>JACEFZ010007503.1:170000-480000 GCA_014155875.1 Cepaea nemoralis
TAGACTACACAATTACTACTACTACTACTACTACTACTATCTGAAGTACTATTACCAATCATGATTATACGACTTTGTGAAGAAATAAGCTTAAAATAGTTATTAACAGTAATGATTATTATCTGTTCTTAAGAAATTAACTTCAAAATTACCACAAACAATCCGGATAAGTCACTCTGAATTAATTAGCTCCAAATTGATTATTAACAACCATGAGTTTGTCAAATGGTGGGACATTTTTAAAGCGCGTAGACTAATATTTAACCCTTAAAGGTATATATGCCTATTGTTGAGGCCGGTATTCTCAGGCATTCATGACAGCCAGCCTGCATACATCCGTTATATCTACAAAGTCACGGTAAAATGAGATTCATCGATCAGTTCCCTTCCACTTTATCATCCTTTCTCAGACAATCCTGACAAAATGCTGAACAGCATGAAATCAGTATTAACATCTAGAGAGATTAACAACACTTTAAAAATTATAATTGTCATATGTTACTTGAAAATTAGCACAAGAAAAACAGAGGTAATGACTATAATTAAAGAAGAAAAAACAACAATAATTCACCTAAACGAACATCCCTTGAAACAAGTAAAGAGTTTCAAGTACCTAGGAAGTATAATATCATCAAATGGCTGCTCAGAAGACGAGATTTAAAATAGATGCAATAAGGCAAACCAGCTCATTGGACAAATGGCACCAATACTAAAGAACAAACATGTATCAATAACTACTAAGAAAGCACTTTATAACACAATCTTCCTACCAACTCTATGCTACCAATGCCAAACCTGGACAATGAGAGAAAAAGAGAAAAGAAACATCACAACAGAAATGAGATTCCTGAGAAGAATACTCTACGTATCAAGAAGAGATAAGATCAGAAATGAAGAAATCAGGACTAAAGTGGGGGTTATAGCTGAACTAGATTTTATTAGAAAGCAGCAAGTCAAATGGTTTGGCCATGCAAGTAGGTTACAACTAACAGTATACCACAACAAGCAATGATGTACAGACCAAACGGAAACAGAGGAAGAGGCAGACCACGTAAACGTTGGACGGAGGGAATAGCAGAGTCCATGGGAAATATCAATACATGAAGCCCATAAATGGGCACTATCCCGCTGTTTATACTTCACCTCGACACTGCAAGGTACAAGAGGAACATGATGAGATGAGATGAGATGAGATGAGATGAGATGAGATATGTTACGTATATTTAAAGCTATTGTATGGCGCGGAAGCCTGGACATGAACAAGCAACTAAAAAGTCGAATAGATGCTCTTGAAATGTGGATATACAGAAGAACATATCGAATTTCATGGAAAAAGAAACAATAAAATACAGAGGCTCTAGAACAGTGGTTCTCAACCAGTGGGGAATTCCCCCCCCCCTCCCCGCCACCCCAGGGGAAAATTTTAGAGTTTCAAGGGGGAATTAAGATTATTTCAAGATCGCGTTAATACAAGAACCGATTACATGGCGTTGTTTTTTTTTTTTTTCCCTCCATATTTTACGGTTCTGTACTTCTCGCCCTTCTGAAATGTGTTTTATAATTTAAGTAGACCCGTAAATCACGTTTTATGTAGATGTCTAGACTTGTTTTAGTATGTGGTATTACATTGAGCTTCCATTTTTACGCATACTGTGTAAAAAAAGGGAGGGGGGGGATTTATATGGAGGAAATACGAAAGGGGGGATGACATTCTATACATATGGTGAAGGGGCGCATCGGTCAAAAAGGTTGAGAACCACTGTTCTAGAATAGCTGGAAATGAAAAGAGAGTTGATGAAAGAAATAAAAAAGGCAAGTGAAATAATTAGGCCACGTTAATAGACTTACCACACTTATAAAAACCATACTGGAGGGCAAGGTTGAGGGCAAGTGAGTAAGAGGTAGACATCGATACACGTAGGAAGATAACATCAAGAGATGGACGAACATCAATCTCACAGAATGTACTGTCAAGGCGAGAGACAGACAGTATTGGAGATCCATTGCAGAAAACTTTCATTGTGGAGACGGCACCTGTTTGATTTATTGATTGATCAGGTTCTAAAGATACAATGCGCCGCGTTAGCCCTGGCTAGCTCGCATGCTTGTCTGTTCAGTGGTCATGTTATCGAATCCCCTTGGAACCCGTTGTTTTCTCCATTGATATGGGATTCCAGGTTGACCGAACATTGCCATGAGATGTTGGAACTTAGTTAGTTAGTTAGTTATCAGTTGGGGTATCTTCGTTGCACTCCGGACATGTCCATAGGTGCTCAGATCCTCCCCCCAGCATATGCATCAGCGTCCGGTGGCTAATAGTGCCAGTTCTGTGTTGGTTGACGAGGCGCTTTGTTTTCCCGATGTACCTCTCGCGTCTGGCTGTGCCGATTCTTACTCCCGGGTCTTTCATCCTGGAAAGCGATGTGGAATCACTGGCGTCAAAATCCTCTGTTCTCGCCATATCTTTAAGGGCGTTAATAACATCCGCACGATCCATGGGCTGGCCATCTACAGGGGGTGCAGAGCCAGCCAATTTATCAGCTCGTTCATTTCCCTCGACTCCCGCATGTCCCGGGACGAAGATGAAGGTGACTTTGCGGACAACAGACTTCCGCAGCGATGGAACTGTGCTTGGGAAGTATAGCTAGTGGGCACGATACTGACCAGATCACCCATTATCATCTACGGCTATAAGTGTGGGAGGTCTTCGGTGTGTCCTTGTATCATCACCAGAGTTTTAGATCAGGTTTGTGTTCTTGTACAATCACCAGTCTTAGATCAGGTTTGGGTTCTAGTACAATCACCAGTCTTAGTTCAAGTCTATGTTCTTGTACAATCACGAGGTTTAGATCAGGTTTGTGTTCTTGTACAATTACCCGTGTCTTTGATCATGTTTGTGTTCTTGTACAATCACAAGATTTTAGATCAGGTTTGGGTTCTAGTACAATCACCAGTCTTAGATCAAGTCTATGTTCTTGTATAATCACGAGGTTTAGATCAGGTTTGTGTTCTTGTACAATCAGAAGAGTTTTAGATCAGGTTTGTGTTCTTGTACAATCACCAGTCTTACATCAAATCTATGTTCTTCTACAATCACCAGAGTCTTACATCAGATTTGTGTTCTTGTAAAATCACCAGAGTTTTAGATTGGGTATGTGTTCTTGTACAATCATCAGAGTTTTAGATTGGGTATGTGTTCTTGTACAAACATCAGAGTTTTAGATTGGGTATGTGTTCTTGTACAATCATCAGAGTCTTAAATAGGGTTTGTGTTCTTGTACAATCAGCAGAGTGTTAGATCGGGTTTGTGTTCTTGTACAATCATCAGTGTCTTAGATCAGGTTTGTTTTCTTACACAATAACCAGCGTCTTAGATCAAGCTTTTGTTCTTGAACAATCACCGGGGTCTTACATCAGGTTTGCGTTCTTGTACAATCACCATAGTCTAGGACCAGGTTTTTGTTCTTGTACCATTAATAAAGTCTTGAATTCAATTCTGTGTTTTCGTACCAACTATGTCATGTGGCCTATGCATCCATGTATTTATCTCTTTGCTTTCCGCAATTTCCTATCCATTTTGCTATTTCTCAATAAGTTTTAAAAGTTTTTCCCCATTTCTCCTCTCCCCAAAAATACTGAGCGTTTACGGCTAATTTATCTAATCCATTCATTATTGCCTTGAAACACTGTCTCATTCGTGTGTTTGTTCGTCCATGGATTGGTCTAAGGAATTAGCATAATTTACCCAATGCACCTCAAGGCAGGGAACCGTGTTCTTTGCTGTACTTAAGCTGTGTAATGTTCTATACATACCACATACAGTAGAATACAATTGCTGTTACTCTGTCAGATGCTAGGAATCCTCCTATCTGATCGTGGGCAGGGCGTCGTGTTTGAATTCCATTGATCTGTTTTCTTTGGGGAAAGCATTTTCTGTTACGTTTGTTTTCAGTTCTGTAGCAGGTAGGATAGTGTGTATAGTAGCATTCTCTACAAGGAGCTGTTTCATTCATTCATGCTTTCTTACTTTCTTTCTTTCTTTCTTTCTTTTATTTTCTTTCTTTATCTTTCTCTCAGTACAACTAGATATGTTGCTATCTAGCCCTTCCTCTGTCTGTTGGGTATGACCGATAAATTTCTTGCCTTATCATCCATAGTTATTGCGTCTCTTTCTGCCCCTCCTCTCTCTCTCTCTCTCTCTCTCTCTCTCTCTCTCTCTCTCTCTCTCGCTCTCTCTCTCTCTCTCTCGCTCTCTCTCTCTCTCCTTTATTCTGGGTCTGACTGATATATTTCCCTAATCCTTGACTCCCTGTCTTTCTCACTGTGGTCGATGACAAGTCGTCTCTTTATTCCTAGTGGATACTAGTGTCTACAAAAATACTTGCCCCTGTCTGTGTGTTGCACTGAATCTGCCTCTATGTGTAGCTTATCTGTCCTATGCGTGTGACTGCATGTATGTATGTCTCTCTCCGTATGGGTGTGTGTCTGCGTCGTTGTGTGTGGATGTGTGTCTATCTCTGCCTGTAGGTGCGTATATGTCTGTCTCTCAACGTGTTAGTGCGTATATGTCTGTCTCTCAACGTGTTAATGCGTATATGTCTGCCTCTCTGCATGTAAGTGCGTATGTGTTTGTGCGTATGTGTTTGTCCCTCTGCGTATAAGTGCGTGTCTGTCTCTCTGCGTGTAAGAGAGGCTGTCCCCAACCATTATCCCAGTCATTGTGAAGTCGACGATATATGTGTCACTGCATTCCATCCATCATGTGCCATGCCGGTAAGCGTGGGCGGTCAAGTTCTGCCATCTCACTCGATCACCAGAGTCGTGGATCAGCTCCGTGTTCCTGTCTCGACCATGCAATGTGGCCAATCCATCCAGGTATTTACTTCTCGGTCTTCCCCTTGGTCTCTTCCCTTCGATCTTGCCAGTTGTCACCAAGTTCTCCAAGTCACTTCTTATCATAACACGCCCAAACAATTTTGACTGTCTACGTCTAATGACTCTAATCAGTTTACGATCTTTAATTGTCTCTTGAAGGACATGCTCATTGGTATTTCAGTCCGTTCATGGTATTCTTTGCATTTTCCTCAGAAATCACATTTCCACAGCTATGAGCTGTTTTTCAGCTTGACTGCTTATTGTCCACGCTTCACATCCATACAAAATCACAGGTTCTATTAGCACCTCAACACTCTTTTTCTCGTTTCATTTGATATCTTTTTATTGGTCAGTATGTTTTTCTTCTTGCATTCATCTTGTCACTGCATTAAGGCCATGTTATTCTAACAGTTCAACAAGGCTGCAAATGGAGAGCCACTTAATCAACACTTTGAAATGTATCCACAAAGCTGGAATCAATACAGTCATGGTTGCCACTTTTTAACTTCACAGACTTTTTTCTGTTCATATATCCATATATAGCTTTGTTTTCACCAAAACACCTCAGCTCTTGCACAGCCTAGCTGTACACGATGGCGATGTAGTCGCCCGTTGGCGTCTCTTATTCATACATTTCCGTGTTTATATCACTGAGTGCTTTTATTTCCTCATTTTATTTGTGTTTTCTTTCTTGAGATATGCTGGTGATGTTCTTGAAGACGATCACTAGAATTGAAAAGTCACATTCTTTGTACTGTGGTTTCACATGTCTTAACATATTTACTTCACGTTATTTTAGTAGCATTATTTGTATCCCATTCACACCCCCCCCCCCCAACCCCCAACACAGAGTTTATTTTAAGGTGTGTATGGTAGTTTTGTCTGTGTTTGTTATCGTTTGTCTGTGTTTGTTATCTCTCGGTCTGGAAAGAGTCTGTTTTGATGTCATATTGGCTTGCCCTGCTGCAGTCGCAATTTCTCTTATCTGTATAAGTATGGTGTTCGTTTTGTATCCATATTTATTACAATTGCATTACAATAAAATAAAGTATCCTTCACAAGTCTTTCAGCTTAATTGATATACTACGACAGCCCCGTGTGTTTATAGATCAATCGGCACTCAATGAGTGATTTGGACAATATCATATCGACAGCTTTTACTTGCCATAATATTTCCCCATACATAGCCTATTGTGTGCTTCGTCGGCTTGGCTGCGCCGATACATTTAAGACACAATTACTGCTCTCAATGAGGATTCGAACACATGACCACAGTCCCGACAAGCAAGTGCACCAGCCACTGAGTTACCAAGGAATTCACCGAATTTCGAAATAAAGTGGAAATGTCACAAACAACTTTAACGGAAATAATTATTAATAATGCCTAATTTGTCTAATGTTTTCAGACTATATAGAAGAAGAGGAGATTACTGACGTTTCGAGAATATGGAATTGGTAAGTGAAGTAATTCAATTCAAGTTGTGTAGAAATAAAATACAATACAATGTAAAGTTCAAAACACTGCATGCCTTAGTGTATTTCAACAAAGACGCAATCCACAATATGTTGCATGATTTCTTGCCTGGCATATGTCACTGCATCCTCAGCTCTATAATGATCACATTGCTGTAAATACTGAGATACAGACACCAAAGTTTCAACTAGAAATCTCTGCTCTTACAGCTGCTTTTTTCTCCCAAGTTAGAATAGCAACAGAAACGACATGTCTCAGGCTCTTTACTAGTGACAGATGAGAGATATGTGTATGCTTATACTTTTAATAGTTGCAGGAATGTATATGCATACAATGTATTTTCGAATATAACGTTTCATACAGGTTCAGTAGAGTTGAAGTGAGTTGAGCTCAGAACTGACATCACTGCGCTTAGGACATTCCCATACGCTCTCCGTCTCCTCGTTCAACAGCCAGCGAAGAGTCACACCACTAATCGTTCCCACCGCTGCCTGATTGAAAGTTCTCCCGGTCTTCCCTCTCAGTTTTGAAATTCTACCAGAATCCCTGCCAATCCCCCGAAATCTCATCCTTTCCACATACGGATTCTCAATCTCTTCCTCCACCTTCTCCACCTGGTCCCACAAATACACTACCACCTCCCCCTAGTCCATAGGTAATCTACCACCAATGGGTGCATTCCCTGCCAGCCTATCAGCCTGTCCATTCTCTCCGCACTCCCACATGGCCAGGGTAAACAATCCATACAAGTCTCACACCCTATGACCTCTGAAGCGTGATGAGCCATTCCACAGAAATCTTTCCTTTCTCCACCTTACAAAGCATACACCTTGAGTCCGCTACGAAGTCAGTGTGTTGCAGTGGTCTCTCACCAACGGAAAGCCGTTGTGACTGCTTCCATCTCCATTCTTATGCTGGAGGTCGTAGCCTAATATGCCAGACTCTCCTTTTTAAAGAATCGTCCAGTAGCCGTGGCAATGAAAACCCAAATCACTACGTCTGTTCTCACCACTGACAACTTCATACAAATTAACTACAGAGTTTGACTACGGTAATTTAACTCCGAGGTATGGCCATATAGAATAAATACTTCTTATAAATTAATTAACCACCATCAGGTGCCACGCTGATTAGCAGTGGGCGGTCTTGGTCACCATCTCGCACGTTCATCATTTTGTCTGTGTTTTTGTTCCAATCATGCCATGTGACCAAGTCATCCAGATGTTTTATATTTCTCTTTTTACCTTGCTCTTATTCCATCAATTTTGACAGTTGCCAATAAGTTTCCAAATTGTGTTTTTCTTCTCATAATGTGCCCAGTGTATCTTGACTGCCTAAGTATAATATATGTAATTGATTTTATGGAATTTGAACGCAATGCCACTGATCAGTAACTCTTTAATTATCACATCTTTTACATATTAAACAAATAATTTGTTTCTATAAGCAAGCGACTTCTCGAGACACATTTAACAATAAAAATTATCCGCGGAACTCCAGTGCCAATCATCTTCCCACTCCCTTCCCCAACTCCATCCTCTCACCTTCCAGACCCTGCCTCCGTATTCTTCAAACAAAGTGCGCCCATGCCTTTCACATCGTCTCTCTGTCTTCTCACAAGATAGATTCAAGGACGTGCATTCGAGTTATTTTGTAAACTCTACATGTGTGAACTCTGCAGGATTGCAAAACATCATAGACGAAACGACAAATATATGACGTCGTCTGCTGGGCGAAAATCGGTGTCTTTGCTACCGCCCGTCTAAGAACGATTATCAAGGCCTGACACAAGTTTCACAGGACTGTATCTGTGTATATTTCCGTCTTATAAATATTTATGTATTCTAGGCCCGAAATATAATGAGATGGGGAATCCAGTTCTCTGCCTCACAACAATTCCTTTACAGATGCCAGAATATTTTGAAAAGAATGTGTTGAATTCGTTAAAATCGTTTGTTAGAACGAAACAAGAGAGGATGCATACTTGTAGAATGGACAAAAGAGCATGAACTGATTGTCGGAAACACATGATGTAAGCAACATCAAAGAAGATTAGGCACATGGAGGAGACTTGACAGCAGGATTCGAAACAGGACTGATAACAACCTGATTAGCAGAAGGTTTAGATGCGTTAACAGTGGCAAAAACATTTCCAAATGCAGACTGTTAAAGAAAGTCAAGTATACACGAGGAAACACTAAATATGATTTGTGTACATTGAAAAATGACAAGGAAATACAAGACAATTGTAACATCGTAGCAACGAACAGATTTCATATTGTCTCAACTAGAAATCTTATTTCAAGATGTGGATGATCAATGGGAAATGCTGAAGAATTCTAGTCAGTTTGGCTGTAGAATTAAAGAAAGTAGGTCGTAAGAAATTGATGGCTGAAGAAATATTACGACAAATGGAAACAAGAAGGCACACCAAAAATAAACCTGTAAAATATGAAGATATTCAGATAAAAGTCAGAACATTAGGTAAAGAGGCAAAAGAAGCATGGTTTGAGAAAACAATTGCACAGAAATTGAAAAACAACACAATAGAGTAAAAATACCAAATTAATGCACAAAAGAATTCAGGAGCTTACTAATAAAAGAACGCTTACATCAACCGGCTGCCTAGAAACAAAATATGGGAAAATCATAATAGAAAAAAATCCGATTTTACATGCGTGGACAGATTATGTGACACACCTTAATGATGATACAAGAGAAGAACAGTATGATATTCGGAATAATAATGAAGGACCACACATTTTGAAGACGGACGTTCAGAATGCTTTTAACCATATGAAAACCGGCAAGACCCCAGGCCCAGAGAACATCATAGCAAAAATGATCACTGCTTTAGAAGAATATGGAATAGATAAAGTTACCAGACTGCTAAATTCAATATATGATACTGGAGATATACCTCCCGAATTATATAATGCTATATTTATTGCAATCCAGAAGAAATCAGGAGCCTTGGAATGTGATCAACATCGAACAATTAGTATATCGAGCCACATCACAAAGAATTTGCTAAGAATCATCATGCAAAGAGTTAGGAAGAAAATACGACCCGGTAAAGGACTAGGACAATATGAATTCGTAGAAGGCAAGAGTACAGTAAATGCAGTGTATATGCTGAGAACATTCCTTAGAACTAAACAAATATCTACATCCTTGCTTTATTAATTACCCAAAAGCTTTCGATAAAGTAAAACATGTTAACACGATGAAGATTCTTGAAGATATACACACTGATGGGAAAGACCTTAGACATAAACACACCAAATATATTGGAAACAACAAGGTCTTATAAAGTTTGATAATGTAATAGGTCAATATCAGCCTATTAAGAGAGGTGTGCGGCGGGGACGTGTAATATCTCCAGATATGTTGTCACTGTAGGATGAAGATATTTTCAGAAATATAGAAGATATGAAAGGAGTCACCATTGGGGGATGTATCATCAATAACATCTGCTATGAGGATGATACAGTATTGATTGTAGACAAGGAGCAGGATCTGCAACAAGAAAAAGGGAAAGACAGAAAAATAAATATCGGGATGGTTTGGCCACATGTTATGGTCGAGACAAGAACACTGAGCTGATTCACGACTCTGGTAATCGAGTGATATGGCGAAACATGACCGCCCACGCTCATCGGCATGGCACAAGATGAATGAATATAGTATGAACAGAATGAACAGCACTATAGTCCGATGTGTTTGTGTGTTTGTTCTTTACCTTATGCTAGTTTAATATACAGTTCTGAAATATCTGGTGCTATTTCAATGGTTAGATACTAATTATGTCCATATTCCATAGTTTTGGGTTCATGTGGATAAGAAATTGGCTAATGAAGCCACCTTTTTAAGGGGTGTCTAGTTGGTTATGCGTCGAATTACACTTATTCCTGCAGCGAGGGGTTGTCATTTTGAAATGACATGTTTGAATCCCGGTCAGTAACTATAGCAGTGGTTCTCAACCTTTTTTGGCCCATTTTCCCCTTCACCATACGTTGAGAATGTCTTCCCTCCCCTTTCATGTTCCCTCACTATAAATTCCCCCTCCCCACCCTGTCCCTACACAGTATACGTAAAACTGGAAGCTAACTTTAATAACACATACTAGAACGTGACTTTCGGGTCTACTTACGTTATAAGACAAATACCAGAAGGGCGTGGAGTACAGAACCGTAAAGTATGGAGGGAAAAACAATATTAAGTAATCGGTTCTTGTATTAACGCGATCTTGAAATAATCTTCATTCCCCCCTGGAAACCTTAAAATTCCCCCCTAGGGGGGAATTCCCCACCGGTTGAGAACCACTGAACTATAGCTTTCAGTTTGTATGTTGTCTAGCCCGTAATCCCTAATTCTTTCTTATACTTCTATGAGAGCCAAACAATACTATCTGTCTTTATTTATTAACTGTCTTAGTGGTCTCAAAGGGTTCCCCAATTTATATTTCTGTATAATGTGACTAAAGTATTCGACACTTGCAATTACCAAGAGTATGTCAAGTATCATATGGTCAAAACCAGCAATGTCAATGGAAAGGAGACTGATGAAGACAGCAAGCGACGAAACTTAACTCCTTCATAATGAGAAAATCGCTGAGTTATTCAACAAAACCGTTAAATCGAATTGGTAAACGTTACTAGACCACAGGCACAAGTGACACAACAGTCGTAGAGCTAAATCATGTATTGCAGTTCCACGAATGCTGTTCTATCATGGGAAGGTAAACTCTAAGTACACGAATAGAGACATACTGTCGGAGATCGCCATATGTGGAGATGCGTGATTGCATGCGCTAGCTTGCAAAGACACATAGTGATGATGATGTGTGAAGTGAAAAATGAGTTTCATGGAACAAAACGATCCATAGAAGAAACATGATAGGTTCGTGTCTATGTAATGGTACATTGGCTACTGGTTAATTGACGCCACGTCAGTGCACTCAAGACACGACTCTAGCGCTGTGTCTCCTTTAGCAGATATCGACGTGTATGAAGGATGACCACCACTGCCAAACTCTGCTTAGATGCACTTATAACACATCCCCGCAATCGACACGCAGCACTAGTTTCTGTATTATATTCCACAAGAATATGTAGAATATAGACGATTATAAAGTTTTCTTCACACTGTACATGTCATGTGTGTTTCCTCGTCATGTATGTCCAATTAGAAGTAGACAGCCACAATTTTGTGGCTACGTTATGAGAAGAAACGTTCTCTTTTAAGAAATTCCAATCATTCCCGATGTAGTTTGCATCTATATAAGTCTTCTATATAGCATAGTCTTCTTTTGTCTTTTTTAATCAATCTTTGCTGTTATCGCATCATATTCCTGTTGTTCCTTTTCATGGGATGTTTAGACAATGTGGATTGTCTAACGATGATGTTATAAAGAGAGATAGGGAGCATTTGTTGAATCTTTACACTAGGGCACGGTGATGTATTGGGAAACGAGTAAGCGGACAGACTATGTGAGTCTTGAGCCACTGGGCGTGGTATCGGTGAACGATAAGGCAGATGTCGTCACGGTCTTTAGGACCATGTTTATAGTGTGGAAGAACAGGTATATCATTATTGCTTGGAAAGAATGGTGCCACAAGGAGTGACCAGAGGATCTAGCCTGCACTCAGTACTCAAAGGAAAGATCACACAGACATATATAATCTGATTGCAACTGGTAATGTTATTATTGGGAGACGGGTTGGTCAGAATGTTTGTTTAGTGCAAACCTAAATGATTGTTGAAGGTGAGGACGGAGAGCGTATGGAATTTTCCCGAGGTCTGTGATGTCCGTTTTTGACTCTACTCAACACAACTCATCTCTATGATACGGGAAACTAATTATGACAATGAACTAGTTTCTTTCATGGGGGGTCTTCATTAATATCTGTTCATAGTTTTCCTTTAATCTCTACAGAACCACACCATTGCAGCAGATAATTTCTCACCATTAAACCCGACAAACCACCATTTACTTCCATACTTCCAAATACCGTATAAGGCCTGGTCTATCTTCCTAACGGCCGTACTGTTTTAAGTTCAAATAAATTGAACGTACTCGTGAACTTTAACCTAATAGCTACGACCTTCGCACTGACGTGGCTTTAAGAACTATCGTAGCGACGCGTCTTTCGGCAAACAACTAGAACATCATTTGACTCGGTAAATACTGCGTTGGTTGAAGTCTCTACAGTCAATACTGAAGCTCAGTGTGCGAGTAAACCTTCTAACTAGCAATTACTGCAAGGAAATAATATGCCTGGAAACGGTATCAGCAGCGAGGTAACTGCGACAGCAATTAAATCATCGAAGCGCTAAAAACGTCCGGATTGAGTCTGAATAAATAAACAAACTATCCCGGCGAAGGTTTAATTTAGTTTAGACGAACTGACACCACAAGCAGTGTTGATAGTCAGTGGTAGTATTGTGGCAATAAGGACTGATATTGTTATCATATGCCCTAGAATAAACGTTGATGCTTCTCCACTGAACTGGGTCCTTTGTGTTGTGGATCAGTTATGTTGATAACATTTAACACACCATCGTCTCATTCCGACCTGCATAATCTAGCTAGGTCTGTCCCTGCTTTTTCTATCAGGGTCGAGAGAGTGTGTTCGATGTTTCTCTTCTCAGATTGTCTCTTTTCTTATCTGTGTGTACAATGATTTACTGTCATTTGTATTTTTCAGAAGCTCGTTGATATTGGTGACTAACAGTTCAAGGAAGCAACACATGCATCTGAAACAAAACTCCGTTGCTTCCAATTTTTTTATTTATTTCCTCGCTTGCTGTCAATTAGTCACTGTCATACAGGGGAAAAGATTGTATATAACATTTCAGTACTTTATTTCTGACATTCCGCGATAGTGAGTAAGTGGCCCATGAGATCTAAAAATAGTGTTTGCAAGGATTAGAAGGACATTAATTATTTAAACATATTATCTAATGTATAGATTGTACAATCACACGGACTGTCACTATCCAGTGCCACCCATTGGGCGCTGGAGCGCCAATTAATCCTCCCTACGACACTTGATGGCACAAGGTGAAGATGATGATGATATAATGTTTAAGGAATTAAAAGCTTACCAGGGCGCACTTGCTATCGAGTAAGCTGACAGAATAGCCAACTCATCATTGACGGCGATGTATAATGAAGACGAAGACATACACTAAACAAAAACCCTAGCCAACACATCACTGACGGCGATTTATAATGAAGACGAGGACATGCACTAAACAAACACCCTGGCATGATCATAGAACGATGGACATATGGGGCAAACAAATGTAATGCTAATGTTGATTGCCTGGTTGCAAATCCAATGGCAGACTATGAGTTTTAGGTCTTAAGTGCTAAACATTGGCATTCAGGTGGTCTAGAATGTCTAATTCTCTCCATAGGTTCAACGTTGGTTGTTTTCATAACCGTTTATCCATGTAAATTTGTTCAGGCAGGAACTAATGAATGTTTCTAGTTTATTTGTAATCGTTTTCTTTGATCTCCTATTCCTGGTCTATACCGGAGGACTTATTTAATGTTAGAATTGACTAATATAAGTTTGTGCACACAGTTTACTTTATTTTGTCTGACAAATATGTCCTAGTGCTATACAGATGCTTCTATTGAAAACATTCGCAATGGGAAAACGAGTGTTAAGGTGCTACATAGAACACGTGCTTTTGTGTGGAAGTGAGGCGTGGACAATGAGCAGACAGGCTGAAAACCATCTGTTAGCTTTGGAAATGTGGTTTCTGAGGAAAATGCAAAGACTACCACAGACAGACAGAAAAGCCAATGACTAATGAACAAGTTCTTCAAGATTGATTGATTGATTGATTGATTGATTTAAGAATCGACATCACAGCATTAGGGACATTCCCACAAGCGCTCCGTCCCCATCCTCAGCAGCCAGCGAAGAGTTCAAACACTAATAGTTCCAGTAGCAATCTGATTATATGTCCGTCTCGCCTTTCCTTTGAGCGTCGATCGTCGGCCAAATCCCCTCGTCACCCCTCGCTGCCTCATTCTTACCAGACTATGGTCATCTGTTTGCTCCTCCGAGGTGTACACGTGCTCCCACAAGGCCGCAACCACGTCTGTTTTGTCATGCATCAATACTCCACCAAGTTTTGCCAAGCCAGCCAATCTGTCCGCCTGTTCATTCCCCAGCACACCGGCATGCCCAGGAGAAAAGATCCACGTGATGCTTGCTACCCGTGACCTCCGAAGCGAAGCAAGCCACTCTGCACGAAACTTGCCTGTTCTCACCCTCCTCAGCATGCTTTCTGAGTTAGTTACAATCACAATGTGTGTATGTATCGTGTTCTCTATCCAGCGGAAAGCTGCACTGACCGCCTCCACTTCCATAGTCCTTCCAGAAACACATAAAAACCGTAAACTGATTAGAGAAATAAGACATAGACAGTCACACATTTCTGGTCACGTTATGAAAAGAAATAAATTGGAGAACTTGGTGACAACTGGCAAGATCGAGGGGGGGGGGGAGGGGAGGACAGAGAAGTAATTACCTGGATGGCTTGGCCACGTTGTTTAGTCGAGACAAGAACACAGCTTATCCACGACTCTGGTGATCGAGTGAGATGGTGAGACATGACTGCTCCGCTTACCGGCATAGCACATGATGATGATGATGATTGAAGTCCCATAATTAACATTGATGCCTCGGTGTGTTTCATGGGAAAGAGTCGTGATGGAAGGCACGGTTCATGGAAGAACAGACAGGGGTATGCCAGCACTAAGATGGTCTCATGACATTACAGACTCCGTGGGCATGAGAGTGCATCAGACAAGACAGATGGCAGGACACTGAGTTAACAAACTGTCATATACTGTGAATGTTGTATCATGCGGTGTGTGTGTGTGGGGGGGGGGGGATGTCTTGAGCTTGAGGAATCACGACCGCCTGGCTATTTCAGTCGCCGCGAACTGTGCAGGTTAGAGTTTTCTTTTTGTCCCCGACAGAAAAAGAAAAAAAAATCCACACCTTACTGAGGATTCGAACCCGGGTCTCCCGAAGGAGAATCCGGCATACTATCCACTCGGCCAGCCGCTCCTCAGAGGTTGTTTGTCGGACTATAATTAGCGCAACGTTCTCCAAAAGAGCTGCTACAAGATAATATGTAATCGCAAGCAAAAGAGAAGAGGAGGTGACATATCGTATCATGGTAGAGGTGACCACCGTACAGCAAAGTTACCCCGCCTCATTATAAAATATCATGGTAGAGGTGGCCACCGTACAGCAAAGTTACCCCGCCTCATTATAAAATATCATGGTAGAGGTGACCACCGTACAGCAAAGTTACCCCGCCTCATTATAAAATATCATGGCAGCGGTGGCCACCGTACAGCAAAGTTACCCCGCCTCATTATAAAATATCATGGTAGAGGTGGCCACCGTACAGCAAAGTTACTCCGCCTCATAAAAAAAAAAAATTATGATGGTAGTGGTGGCTACCGTACAGCAATGTTACTCCGCCTCATTCTAAAATATCATGATAAAGGTGGCCACCGTACAGCAAAGTCTCTCCGTTTCATTATAAAATATAATAGTAGGGGTGGCCACCATACAGCAAAGTTATTCCGCCTCATTATAAAATATCATTGTCGGTCGAGGTGGCCACCGTGCAGCAAAGTTACTCCGCCTCATTATAAAATAAAGATGATGGTTTTGAATAAAGAGCCGGTGCCGTGTCGACGGTGTTACGAATGCAGTTCGTAGTCCCACATACCGCGTTCGAAACATAGCTGCGGGTATTTGGAAGCAGACTGCTAGCGTTGGTTTCCCATACAAAAGACATAAGTGTCGGTCGTTCAGAAAGCAATGGCAAACTACTGAACGTACACTTGAAATCACAAGCAGCTAAAAATGATGGTGTTGACTGCGACGTCCTTTAAAGAAATAGATACAATTCCATGTGTGAAACATATACTATTATGTGATCCCTAAAAGAAACAAATAAAAATTGTGAACTGAGTAGAGAAATTTAGACGCAGATGTTTTGAGGCTCGTTAGGAGAAGAAATAATCTGTAGAACTTGATAACAACTGGCAGGATA
The DNA here is from genome assembly GCA_014155875.1 of Cepaea nemoralis. Classification (NCBI taxonomy): domain Eukaryota; kingdom Metazoa; phylum Mollusca; class Gastropoda; order Stylommatophora; family Helicidae; genus Cepaea; species Cepaea nemoralis. Next base: position 186,451 of record JACEFZ010007503.1, read on the forward strand.
ATGGGAAAAAGAACATGGCGATGGCAGATATGTAAAAATAAGGATGTCTTGGAGATACGGCATAATTCAAACAAAAACTCACAGCTGATGTACGATTCTGATGATCGCGTAAGATGGCGAAACATGACCGACAACACGTATCGGCAGGGCACATGATGTTGTTATAATCTCTATTATCTGGCATAACCTATACGTAATAGAAAGGGAGACACCGTGTGATATTATTCCCTCAATATCTAATCTTGTGGTTTACTTTAGGTCCTTCACTAATTCTACTATATGTAGACAAAGACATTTATGAATCCAGTCGGGTTTTCCATTACTATTTGCATATCTATTCCTCTTCTGGGACACATTGCATTTCCGTTGCGGTTTTGTTTTTATTCCAGCATTAGCGGTAGGATCTCTAGGCACAAATATTTGCTAGCATATGTGTGTTGTAGGAAAGAGAACGCAGAATTTCTCAAGATGAAGACTATTCTCTGCAATGTATCTTTGTTAATCGAGATGAACAAAAGATATCTAAAGAGCTATATTGAGCCAATCCAGATGTATGGAAACGAATTATTGACAATTAGCAAACAAATGAGGAATTACGTGGAAGCTATTAAGATTGGTTTTATAGAAGAATGAAGAAAAACTGTGACCGGATAGAAAGAACAATGAAGGTATAGTGACAGAATTTAACTCACAATGAGAACTGGTTACTCGCATCAGGACACTGCATTCTATGGGCATGTCATGAGAAGGGGAAAGCAGGAGAGTGTCATGGCTACAAGAAAATTGGAGATGAAGAGAGGCAGAAGGAAATCAAGAGAGCAGATTCTGGACAGTTTGACATTCATGGCACAGGGGAACATCAGTATCAAAATTGGTTAGCAGTACAGGAGACTGAAATATGTAAACAGACATGATCAACATCGCCATACGGCACAGGCAATAAGGAGAATGTGAAGATGTGTGTGGTCTCCAGTTCTCTTCGCGACAAATGAGTGACATACAGTCGCTAATGGTTGGTTGCCGCTGTACGGTATTAGAATATTGCCACTGCGGTGAGCCCTTGCCATTGTTAATTATCTGTTTATTGACATTCTGATTCTATTTCGGTGCCGCCGCATTCTTCTATTCAATTATTAGATTAGTCTCCCCAGAAAAATACAAATATTGGTTGCACCGTTGTTCTTCTGTGTAACCTGTCTGCATCTTAAGTATGTTACTTCCACATTGTGTCGTCATTTGTTTAGTTGTTCGTGTGTACTTAGTGTGTTTCATTTCTATTTCTGCCTTTATTTTATATTTCCTTATTTTATGTTAGTGCTGTGGTGATCATTATCATCATCCAGTGCTCTGCCGGCTGGGATGGGCGATAATGCCTCTCCACAAATTACGATCCCCGACTTCATGGATCAATTCATGTGTTGACTCTCTTCTGTGCCATGACACAAGACTGTCAAGAATCTTCTCACGCTGTCTTCCTCTATCATTCTTTCCACAAATCTTTCCGGTTGTCACAACATTTTCCAGTTTTTATTTTCTCATAACGTGGCCAAAAAACGATGACTGCTTCTTTCTGATGTTTATGATAAGTTAATTTTACAGCTCAGCTTCCCTTAAAACGTCCTGATTGCTCAGTTTGGCTGTCCAGTTAACGTGTTCTAATCCCCATCACGGCGTATTTTTATAAATAACTTGAGTTCCCAAGCCTACCCCGTCTTAAATGTGTACTAGGATAGGACCTGGAAAGTAAATGTGGTGGCCATGATGTTGAGCACGTCATTCATCGAGTGCGTGTTTCTATATGATAATATAACCATCTACCATATATCTAATAGTCTCAAGGCGTGGGAAAGGGCCGGTAACTGTACTTTACTTTACAATTTATGCTATTTTCTCTAATATAGGGTACTAGCTGACCCGGCCTGGCTTCGCCCAGACCCTGGTGGGGAGCATCTCATTTAATTCATATAAGTAGTCATATAAGTTCTCGTTCCCGTTACCGACTATCTGTCTGTCTGTCTGTCTGTCTGTCTGTCTATCTGTCTGTCTGTCTGTCTGACCCGGCCCGTCTTCGCCCAGACCCTGATGGGGAGAATCTCATTTAATTCATATAAGTAGTCATATAAGTTCCCGTTCCGACTATCTATCTGTCTGTCTGTCTGACCCGGCCCGGCATCGCCCAACTCCTGGTGGGGAGCATCTCATTTAATTCATATAAGTAGTCATATAAGTTCCCGTTCCCGACTGTCTGTCTGTCTGTCTGTCTGTCTGTCTGTCTGTCTGTCTGTCTGTCTGTCTGTCTGTCTGTCTGTCTGTCTGTCTGTCTGTCTATCTATCTATCTGTCTGTCTGTCTGACCCGGCCCAGCCCATGGTGGAGAGCATCTCATTTAAATTATATAAGTAGTCATATAAGATCCCGTTCCCGACTATCTGTCTGACTGTCTGTCTGTCTTGGGTAAATGGAGGAGGGAGGAGGAAGAGGGAGGTGGAGGAGGGAAGAGGAGGGAGGAGGAGGGAGGAGTAGGGAGGAATAGGAGGGAGGAGGAGGGATTAGGAGGAGGAGGGAGGAGTAGTGTGGAGGAGGAGGCGAGGAGGAGGGAGGAGGAAGAGGGAGGAGGAGGGAGAAGGAGGGAGGAGGAGAACGCAGGAGGAGAAGGGAGCAGGAGGAGAGAGTAGGAGGAGGGAGGAGGCGGAGGGAGAAGGAAGAGGGAGGAGGAAGAGGGAGAAGGAGGAGGGAGAAGGAGGAGAAGGAGGGGGAGGAGGGGAGGAGGAGGAGGAGGAATGTGAAGGGAGGAGGAGGGAGGAGGGAGGAGGTAGAGGGAGGAGGAGGAGGGAGGCGGAGAGAGGAGGAGGAGGGAGGAAGAGGGAGGAGGAGGAATGTGAAGGGAGGAGGAGGGAGGAGGTAGAGGGAGGAGGAGGGAGGAGGAGGAGGTAGAGGGAGGAGGAGGAGGGAGGAGGCGGAGAGGGAGGAGGGGGAGGAGGGAGGAGGAGGGAGGAAGAAGGAGGAGGAGGGAGGAGCAGTGATGAGGAGGAGGGAGGAGGAGAGAGGAGGAGGAGGGAGGAGGAGGAGGGAGGAGGAGGAAGAGGGAGGAGGAGGAATGTGAAGGGAGGAGGAGGGAGGAGGTAGAGGGAGGAGGAGGAGGAGGAGGAGGAGGAGGAGAGGGAGGAGGAGGAAGGAGGAGGGGGAGGAGGGAGGAGGAGGAGGGAGGAAGAAGGAGGAGGAGGGAGAAGGAGGGATGAGGGGGAGGAGGAGGAAGAGGGAGGAGGATGAATGTGAAGGGAGGAGGAGGTAGAGGGAGGAGGAGGAGGGAGGAGGAGAAGGGAGGAGGAGGGATGAGGAGGAGGGAGAGGGAGGAGGAGGAATGTGAAGGGAGGAGGTAGAGGGAGGAGGAGGAGTGAGGAGGAGGAGAGGGAGGAGGAGGAAGGAGGAGGGGGAGGAGGAGGAGGAGGGAGGAAGAAGGAGGAGGAGGGAGAAGGAGGGATGAGGAGGAGGAGGGAGGAGAGGAGGAGGAGGAATGTGAAGGGAGGAGGAGGGATAGGGAGGAGGGGAAGAGGAAGAGGCTAGGAGGAAGAGTGGAGAGGAGGAGGGAGGATGTAGAGGGAGGAGGAGGGAGGAAAAGGGAGGAGGGAGGAGGAGGGAGGAGGTAGGAGGAGGAAGAAGAGGGAGGAGGAGGGAGGAGAAGGAAGGAGGAGGAGGAAGAGGGAGGAGGAGGATGGAGGAGGGAGAGGGAGGAAGAGGGAGGAGGAAGGAAGGAGGAAGAGGGAGGAGGAGGATGGAGGAGGGAGAGGGAGGAGGGGAAGAGGAAGAGGGTAGGAGGAGGAGGGGAGAGGAGGAGAAGGAGGAGGAGGAGAAGGAGGAGGAGGGAGGAGGAGGGATAGGAGGAGGGAGGAGGCAGAGGGAGAAGAAGGAAGGAGGAGGAGGAAGGGGAGAGGAAGGAGGAGAGGAAGGAGGGAGAATGAGGAGGGGAGGAAGGAAAGGGAGGTGGAAGAGGAGGAGGAGGGAGGAGGAAAGAGGTAGGGGGAGGAGGAGGTAGAGGGAGGAGGAGGAGGAAGGAAAGGGAGGAGGAAGAGGAGGAGAAGGGAGGAGGAGGGTGGAGGGAGGAGGAGGAGGTAGAGGAGGAGGAGGAGGAGGTAGGAGGAGGAGGAAGAGGGAAGAGGGAGAAGAAGGGAGAAGGAGGAGTGAGGATGATGAGGAGAAGGAGGCAGGAGGAGGAGGAGGGATGAAGGAGGGAGAGGGATAGAGGAGGGAGAGGATGAGGAGGAAGATGAGGGAGGAGGCGGAGGGAAGTAGGAGGGAGGAGGATGGAGGAGGGGAGAGGAAGAGGGAGAAGGAAGAGGGAGAAGGAGGAGGGAGTCGGGAGAGGGATGAGAGGGAGGAAGAAGAGGAGGAGGGTGGAGGGAGGAGGTAGAGGGAGGAGGAGGGAGGAGAAGAGAGGAGGAGAGAGTTCGCCATTCCGAATTCATACTCGTCTAGTTCTTCCCTTCTACACGACTGTAGATAACTTCCTTACACATAAAAAGATGAATTGTTATTGATATTGCCGTGGCATGGAGGAATATCAGCAGCAGAGTTGATCCAAAACACCAAAGACTGAGATCTACGGAGAGCCATGAACGCCTACGCCAGCCGGCACGGCACTTGATGATGATGATTGCCGTGTGACGATTCTGTGTAGTCACGTCATTTTCTTCCCTTTCCCTAGCGTTTTGGTTCGGGGATTCTTTCATCATCATCATCATATATTTACGTACGTATTTTGGGAGGGGGAGGAGGGAGGAGGAGGAAGAAGAAAAAAAAACTATGACAGTTGACAGCTCTGGAATGAAAGGAAGGCGTGTAGAAAATTTCATCTCCATCGGATGGGCCGTTCGCGAACAAATAAAGGACATATATATTTACATACATACATATATACATACATACATATATACATACACTTTGTTTTATAGATATAGATTTACTATAATGTATGGTCATCATCATCAAGTGCCCTGACAGCTGGCGTAGGCGTTCATGGCTCTCCACAGATATTGGTCGTTGGTATTCTGAACCAACTCTGCTGATAATATCCCCCCATGCCACCGTCTCAATCCATCCAGCATGATTTCTCTTGGTCTATATCTGCCTCTCTTCCCCTCGAGCTTTTCAGTTGTCATGATGTTCTCCGATGGCTCTCTTCTCATCATATGACCAAAACAAGTTGTTTGTTTCTTTCTCATTGTTATATATAGTGTTCTAGTTTCATTAGCCTCTTTCAGACAAGCATTGTTAGTTACTCTGGCAGTCCAAGGCATTCGCAACATTCGTCTCAAGAACCACATCTCCGTTGCTTCTAAGTTCTTCCTAATTTGTCCATTTACATTCCAAGATTCGCTGCCATACAGCAAAACTGGTTCTATATAGCATCTCAGCACTCTCATTCTTACATTCATTGATAGTGACTTACTGTATAGGATACTCTTCATTTTTTGAAATGCAGCTTTTACCTGCCCTATTCTGCTCTTAATGGCAAACTACTGAGCGTAATCTTGCCAAGAAATCAACAATCAGCTGGAAGATGCTGATGTCGGCAGCGATGTCCTGTAAAGGATATGCGGGAGGGGGAGGGGGGAGTCTGCTCTTAATCTCTGTTGTGCTTCTTCCATCTGATGTTATAAATGTCCCTAGGTATTTAAAATTATCCACTTGATTAAGAATTTTCCCTTTTATTTATATGTCACATTTTGGTGTCACCATTTTCTTTGATATCACCATTGTTACTGATTTCTTGATATTCAAGTCCTTGCTTTGTACTTTCTGTTCCTACAATGTCCACAATTGTTGTAGGTCTGTTGCATTATCCGCCACCAATACTGTGTCATCTGCATAGCGTATGGTGTTTATATTAAAACATCCGATTAGTATTCCTGGCTTCTCTTTGGTCCCTCTCATTATTACGTCCATATACAGACAAGAAAATCCGGGTGCTGTGGAGGCAGAAGTACAAGCCCTGATTTTCCAGAATTCATTAGATAGTGATGCTGGCATTTACACAGATGGGTCAGTCGTCCGACGCGTGAGAAACTCATGGGCCTCTACGGCTCAGGCCAGAGGGAGAATTGTGAAGGAGGCCTCTGGTGCTTTTGTTCACACCACAAGTAGACTGACTATGGGAGTCATGGCAGTAAGTAAAACAATAACATGGCTCGAGACACAGACATTCACTAGGGTAAGTTTCCATAGCGACTCAATGAGCAAGCTCAAGAGGATAGAGATGGAGTGGATCCGAAGAGAGTGGTTGCTGTCTCTGGAGCGGTCTCGGCTGGCAACGATTACCTTCATCTTCGTGCCAGGTCATGCGGGAGTACAAGGAAATTAGCGGGCTGACAAGCTCACAGGTGAGGCTACTGTGGAGGGCGGACACGCCATTCACCACGCTGACATTCTGAATGCTCTACGAGAAGTAAGACTTTTGCGAGAACCAAATGATGACTGTTAATCTACAACCATGGCCAGACTGCGAGAACAGCAAATTAAAAGAGGTGTGGCCAAACAAGAACACTACGCAGGAAGCCAAAGAAGATTGATAAACCAACACAGAACTGGTGTCGTTAGCCGCTACACGCTGCAGGATTAGATGAGGAGGGGATCCGAGCACTTATGGACTGAATGGTTCGATGTGCAATGATGATGATCTGTCATTTAACTAACTAACTATTATGTTGCTATAGTGGGAGAAGAGATCGGGTGACAAGACACACCCCTGTCGTACTTCTAGCTTTATTTTTGCGTAACTACCCTCTGATAGTATTTACTCTAATTTATATGTACTCTAATTTAGAGTAGTTACTATAAGTCAGGGTATTTACTATATTTTATGGTAATTACTCTGATTCATGATATTTAAATTAATTTAGAGTATTTACAATAATTTATGATATTGACTCTAATTTATGGTACCTGCTCGAATGTATGAAATTAAGTCTAATTTATGGTATTTACTATGATTTATGGCATTTACTCTGATTTATGGCATTTACTCTGATTTGTGGCATTTACTCAAATAATGCTTGATCTTCTGCATCTATCAACGTCTGTGGCCTACAGGTAGTGAACGCAATTTCACAATCCCGACATATTGAGTTGGAAACCTGCTGCAAACAATTTGGAAGCAGGCGGCAATGCGATGCTTTTGTTACGAGAATCTGCTTTCAGAAAGCATTGGCAACCTACTGAACATAACATTGTTTAGAAAATCAAAGATTGTCAAAAAATGCTGGGGTTGAATGCCACGTATAGCGGACATTTTGTGTAAAACGATACGCTGGTAATGACATGATCACGGTCGTACGCGAATCAATACCAGCTCTCGACGTTCGCTATAGGAGGGAACACCAGGCTATCATTTCCTCCGTACACTGTGTCTTCTATGAATGTTGATCAGTGCGTGTGAATTCGAGTTATTGCAATGCCCTCACGAGTTCCCGAACGATTGATATTTCATTGATGGTTTTGTTTGGTAATACGACACCATCGTATCACATTCACTAAGCAATGCTGGTAAAAGTAATAGGATCCAACGCAATAATTCTGTACTAATTCACCAAATTATGCAGTCAGGCAAACATGAGCCCCATTTCCCGGTGTCACCTTTATCTAATTCAAATCAGCGAAAGGTAAGACAATTATTTCCCTCACTCCGTGCGTGGTAGTTAGTTCGTGACGTGACTTCGAGTTCGTCACAACTCAAAGAAGTTAAGTAACTATCAACGGAGCTAATCGGGTGATCATATGTATTGATATCGCATTGAGACTTTGGGCACTCGTCCGTTTGTCAATGTTTGCATTTCTTGTAATGTGATTGGCTTACATAACTAGGTATACATGGTTAATTAACGAAATAGATTAGCCTGAAGGGCGAATCACTGATGAGTACATACTGACCGTATGTCAGGAATTAGTATGTCAGTACATACAGACCGTATATCAGTACATATAGAATGTATATCAGTAAATATAGACGTATGCTATAGTGTGTGTTTTTTTTTTTTTTTTTTTGCCTCAATATAAAATTCAATATATCAGTAACCAACTGAGGGAAAATGATGAGATTTAGTATATAACCTTATCATTATGTCCACCCAACAAAAAAATTGTGCTCTGGAGATTTTACAGCAAATTTCAAAGTTTGTCTATATGCGGTATATAAATTACGACTTAGAGATTACGTACATCATTTTAACAGTATTACAGTTTCACCAAGACACGTCCCCGCATTTTTTAAAATTTTCACGTGGTTTCCGTTTTAAAACAAACAGCGCGAAGTTAAGTGGAATTGTTCAGAGGTGCCTCCAAATGGGAGTTCTTTCATGAAACGTGATTATATAAATAAACTAGCTGACAAGGCCCGGCTTCTGGCGGGGATCTATCTATCTATCTATCTATCTATCTATCTATCTATCTATCTATCTATCTATCTATCTATCTATCTATCTATCTATCTATCTATCTATCTATCTATCTATCTATCTATCTATCTATCTATCTATCTATCTATCTATCTATCCATCCATCCATCCATCCAACCATCCATCCATCCATCCATCTATCCATCCATCCATCCATCCATCCATCTATCTATCCATCTATCTATCCATCTATCTATCTATCTATCTATCCATCTATCTATCTATCTATCTATCTATCTATCTATCTATCTATCTATCTATCTATCTATCTATCTAGCTACCTACCTACCTACCTACCTACCTATCTATCTCCTGTCTGCCTGCCGACCGGCCGGCCTACCGACCGACCGATCGACTGACCGACCGACCCACCGACCGACCCACCCACTCACCTACCTTTCTGCCTACCTACCTACCTTTCCGCCTACCTACCTACCTACCTACCTTTATGTCTGTCTGTCTGTCTGTCTGTCTGTCTGTCTTTTTGTCCGCGCTATTAAATATTGATAAAAGTTACTGGAAAAAATGTGAGGACCATGTGTTGAAAGAGGAAGAGGACTATTGGAGAAAGGATGGATTGAATTTATGCAACCGAGAGCAATCATCAATCCTACTGGAATCGTCCGACACAGATTAAGGTCTGAGCAGATCGCAGACCTTAATCTACGTACACACTTACTGGGATATTTTGCTCCAACTATTCAGACGAATTGCAGGCCCTAAACATTACAGCATCAGCATCAGCTGAAGAAACAAGAAGGAAATGAAAAATAAGGTAAGAAATATAGTCCTTCTACTTTCCTGTTAATTTACAAATTGATTACCCCGTGCTTCTGCAAATTCTCTGTCTTTACTAATATTACACATTGCACGCCTCTCGGGATTCTCCGTGGTGAAGTGGTCAAGCCGTCTGACTCGGGCTCCAAAGGTTGTATGTTCGATTCCGGGCCGCGTCCTTCATTTCACGAGTGCATTTTTTTCGGAGACTCAAGAGGGTCGTCGCTGGAACTATGGAGTTCGTGCTTTGTGCGACGCTTTCCGCGCTTCGGAAAGAAACTGAGCCATATAGGATAAAAAACCTGGTGCAATGCAGCCGAACCTGTCAAATTTAAGCTACTTCTTTCTCTGCACCCACTCCCATTCGAATCCGGATACGCCTTTGTGTGTCATCTGAATTGGCAGGTCTCCAATTACTGTAAACTTAACTTTGTTAGCGAGAAATCACTAGTTGTTCAGCAAAACATCAAAGGAATGTCGCCGCTTTTGATGATTTAAGTTGTTTTTGGACCTATCAAAGACATATTCCTTGGGGGGGGGGGGGGGTAAATATAAGACGGCTGGAAAAATTTCATAACGATGCAACAGACAGTTTTCAAAATAATTGATCGTGAATGAAGGCATTCAAATCGGAACATACTATAGTACATATAAACCGCATATATATATATATATATATATATATATATATATATATAGACCGTATATCAGTACATATAGAACGTTATGTCAGTAGATATAAACCGACCGGTAATGTGGCTTGGAGGATAGTGAGACGCTCAGTTTCATAATTCTCCGACATACCGAGTCGAGGGTACACAATCAGGCTAGGTAGAATGGGGGGAGGGGGAGGGGCTTTGCGTTGTGTTTTTATGGTATGAGGCTTCCGCCGGCTAGAAGGTTTTGGCAAGCTACTGAACTACTAATTTTTCATGGAACATAACATGAAAATTAGCACACGTAAAACTGAGGTAATGGCTATAACTAAAGAAGAAAGCACAATAAACATGAATATAGAAGAACAACCCCTGCATCAAGTAAAGAGCTTTAAGTACCTAGGAAGTATAATACCATCAAATGGCAAATCAGTAGACGAGATCGACAATAGTGGCAATAAGGCAAACCAACTCACTGGGCAAATGGCACCAATGCTAAAGAATAAACATGTATTAATAGCCACTACGAAAGCACTCTACAACACATTCTTGATGCCAACACTATGCTACCATTATCAAACCTGGAAATTGACAGAAAAAGAGAAAAGAAAAATCACAACAACAGAAATCAGATTCCTGAGAAGAATACTTAATGTATCGAGAAGATAGAAAATCAGAAATGAAGAAATCAGGACTAAAGTTGGGATTATAGCAGCTGCTAGATTGTATCAGTCAAGAGCATGTTAAATGGTTTGACCAAATAGATTACCAACTAACAGTATTACCTCAACAAACAATGATGTACAGACCAGACTTAAGCAAAGGAAGAGGCCGGCCACTTAAACGATGCGTAGGGTGAATTATAGAGACCACGGGAACCTCGATATATGAAGCCCATACACGGGCACTCTCCCGCTGTTTATACTTCACCTTGACACCGCAACGTACAAGAGGACCCTGATGAGATGAGACTGAACTACTACTACTGCCAAGTTCATCACAAACAAGGAATACATTCTGTGATTGATTGCAACGTGCAGTAACGGACATGCACCTAACTAAAATATATAGCTGATATCAGCAATAATTATGTGATACTTATTTATATATTCTTCGTGCTGGTCGAACATTGCATCTTCATCCACGAACCACAGCTTTTGATGGCTGTTTTTTCCACGTCACTTTAACGTTTAATATGGATAAAGTATTTCAGTTTCGCGACCCGATAATGTTTATGAACCAGCTTGTTATGAGATAACTAATTACGAAGTTTTAAAAGTTAAGTTGACACAAATACTACTACATGACGAGAGTATGTACTGATCGATCCCATACAGGCATCTTCAATTCTGTAAAACATAACCAAACATGCCTGTTGGATATCTTGCACTTATGTTTGTTATTATTCTCAGATATCCACTGTATGATTTCAGTAATGCATGGTGTAAAACGGCAAACCAGGCGAAGAGACAAGCTAGCGGCTGTTTTCTTCGATCTTCATCAAGGAAATGTTGCCCCTCCTAGTTATACAAGGAGCGTTTCTGTAATGGTTATGTAAAACCAAGAAGTGTACAGAGCTAGAGGTCTGTACTGACTATCGAAGCGATTATTTTAGGCATACAAAGCAAAATGATAAGTGTGGACAAATGGTAGGCAGAGAAAGCAACATGATACATGTAGACAAATGGTAGGCAGAGAAAGCAAAATGATACATGTAGCAAATTGTAGACATACTACTGCTGTAATTAATTGTATTTGTTTAGTGTGGTACTAATAAGAGAAACAGGAGCCACGATGTTCCACATTTAGTCTGTCTCATATAACGTAGAATAAGTTCCTTACAGCGAGGCTTACAGAACTATCTGACAGGCTTCCTTCCTGGAAGACCAACCCGAGAAAAGATATCCTGGTGTCGGGTACCACGAGACTGTTTTTAATTGTAGAAAGTCTGACCACGTACCCAATATTGCTCTACAGCAGGGGCGGGGAACCTCCGAGCCTCGGGCCGTAGAAGGCCAGCGAAATCATTTGATCTGATTTGACAATGTCATAAATCTACGGACTGTATTGATAGCAACATAGATTTATACTAAGTTAATCATAATTAACATTGAGCTGATCCAAGACTCTGGTGATCGAGTGAAATGTCGAGTCATGACTGCCCACGCTTTCCGGCATCGCACATGATTGATTGATTGATTCATAATTATCTCAGAACAGTCAAAACATCGTATGGTACTTGCCTTGAATAGATTAGAACAAGAATCGCTATGGTGGTAGCCTTTTGCAAGATGGAAAACATTCTAACCAATAAAAAGATGTCAAATTAAACGAGAACTAGAGTGTTGAAGTGCTATATAAAATCAATGTATTGGTATGGATGTGAAACGTGGACAATTAGCAGACAAGATGAAATACATCTAATGGCAGTGGAAATGTGGTTTCTGAGGAAAATTAAAAGAATACCATGGACAGAAAGAAAAACAATGACTAAGTCCGGCAAGAAGCAAAAGAAAATCGTAAACTGATTGGAGAAATTAGACGCAGACAGTCAACAAATTTTGGATATGTTATGGGAAGAAATACACCGGAGAACTTGGTGGCAAGTGGCAAGATTTAGGAGGAACGTGTATGGGGAAGACAGAGAAGAAACTGTCTGAAGGCTTGACCACATGGCATGGTCGAGACAAAAACACAGAGGTGATCAAATACTCTGCGAAACATAACCGCCCAAGCTTATCTGCATGGCACATCATGATGATAAACGTACATTTTGAGTCACAAGCAAGGAACATCTATTACGGGTTGAACAAGACGCATACAAGTGCATAATGGGACAGACTTGTTTGACAACACATAGCTGGCTTTTTTCTAAGTTGATAATTGTGTATGGCCCATGGACGATGCTATAAATATTCAAATGGTCTATGGCAGGAAAGATTATCCCCACTCCTTCTCTATGGGGTATAACCACGGCTAGAGGAGTGTCTAGACATGATAAAAGTACAAGTAAAGGACCTTTGTCCACGTATTGAAGGATATTGCGTATGCTGTGTAATCTGCACACGTTTATAGAACAACCGAAATGTTGATGTGATCAAGCTGACATCGGTCAACTTGACTTGCCAGAATATTTCCTGCTACAATTGTAAACCGCGTCGATCTATGACACTATGTTATTCTTGTCAGGGTTCTTTACTTTATTGTTTAAATATGTTGTAAGGGTATCTGGCGTTATCCACGCTTTACTGTTTTCTTGAAATATTCCTATGGCTTCTACAGAAGGAATGTCGTCCCTCTTATTTACACAAGACGGGTTGATGCAAGGTCACTGTTGTCTGGCTGATAATGGCATGAACACAGTCGAACGAGAGTTTCATGTCTGCTCTCGACGTTCTCTATGGGAGGGAAAGTCTGGCTATCTAATCTTACATGAATCGCTTCAAAGTCTAGCAGCTGTCTGTGGTACTTACCTACTATTGACTGTTGTAGGACCTGGTGCTCATTAGAAACTGTTAAATAAATTACTCCATTGTTGGCTCATTGCTGTGATATCAGCCATCGTATTGATTGCCTTGCTCATAAAATGTTATGTAACGCTTGAGATTCAACTTAATATTACTTGTCACAGATAGTTATCTTAATCTTCAACTGCACTTCTAAAAGCCGTAACGTGGTGTAGACTGAATTGAAATATAATTTTAATACATATACAGTCAAACCCCGGTTTTCGTTGGCTTAGGTTTTCGTCGGTTTCGATTTTCGTCGATTTTGTTTTCCGCGAAAACTTTGTCTCGGGTTTCGTCGGTCACCTCGGTTTTCGTCGACCTGTCCACAGGACATCGCTAATTATTTTTCGAAAACAAAGGGATCCACGCGTTCTTCTGCTTCGGTTTGGCGTTGTTTCTAGTTGTGTGAGCATCACTTGCTAATAAGTTAACGCTTTCCAGTTAGCTCCATCATGGGACCAAGGAAAGTTTCTAGAGCTAGCAGCCCATCGAAGAAGAAGGCCAGGAACACGATCGAGTTGACGAAGGAAAACATTGAAAGATACGAGAGCGGAATTAAGATTGCTGAAATCGGTCGCATGTACGGGAAGTCGCGATCCACAAGTTCCATTGTGGCTACAAAGGAAGCACTAAAGAAGGCTAATGTAGCGAAAGGCGTGAATGTGCTTAGATCCCAAACAACTGAAGATGTCGAACAGTTATTGTTAATTTGGATATATCAATCAGTTCTATGGCGATTCCGTTTCGGAGGCAATCATATGTGACAAAATCTGACTGTTGTATGCCGATCTCATTAAGAAAATGACTGGGAAGAATGCTAATGTACTTAGTGATTTAAAGGCCTGAAGATTATGGTTTGAAAATTTCAAGAGGCGCACTGGTATACATTGTGTTACTAGACACGGCGAAGGTGCGAGGTCGGACACTTCTGGGGCCGAAAAATAGTATTAAACACTATATTTACTCTCTATAAAATGTGTTTTTGGTATGTATTTTGGAGTGTCTAGAACAGTGGTTCTCAACCGGTGAGGAATTCCCCCCCCCCCCCCGCTGGGGGGGGGGGGGGGGGGTTAAGGTTTCCAGTTGCGTGTGGGGGGGGGATTAAGATTATTTCAAGATCGTGACATTCTGAACATATGGTAAAGGCGGGCATGGGACAAAACAGGTTGAGAACCACTAGTCTGGAACGAATTAACTGGATTTACTGTGATACATATTGAAATATTTGCCTCGGTTTGCATCGGTTTCGGGTTTCGCCGATTGTCTTCGGATGGATTATCAACGAGGTTTGACTGCACTATTTATTTGATTTTCTATATTGAGGTCTTGATGTACACGTGTTAATTTGTGAATTCACGTTGTTGGGATAATCACTTCCGCCTAACTGCGTAAAGAATAAAAATATAGTGAATAATTCTTCATTCATTTATTTCCTCAAGTGCGTATATCCCGACTACCTCGTCATAACCTATGCTTTCTGATCCTATCTTAGCATTCTGATACTCGTCACAGTTTAACAATGCAATTTCTGTGATTGCCTATAGTACTCTGAAGTTTAATGTGAAATTCCGTCTTGATTATTTTCATTCTTCAGGTGTTGGTGTTTAACACTGGATACGTTTCATGTTTATTGTGTGGTTGTCAACATGCCTGTTATTTTTTCTAGAATTGTCTCGTAAGAAAGCATTATCGTCACTCCTCTACAGAGAGTGGCAGTTTCCTATGTATGACTTGGAAACAACACTTGTTGTCTGTCCGGATCCATCATGTTGGGCAGAATCCAAAAATGCTGTTTTTATAATATTTAATTTCTTCTTTCTTATAATATTTCATGTCTTCTATATTACAATATTTCATTCGTCTGTATCATAATATTTCATTTATGCTATCTTATATGTTTTCCTTTCTTTCATTTTATAATATTTAATTTACTTTATATTATAACAATGCATGTATTCTATCTTATAATATTTCATTTCTTCTATCTGTTCACATGTCATTTATTCTATTTTATCATATGTTATTCCTTCTATATTATAATATTTCATATCTCATAAATAAAATTTTACGAATGGAGACGAATTGTATCTGCAGCAAAGAACCTCAATGGCTCGGAACGCTGAAGAAGAAGAAGAAGATAAATAAAATTGTATATATGTTATAGTATTTGCTGTGTTTCCCAGTTCATAATATATTTCTAACATTGCAGGGATCAATTCCTGAGATGATGCTAGGTGAAATGAAGCATATAAACGACCCAGACTCCTCGTGGCTTACACCCGTTAACGTCATACTTCTTATAGAATCGCCTCATTCCATTTTGGGAGGCTGTTATTCTTTGTCTCCCTTTATCTTTATACTTGATTGTTATTTCAACGGGATATGGTAGCCAATCCTATACCAACCCTCCTTGATGGCCTCTTACGACACGCATAGTAAGTTACAGTGCCATAATCCATTGCTTCCCTTAGCTCCGATAACGCATACATGACCTCCATATTCAAGACATTGCATTTCTGAAAACATACATTTCAAAAATATTGACATCTGTCAATCGATGTGGACCCGAACGATCAGGTCAAATCGGGCAAATCTTGAGCTACAGCCTACGATGCTGACGTTGTAATATTCTGTTATGATAATTTGGCCGTGTCCAGCGTGTGCCGCGTGGTTACACACCCACTTCACGCGCCAATGATCCGGGGTTTGTTTCCAGGTCCGGTCAAGGATATGCACTACTGACCATCTCAAACGAGAGCGAAACTCGAGTCTAGTGCTTCCACATTGATGTGGATAGGCCTTAGGTTCATACCAGAATACGATCAGCATTGCCAGTAGTGGGTTGTGCTCAATATTTAAATCTCAAATCCCGAAACCCCCGGGATGGTTAACCCGGTCAACAAATGCCCGCAGAAGTCGGATGTGTCGGCCTAACGTCGCAAGAACGCAGCTTTGCTGTAAACAGGCACAACGCAATCACATCCAAAAAAAAAAAAAAAAAAATCTGGATGAAAGAAGAAGAAGAAGAAGAAGAAGAAGAAGAAGAAGAAGAAGAAGAAGAAGAAGAAGAAGAAGAAGAAGAAGAAGAAGAAGAAGAAGAAGAAGAAGAAGAAGAAGAAGAAGAAGAAGAACAAGAAGAAAATCCCGAAACAACCAAATAAATCAATTTGATTATTGCTCGCTGGACTTTAGGCGGCCTGGTGTGCCTTGCCAGTGAGAAGACCTGATCGTTCGGATCCACATCGATTGACTGATGTCAGTCGCGGCGATCTGGCAAATCTTGAGCGGTGTTTGTTTCCAGGTCCGGTCAAGGATATGCACTACTGACGAGCTCAATCGAGAGCGAAACTCGAGTCTAGTGCTTACACATTAACGTGGATAGGCCTTAGGTTCATACCAGAATACGATCAGCATTGCCAGTAGTGGGTTGTGCTCAATATTTAAATCTCAAATCCCGAAACAACCAAATAAATCAATAAATATAGTGTTTAATACTATTTTTTTGGCCCTAAACTTGTCAGAACTCGCCCCTTCGCAGTGCCTAGCAACACTGTGAATGCCAGTGCGCCTCTTGAATTTTTTAAATCATCTTCTGCTGGCCTTAAAATTACTTAGTACACTACCACTCGTTCCAAGCACTTTCTTAATGAGATCGGCATACGACAGTCTGGCTGTTCCACAAATTATTGCCTCCGAAACAAAATCGCTATCTAACTGGTTTTGATTTATCCAAATTAATAATAACTGTTCGACATGTTCAATTGTTTGCGATCTCTGTTTCGATAGCACATTCATGTCTTTTGCTACATTAGCCTTCTGTATTTCTTCCTTTGTCGCCATAATGGAACTTATCGTGGGTGGCGACTTCCCGTTTATGCGGCCGATTTCAGCAATTTTAATACCGCTCTCGTATTATATTATTATCAAGTAATGCTCACACAACGAAAAACAACGCCAAGCTGAGCAGAAGAACACGTTGGTCCTTTTGTTTTCGCTAAATTAGCAACGATATCATGTGGGCATGCCAAAGAAATTCTAGGCAACCAGCGAAAACCGAGACAATGTTTTCGAGAAAAAAAAATATCGTCATAAACCGAAACTGACGAACACCGAAGGCAACGAAAACCGAGGTTTGACTTTACGGTGTTTACAAGGATTTAAAAAGCAAAAGGCTCGACTCATTGCATCGGGTTTTAACCCACATGGCACGGTCTCTTTCCGTAGATCGGCCAGCTGAAAGCGTCGCAAAGAGCACGTACTCCGTATCTCCAGCGATCACCCCCAGGAGTCTAAGAGAAAACTGCACTATTAAAATGAACAACTTAGCCCGGAATCGAATCACTACCTTCGGAGCGCGAGGCAGATGGCTAACACTTTCACCAGGTAGACTTCCAAAATGCAGTGTATCAAGAACAACATAGACTGCATGAGATTCCCACAAAAAGAAGTAACACAGAACTCGATAAAATACACTAGGTAATCATAACACCTCCAATTTACAGAAGAAAACGAATGCTCTTAACCGCAGAGACGGCTAAGCATGTGGTGTTTTTCTTTATTAATCTATAGCATTGGATTCGTCTGTGTACACGAGCGCCGATCAAATTTCTGTACAATTTTCACACGAAGACACGTCGATATTAAATTCCTACCGTAATGTGTGTCGTTCCACGAGGTAACGGGAATCCCCTTGAAGAGAGCGTAAGTAATAGGTGTCTGTTCGTCAGACGGTAAAGCCAGGAATCTTAAACTGCATTGCCCTACTGACATTCTGAAGGAAAAGACAAATTGATTGAAGACTTTTATCATAACTTCCTACTATTTAGTTACGCTGCTTAAAGTTCGCACTTATTACAATTCTCGATGGGAGAATCATCATCATCTCCTTTATCATCGTTGGCACTGACGGTATGCGTAGGCGATCATTATTCGGCATCCCTAACGAGTTTTGGATCGTGCTGTTTTTAACACTATCATTTGTGGGACCAACTCACTCCAAGCCCTTCTATCTTTAGCTATCCCAAGCAGCTCTGACCGTGGCTTCCCCATATTATTAATTGCTGTTTCTACTTTCCTAAAGGGCCCTTTCATTCGTCTTCAGGCGTAATGGACATATGGTGCTCTACCCAGATTTGTATAGGCTCATGACACTCCAGGAATGATGTGCTTAATGTCACTTCGGCCACCTTTACTTTCCAAAACATTTGTGGTTCTTTCTGTCTTTCTGTCTTTCTGTCTTTCTGTCTTTCTTTCTTTCTTTTATCCTTCACTGCCCTGTGACGTTAGGCGTCGCAGGATTGTTTGATGATTGGTTTATGAACTAGGGCTAACTCGGTTGCTTGGTGTGCAGAGATGTTGTGGACTGGTATGCTAAGATGTTGTCGGTTTTTAAAGTGTTAATAACGCAGTTAATCCATCTTTTTCGCGGTTACCCTGCTTATTGATGTTTTCACTTTCATGTTTTATGCTCTTGCATACGGCGACATAGGATTAATTCTCACTAGATGGCCGAACCATTTACTTCTTTCTATATCAATGAATTTAACAACTTGTGTTGCCCCAACTATTGTATATATCTCATTTTTGTTTCCTAATAGTATCTGCTTATCTACCAAATCTGTGTGTCCATTTTAAGCTGGGTTGGCCTAAAAGCCCAGGTCAATTTTTAAAATCTGCCTGGATGCAATATCGAACCCTTGACCATCGGCCCGGCAAATAAGCGTCTAGCCACTACACTACCACAATTATCCATGGGTTATAGGTCAACAACAATAGAAGTCAGGTCATTACGGTCCGGACAAACTGTTCCCAGCTTCTAGAAACATTATAAGAAGAAATAGACTGGAGAACTTGGTGACAACTGGCGAGATTGAAGGGGAAAAGAACAGGGAGGTAAATACCTGGATGGCTTGGCCACATGACATAAGTGAGACAAGAATACAGAGCTGACTCACGGCTCCGGTAGTGGTGGAAGATGGCGAAACATGACCGCCTACGCTTGTTGTTGACATAGTACTTGATGATGGTGAGGAACATCCATGTTTATTTATGTTATGAATACCAATCGTGCATTATAAGTAAGACAATGCCATCGAATAAAATATGTGTATTCACGCACAGAAACTGTTTAATGTAACCAATAGTAAAATAGCGCATTGGCGACATGTGTGAACATTATGTATTTATTGAAAAATAGGTGGTTAGTTAGTCGCGGTTCCAACTTCACAGCAACGGGTCGTCCCAATTATGCCCCGTTCCTGTGCCAGTGAATATCACACAAAATGCTCGTCAATGCCCTATGTGAACAATGGAAAAGACAGGATTATCGGCAAGCCAACAACCCGCACAGGTACACTGTGCATAATGCCGCCGCCAGAATGCCAACACAAAAGTCCTCCACGAAAAATACAGTTCATTGTCGATGGAAACGGCAGTCACCAGAAAGACTTTATTGACCTGGGTTTTATCCCATATGGCTCGGTCTCTTTCCGCAGGGCGACCCGCCGAAAGCGCCGCACAAAGCACGAACTCGGTAGCTCAAGCGACGACTCCCAGAAGTCTCCTGAAAAATGCACTCGTGAACCAAAAAGGCAAACCATTCAATCCAGCAACAGCCGGCCGCCATCGTTCCGTACATGCAATTCATGCTACAAACTGCGAACAGATGTAAAAGCATTCCACATGAAATTCACAGCTCACAGTGTCGCGCCACGCACTCACTCAGTAGCAGGGCGACGGAACCATAGCCCCCTTAGTCGCATCTTACGACGTGCATGGTAGGCAACAGTGTTACTATTCTTTGCTGCCCCTATGGGCCCCGGCAACACACGGGCGTTATTGAAAAATAATTAAATGCAAAAGCACACTGTATTGTATTGTGATTTCCTATGTTATTGTTTTTGATATTGCAACAAGATCAAAGTGTAACATAAATTTACTTATTCTTGTGTGTGAGTTTGTGTGTGTGTGTGTGTGTGTGTGTGTGTGTGTGTGTGTGTGTGTGTGTGTGTGTGTGTGTGTGTGTGTGTGTGTTTATTTGTTTGTATAGTAAGACGAGGTAAAATAATGGCGGGGCGCCCGGCTCGATCGTCATGAGATCGGTCCGTATCAGAGCCTATTCGAATGTTTAAAATTCCCTTGGTTTCAAGGTCTCATAACCATCATCAAGTGGCCGGCCAGCTGGCGTAGGCGTTCATGGCTCTCCACAGATCTCGGTATTTGATGTTCTGGATCCTCTGCTGATGACATTCCTCCATGCCACCGTCGCAATTCATTGAGCATCATTTCCCTTGGTCGGAGTCTGCCTCTCTTCTTCTCGATCTTTCCAGTCATCACGATGTTCTCCAATCCCTCTCTTCTCATCACCTAACCAAAGAAAGATGTTTGTCGCTTTCTTATTGTTGTATATAATGTTCTATTTCTATTAACCTATATCAGGCAATCGCTGATAGTTACTCTGTCAATCCAAGATCTACCCAACCTAACACAGGTACCAGGAAAAGTCTGGGGAAGTAGAGATGGCTGTCAGGATACTGTATACAAGTGTCGGTCTGGTACCGTATGACAATGTCACTGAAGTCGTATACAAGTGATGGTGACTTACTAAGATACTATTTTCAGAACAAATACGTATCATTTTCTTGTGTAATTTTAGGTGCTGCATATATGTAAAGTGGCTAAGGGTTAAAGGATGCAGTTCGAAAACCCACATACCGCGTTCGAAACACAGCTTCAGGCAATTTGGCAGCAGACCGCTTTCTGTTGGTTATTTTACGAAATGGTATTGGTGCCGGTAGTTCAGAAAGCAAACATCGTCATAAGTTTCCGATTCCGTCAGACCAATTGTTATATAAGATCCTAGGCTCATAAACACTGCGGTTTCATCCATGGCAATCATGTTGTAGAGTTGGTATGTAGAAAAGCCCATGCCATCAACAAAGTACTCTAATGCTAGTGCACGTGTAATAACTTCATTCTAGCTGACGATCTTAACCAGGGCTTATTTTAGGAGTGGGTATTATATTAAAAGCATAGTGAAAGATCGTGTTAGGGCTTATTTTAGGGGTAGGTCTTAGTCTCGGAGAAACACGGTAACAAGAAAACAGTCACAATGGTGATATCAAAGAAAAAGGTGACACCAGTGTGTCAAATGGAAATAGAAGGGAACATTCTTAAACAAGTGGATAATTTGATATACTTAGGGACATTTATAACATCAGTTGAAATGTCACAACAGAGATGAGATGAGAAGCATTGGAGAACATTGCGACGACTGGAAAAGTCAAAGGGAAGAGATGCCAACCAAGAGAAAATTATCCTGGACGGATTGAAACGGTGGTATAGAGGAATATCATTAGCATAGTTAATCCAGAAAACCAAAAACTAAGATATGTGGAGAGACATGAAAGCCTACCCCATCTGGCGGGGCACCTGATGATGACATTTAGATGGGGCCGACCTGAAAGTCTATGTCAATGAAAATAAGTCCCAACATCAAAGGGTTTCGAACCCACTGCGACCAAATCGCAGGTGAGCGTGCAAGCCACTGCATTACCATTGCTCTTTACCATATATAGATATATTTTTGGGAAGAGTTTAGGGCCGGAGAACTAGAATTACCGAAATCCAATATTTGTATACAAAAAGTACAGAGCCGATGATGATGGTTTTCTCATCAATCTTTTTTGTTCTTGCGCTCTCCGATGTGACTTTTTGACATAACACAAAATCAATTATTGTTAGCGGTTACCCAATCAAATGTGAGCCCAAGAAATATCAAATCGCCATCCGGTCTTCCTTGAATCACTACGTGCAAAGCAGAAAGATGGATTCTGAATATAATTCTGTCCAAACAAAGCGTTTCGAAACAAAGTTCTCTTCGGGAAAACATTACCGATATCTAAATACAGTCAATGCTCTCATAAATGGCGGCATGGTACGCCGACATGTCGCCTTCTTTCTAGAAATTATGTTTGCATTTTGCAATCGTCCCAAGTGTTGTCGAGAAACTCATCTTCGGGAATATCAATACGCCAAATAAATTACTGGCGCCCAAGACATCAGAATGTGCCCCAAATTTCATCTGTGCATACGAGTCTAATCTTCTACTTCTTATTCGTCCTCCCTTCCCCCACTGCTTCTGTATCTCTTTCTCCTTAACCTCCTCCTCTAACTACTTATTCTTCTCCGTTGTCGTCGTCATCGTCGTCGTCCTCCTTCTCTCCCTCAATTGCTTCTTCTTCTTCTTCTTCTTCTTCTTCTTCTTCTTCTTCTTCTTCTTCTTCTTCTTCTTCTTCTTCTTCTTCTTCTTCTTCTTCTTCTTCTTCTCCTTCTTCTTCTTCTTAGTAACTCATTAGTAACTCATTAGTAACTATAGGCCCAATTCCATATTATCATTACTATCCAAACTGCTAGAAAAGCACAATCCCAAAAACAATAATAAAAACATAGTTGGCAACAAACTAACAGTTGACAGTCAGTCATTGTTTCTGCCAAAATATTCTTGTCATACGGCACTAACAAACATGATAGAAAATGTGCATAAAAATTTAACTAACAATATTCTATGTGGAGATGTGTTGATAGACTTGCAAAAGCATTCGATAAGATAGATCATACTATTTTAATTAAAAAGACTAGTAGAAGTAATTAGTAAGCTTTTATAACGTGACATCAATAAAATATTGCCGGTCAGAGTTTTGTATTTACCTACTTTGTTGCTTGAACTTTACAGAAGATGAATACAAAACTTGGACCGGCAATATTTTCAAAAACTGCACAGTAATTAAAAACACACCCTATATTTATTTGGTACTAGCTGACCCGGCCCGGCTTCGCCCGGTTCCTGGAGGGGATCTATCTATCTATCAGTCTGTCTGTCTGTCTGTCTGCTTGTTTGTCTGTCTGTCTGTCTGTCTGGCTGACCCGCCCCGGCTTCACCCAGTCCCTGGTGGGGAGCATTTCATTTAATTCATATAAGTAGTCATATAAGCTCCCGTTCCCGACTGTCTGTCTGTCTGTCTGTCTGTCTGTCTGTCTGTCTGACCCGGCCCGGCTTCACCCAGTCGCTGGTGGGGAGAATCTCATTTAATTCATATACGTAGTCATATAAGCTCCCGTTCCTGACTATCTGTCTGTCTGTCTGTCTGAGCCGGCCCGGCTTCATCCAGTCCCTGGTGGGGAGCATCTCATTTAATTCATATAAGTAGTCATATAAGCTCCCGTTCCCGACTATCTGTCTGTCTGTCTATCAATCTGAACCGGCGTGGCTTCGCCCAGCTCCTGGCGGGGAGCGTCTCATTAAATTCACACAGTAACTTAAAAGAATGTCCTTCCTTAATCACCTACATGACTGTAGATAACTTCTTTAAGCATAAAATGATGAGTTACAATGTTATGCATTATGCATTATTTTTATGAAAACTTTGAAAATGCCTTAAAGATTATATAATTATTTATTATAACTCATATGCCCAATAATAACTATAGACAAAGAGTTTATAAATCTTTGAAAGCGATGCAACAATATGACTATAAATTATATAGAAATGTTATTAAAAGTTATGCCCCTTGCAATATTTTTTCTATAGTTAAGTCCCCTTGCTATATAGAAATATATAATGAAAAATGAAATATTACATTTTAGTAAGTAAGTAGCCAAAAGAAAAAAAAAACTAAAAATCTATGACAGAAAGTTGCACAGGAATGAAAGGAAAACGTGTAGAAAATTTCATCTCAATCGGATGGACCGTTTGCGAACGCATAAAGAACGGACGGAAATACATACATTGTGTTTTATATATATAGATTGGTATCGGGTTGTTTCAATTCTGGCAAGTTGTCACTATTACAGACACGTAGAGTTGACATTGCATCAGTAAGAAATACAACCTGCTGGTTGTGGGTCATTGATCGCTTCTGTGCACATCCCCGGACCTGTGTTTCAGCAAAAAAAGACATTTTGCAACATGTATTTGTTTTTGAACATGTGGATTCTTTTTCTTTGCCTTGGCAAGCCAAGTATCTTCCGCACCTTCTTTGTTCATTGCTTATAAAGCCGATTCATAGGTATGTCTTCTTATGCGTCTTATGCAATCCATTTAGGCACAATTAGGTAGACATTGCGTTGTTTATTAGGTATAAATTCTGTATTAATTTTATTAGCTATAAATTAGGATCACTTAGGTATAATTTAGAATCAATTAGGTATGTATTATGATCAATTAGGTAGAAAGCAGGTATTAATTTTATTAGGTATAAATTAGATATGTCATTAGGTATAAAGTCGGTGCCGGCTCCGTGGCTAAGGTGTTGTGGAGGCAGTTCATAATCCCTTATACCCGCGTTCGAAACACAGCTTCGGGAGATTTGGCAGCAGACCCTCTTGCATTATTTCTTGGTCGTCACTGGGAAGAAGGAAATACCACACGGCTTACAAGTAAACGGGAATATTCTTAAACAAGTGAATCGGTACAGTTATCTCAGAACAATTATACCATCTGATGAGAGGTGCCTTGAAGAGATTAGAATAAGAATTGCTATTGCGAAAGTAGCCTTTTTGGAAGAAGAAAAACGTACTGACCAATAAAAGAAATATCAAGTAAAACGAGGAAAAGAGTGTTGACGTGCTACAAAGAACCTGTACTTTTGTATGGATGTGAAGCGTGGACAATGAGCAGACAAGCTGGCAAACATCTGATGACTGGGGAAAAGTGGTTTCTGTGGAAAATGCAAATAATTCAGTTCAGTTCAGTCACGGTTCCAACATCACAGCAACGGGTCATCGCCATTATGCTCCGTTCCTGTGCCAGTGAATATCACATAAAATGTTCCTCACTGCGCCATGTGAAAAGTGGAAAAGACGGGAGTCTCGACAAACAACAGCCCACTCAGGCACACTGTCCATGATGCAACAACCAGAATGTCACTACAAAAGTCCTCCAGGAAACATACCGTTCATCCTTGATGGAAGTGGCAATCACTTTCACAACCAGATGTTCACCTACAAAGTCTCGATGTTTCTAGATGTTGGTGTTTCGTTTCTAGATGATTTCTAGCCATCCACGTAATTTTATCTCCGAAATGTAGTTCACGTAACAAAACAACCTCGAAAAGATGTAAAAAGAAGGAAAAAAAAAACATTTCTCTGTACTTAATACCGTTGCCTGAATGTCAACACAAAAGTCCTTTACGGAATTACAGTTCATCATCGATGGAAACGGCAGTCATTAGAAAACAAGGAGAAAACCGGTCACATCTGCGTCAGAACCAGCCACCATGCATGCAGATATTTCTAGATGTTGTTGTTCCTTTTCTAGATGTTTTCTAGCTAGATACGACGTTTTTCGAGCATGCAGTTCACGCCACAACACCTCGGACAGATCTAAGCAAAATTTCTCAATACATAATACCGTCTTAATACCAAAACAGCAGTCCTCAACGAACCATAGTTCTTCGTCAAATGAATCGGTTGTCAACCAGTAGACCAGCAGCCAAACATTTCTGCATAAGGCACAAAAACCGGTCAATTCTGGGGAAAAAACAAGCTGCCATTGATCTGAACATGCAGTTCACGCTCCAGTTCACTTGGGCAGATTTAAAAGCATTTCACAAGAAATTCACAGCTCACAGCGTCGCGTCACTCACTCAAATCAGTAGCAGGGCGACGTAACCATAAACTACCAGTCCAATATGTGGAGAATGCGAGTGCAAATGGTGGTAAAGAGCATAAACACTCAAGAGGCCTTAACCGTTTCACTGCCTATCCTCCATGTTCGTGACCTCCAGTCTGCGAAGCATACCAATAAGTGCACTTGGCTGATTTGCTAATCTTGAATGTTGTATACATATGTTCCGTAATCTATTGTCTCCTGTTTTGAGGCACAGAATAATAATTTGTTCTGGTCTGTCCATAACGTGGTAGTCACCTTGCATTCTTTGCCCACATTGTCAAAGAATATTTGGAGCCAAAATAGGCCTTGCCGTCTTAAAACTTACGGCTCCAACCTTTCAACCCCACTGGATGAAATGAAAAGTCATCGTAATTCTTGGTGGACAAACACGAGTCGTCTTGGAACCCAGGTCTTATTTGCAAATAATATGCAAATAATACCATGGACAGACAGAAAAACCAATGAACAAGTCCTTCCAGAAACAAAAACAAGATCGTAAACTGATTAGAGAGGCATTAGACGTAGATAGTTCTAATTTTTGGGGCATGTTATGAGAAGAAATGAATTGGAGAACTTGGTGACAACAGGCAAGATCGAAGGGAAGAGATCAATGGGAAGACCGAGAAGTAAATACCTGGATGGCTTGGCAACGTGGCATAGTCGAGACAGAAACACGGAGCTGATCCACAACTTTGGTGATCGAGTGAGATGGCGAAACATGACCGCCCACGCTTATCGTCATGGCACATGACGGGTGGATTTTGCACAGGCACCAACTAGTTATTGTTTATAGTTTATTTGCAATCGGTTTCGTTGTTCCCCCTGTGTGTGATATATGACTATTACAGAATACATGTTACCAATCGTGTATCTGTTCAATGAACAGTGTTTGCTTATGTTATACGTTAGACTTCACAATTTTCTCTTTTCCATAAAAAGAGTGAGGCGTGTCTGGCTGAATAGCTAGAATGGTCGGGCTGAGGAGATCCGCGTAAGGTAATTGATATTGTTTATATCTTAAGAAAAAGAAAAGAAAATCCTAACATGCACAGTTGGCGGCGACCGGACGGTCCTAAATTCCTCAGGCTCAATACTCCTCCTCTGTCCTACACCACAAGGTACTATAGGAGTAATTGGCAGTTTTATTTTAAATAAATAGTGTGTGTCAATGTTGACAGAGCATCATCATCATCATGGAACCTTAGAAGCACTCGTAAAGGCCCCTCGATCCCTTGCTAGTTCTTTTGTCTAATGCATGTTTAGAGTATCCTTAATGATATGTGTTCCCAGTCGTTGTGAACTGACCTGCCTCTTCTTCCAGAACCATACATTTCATTGATGTTCCTCATAAACCAATATAGCTGTTGTTGTCGCCAAGCGATCTGTTCTTTTGACTCCGACACATAATACTCTTTATGCCAGTTTATTGTTCGACGTTCAGATCTTGTAGAATATCGGTACTTGTGTCTTCCTATTCCTTGTTATTCTAAGAAATTTTCTGTGATTTCAAAGTTTCAAAGCCCATATTTTATATCTTAGTTTGTGTGACTTGGCACATAATTCATAGCACAATGTTGCCTCATAAAATAAACATGCTGAAGGATACGTTACTCCGTTTTCTCTATATGAACTAGTTTATTTGTCACATCCCTCCGTTTTCTCAGTTCGACCATATTTATTTGTTACATTTCTCCGTCTTCTCAATATGACATAGTCTTTTTGTCACATATCTCCGTTATCTCTATTTAGAGTGTATCTGTTACATTTCTCCCTTTTCGCAATTTGACAAGATGTAGCTGTCACATTTCTACATTTTCTCATTTTGACAGTGTCCCTATCACATTTCTCAGTTTTCTTAATTTTACAGTTTATCTCTCACGTTACTATTTTCTAGCTTCCATAAACAAACAAAAAAATTTGTGAGTGGCACCTTGCAGTCTTGACAGACCAAAGTGTGTGAGTTAGAATGTGGCCAATATTCCATCACAATGCCTGGGCAGAGCTTCAGAGAATCATGTGGCGCCCAAACGACATGACCCCTCTCTCGGCCTAGTCTTGTGTATTCCAGAGGAATGGGTAACCAATACGTCTGGCACAAGGTAGGCTGCAGACGCTGGCGGCTCAGCGTCAATCCTCCGAGACCTCATCACCACGAGCCGGTGGCGAGTCATGGCTAGACCCTGACACAAAAGGGACCCGGCTTAGAGGCGTTCAGACAAGTCCCACAGGTGAGGGCCTCGTACGAGCCCGGACCATGAGGGCGCGCACATCTGTCGATCACAAGTGTCCGGACCTGTGTAACGCGTGAAGACTCTCCACCTGACTTAAAGAGGACCCCGCGACCAGCGGGAATAGGCCCGCCAGAGCGACCGCAGGAGATATTGCCTGTCTATTTGCAAGCAAATCCCCCATCCTTCCACTGTGCGGATCTCGCGACCGGCGAGAATAGGCCCGCCGGAGATTATGCTCGTCTGCTGCGAACAATACTCTACCGAGAGACTGAATAAGTAAAGAAACGATAAAAGTAGTGGTATTTCAATTGCGCTTGCGCTCGCATCTATGCTACACCCTTCATGTGTCTTCACAAAGTCGGACTAGAGTCAAGCTCAACAGGGTCTTCTTTCCCCGCTGATTCTACCAAGCCCAAATGTGTACATACTCCGTTACACACTTTAACTTTATCATTTCAATAAGCACTGTTTGTTTATATTTGAGTATACACTTATTATGGTCTGTTTTGAATCTTCTTCTCATTGTCCATATCGTGTGCCGTTGAAGATCACGTCCGTTAACAGTCTTCTGTCTCATGCGCTGCAAATCATTTCTGATGCTGATGCTGTACATGCAATGGTGTCAAATTGTCCAGCATTTTCTATTGTAGTCTCCCCCTGACTGCATCTCCTCTACTTCAAATTTCCCGTTTCTTTTGGATAAGCAAAGTTTTCCCATGTTACTGGATGCACTATACAAGTGTCGCATTTTCCGATAGCAGAGTTTGTCCACGGTACAGCATACACATTTCCATTTTCCATGTTCGATAAACATAGTCCAAAAGTGTGGATATTGTAACGCACAAGATGATATTCGGTCAAGCGACAGCGAAGTTCACAATGACCAGGTGACATTCGCTGTATTTCGTGACATGTCAAATCACCATTCCACACAATTGCACACCACTTTTGGAGTGCATAATTTAGAACTCAACATTTCGGTAGCCCACAGGTTAGTGTGGTCGACATTAGTGGCAATGTGATTTGTGGCTAGGAAATTGACACCAGGTGGCCGCATTATTTCCACCCTTTGTGCCCTAGTGTTGGCACCTGGCAGTGCACTGTGATGGCAGCTGAGCAAGTATGAGGTAATGGAAGTTATATTGACATCAGAGAAACTGTGATATGTTGTCTTCTTCTTCTTCTTCTTCTTCTTCTTCTTCTTCTTCTTCTTCTTCTTCTTCTTCTTCTTCTTCTTCTTCTTCTTCTTCTTCTTCTCCTCCTTCTCCTCCTCCTCCTCCTCTACCTCCTCCACCCCTCCTCCTCCTTCTCCTCCTCCTCCTATACCTCCTCCACCCCTCATCCTCCTTCTTCTTCTTCTTCTTCTTCTTCTTCTACTACTACTACTACTACTACTACTACTACTACTACTACTACTACTACTACTACTACTACTACTACTACTACTACTACTATGCTGCTGCTGCTACTACTACTACTACTACTACTACTACTACTACTACTACTACTACTACTACTACTACTACTACTACTACTACTACTACTACTACTGCGACAGCTTCCAAAGCTTGTGCTAGTGATATCGAACCCGGTAAGCAGGCTTGTTAAAGGTGTTCGCTGCCCAACAGCAACGGGTGCCGGCTGCATCATGTATAGACGGCAGAAAACACCGGCCAGCTCTGAGAAACACACATCTCCATTCTGACAGGAGATCTGAACCAGCGACCACGATGTGAGATACATATCAAGACCTGTCAGTAACGCGTTTGTCAGCATTAAAATGTTTTGTCCGGTGTGAAGTGGCAACTCAATTCTTCTCACGCTACAGGGTTGTTGCATGTTGTGTACGTTTATTTGTGTTTCCCTGTTGCCAATTTTGTGTGTGTCTACAGGCGTTTTTCTTTAGATACAAATCATTTTATTTATTGTACTACACTTAGATTTATTGCGTTGATATCAAATTAGTTGATATTTTAGACTTGCCATGTTAGTGCATGATCTCTCTTAAATGCTTCAGGAAAGAGAGGAGAAATTTAAGATAGGCTGCATGACCAGTGACTTCATTCTTCCATTCCCCCACCCCATCTCTCTCTCCCCTCTCTCTCTCACTCTCTTTCTCCCTATCTTTCTCTGAGCGTCTGTCTGTCTGTCTGTCTCTCTCTCTCTCTCTATCGTTCTTTCTCTTTCTCTGCCTGTCTGTCTATCTGTGTTTCTCTCTCTCTCTCTCTCTCTCTCTCTCTCTCTCTCTCTCTCTCTCTCTCTCTCTCTCTCTCTCTCTTTCTCTCTCTCTTTCTCTCTTATTTATCTATACATATTTAGCTTTTCTCGTCTTCTTATTTCCCCCTTCTCCCCCATGAGAGCATAGCCCTTGAACAAAGTCACTCAAAGCCCTCCTATACTTACATATCACATGATCACATGTTCTCTGTCTGTCTGTCTGTCTGTCTGTCTGTCTGTAACTACAACTACTACAACTACTACTACTACTACTACTACTACTACTACTACTACTACTACTACGACTACTACTACTACTACTACAACTACTATTACTACTACTACTACTACTACTACTACTACTACTACTACTACTACTACTACTACTACTACTACTACTACTACGATTACCACTACTGCAAAGAGGAAGAAAAGCTGCTGCTATTCTTCCTCTTTTTCTTCTTCGTCTTTCTTTCTCTCTTTCTGCCTTTTTTATACTTTTTGTTTCTATTTTATCACACCCCACACCACCGCTACTACTACTACTACTACTACTACTACTACTACTACTACTACTACTACTACTACTACTACTACTACTACTACTACTACTACTACTACTACTGCTGCTGCTGCTGCTGCTACTACTGCTGCTGCTGCTGCTACTACTACTACTACGACCACCACCACCACCACGACCACCACCACCACTACTACTACTACTATTACTACTACTACTACTTCTCCTACTACTACTACTACTACTACTACTACTACTACTACTACTACTACTACTACTACTACTACTACTACTACTACCGCTACTGCTACTACTACTACAATTACTACTACTACTACTACTACCACTACCACTACTACTACTACTACTACTACTACTACTACTACTACTACTACTACTACTACTACTACTATTGCTGCTGTTGCTGCTGCTGCTGCTGCTACTACTACAATTACTACTACTACTGCCACTACTACTACTACTACTACTACTACTATTGCTGCTGTTGCTGCTGCTGCTGCTACTACTACAATTACTACCACTACTACTACTACTACCACTACTACTACTACTACTACTACTACTACTACTACTATAGCTGCTACTGCCGCTGCTGCTTCGGCTGCTAATCTCAACTCAACTCAACTTGCGTGAATCGACTTTATCTATTAACAGCAAGAACCGCATGACATGAAAAGACAACCAAAAAGACGAATGCAAGCGCAGGTGTACATTACTGTTTGTTATAAAAAAGTCTTTAAAATTCAGCGCAACTGTCATGTCTGCCAACGCCATAGTCTTCCCAATGTTTAAGTCTATCACTTCGGAATCTGTTGTGTCTAACCCTACGGTAGCTTTTTCAGTAACAATTTTGCTCTGTGCAAAAGAGTTATGAATGCAATTCGCAAACCCGCATACGGCGTTCGAAAACTGCGGGCGGTTTTAAATTAGACCGCTTTGTGTTGGATTCCTTACAGTGGTATGAGTACCGGTCGTGCAGAAAGCACTGGCATACTACTGAACGTAAACTTGCCCACGAATCACAAACAGCCAAGGTTGACCGCTACGTCCTGTAAAGGATATGAAAATAACTAATTAACTCAGCGAGTAATCAGCGACAAGGAATTACTGCCAGTCACATACTGAAACCGAAAGCCGTGGTAGCCCAGTAGTTTGAACACCATTTTGGGTGACCGCCTCTGCACCCTGGTCCAAATAATAGATACATTTACAGGTTGATCTTAGCCAAAAAGACCGATACTCTTTATTTTTAAAATTGTAAATAAGGGCTTGTGGTTCCCCCAGGGGTTAGAGCCACCCCATCAGGTCCCCACGTCCCTGTGTGCTATTTGGATGACCGCCTCTGCTGATGGCCCTTTTAAGATCATGTGCATATGCTACACTTTGATCTTAGCCATAAGGCGGAGAAGCGTTAAACAATAAAATAATTTCTCACTGCAGTAGTCAAACGCCGGACTCCGTGATCTAAAAACTTGCCAACGCAATTAGTTTGCCGCTTACCACAAGTTCGAAACGCGGCGGCGACCTTTTAAGCAGCAGACCGTGTCGCGTGGGGTTTTAACGTGTTTGTATGGGAGCCGGTCTTTCAGAAAGCAATGACAAACTACTGAACGTAAATATTGCCAAGACATCAACAATAGCAGAAAAATGCTGGTGTTGACAGCGATGTCATGTAAATAGGATATGCAACAACAACAAAATGTCAAACGACGCAAACAAAACACTGTCTTCTCTTTTCTACAGGCCGCCACATCCGCATTTAAAAAAAAAAAAAAATAAGGCAATATGGAAATATAAAGGTCATATAATTCACACACATACATACATATACACACACAGGTACTGAACACATACACACGTGAGTTTTATACTTACGATGTATATAACACTTGGATTTTCAAAGTAATCAAAAGTTGAATTCTGAGTTTTGACAAATGTAATTCTTCTACAGATTATGTCCCTTGGCAGTCTCCGGTCACTGACCAAAAAAGTGCTTGAAAATGCTGAACCAGTATTTTATCTTGTCCTTCCAGAATGTCTTTATAACGAAGCAATTATTTTGTTGATTAAAACATCAGTAAAATATGTATATATCTTTAAGTGAAATAATAGGGCTGTCTTTTGTTCTTGTTGTATTGTATTTCTTGTGCTTGTAAAATTGTTCTTTAATTCTTTATTTTCTCTTAGTTATTATTTGTTGTATTCTTGATATAAGAACATTTAGACAATGAAACTTTTTTGTTTAGTTGCGATCTATTGTTAACCTTAATTCTTCCGAGAGTGCAATGAGACTTGCACAGTTATGTTGCCGTTAGTCCAGAACATATAAGAGTATAGCTTGTATGTGTATTTATCTATTA
The DNA here is from genome assembly GCA_014155875.1 of Cepaea nemoralis. Classification (NCBI taxonomy): domain Eukaryota; kingdom Metazoa; phylum Mollusca; class Gastropoda; order Stylommatophora; family Helicidae; genus Cepaea; species Cepaea nemoralis. The sequence goes on from JACEFZ010007503.1 coordinate 219,859, forward strand.
CAGAAAATGAAACTACCAAAGCTTTCCTTGGCCAGAACGCATTTGTAGGTGGTACGCGGTTTCTCGCGAGAAGATAGCTGTGGTGTGGCCCTCTGTGATTGGCCAAAGCTTATAATGGCGGGGGATTATTGATCTTCGAACAATCTGCCACAAGTTTGTAGTAAAGTAGCTACGAGTGATACTAGGGGTGGCCAGGAACGTCACGACTTCTCCCTGGATTTAATCACAGAAGCCGAAAATAATATGATACAAGATTTATTGCCTGGCTTACTTAGATGCATTTCAAAAGGTGCAACTAAAGAATTATATTTCACATGTAGTGACGGATGAAGAAGAATTTGCCTGAATAAAAATAATAGTCTCTGATTAGGGTTTACGGGTATAATTTTCTCGGAGAACCCTGGGGGTCGTCGCCGGAGCTACTGAGTTGGGGCTTTCGGCAGGCTGCCGAGTGAAAATAGATCGAGCCATATGGGATAAAACCGGATGCAATTAGGTCAATCTTCTCGCCCTAAAAATCAAACCATCTGTAAACTGTTCGATGTGGAGCAATGTTATCCCTGCGGTAATGCTATTGTGAAACTAAGACAACTGAATAAATTGTACAAGGGGACATATACGAGCCAGTTCGCTATGACAGACATGAACCAAAAGAATCGCTTTATGGATGTGCTGGTTGTAACCTAGTAGAACTACACAGCGTGTATATGTATGTATGTATGTATGTATGTATGTATGTATGTATGTATGTATGTATGTATGTATGTATGTATGTATGTATGTATGTATGTATGTATGTATGTATGTATGTATGTATGTATGTATGTATGTATGTATGTATGTATGTATGTATGTATGTATGTATGTATGTATGTATGTATGTATGTATGTATGTATGTATGTATGTATGTATGTATGTATGTATGTATGTATGTATGTATGTATGTATGTATGTATGTATGTATGTATGTATGTATGTATGTATGTATGTATGTATGTATGTATGTATGTATGTATGTATGTATGTATGTATGTATGTATGTATGTATGTATGTATGTATGTATGTATGTATGTATGTATGTATGTATGTATGTATGTATGTATGTATGTATGTATGTATGTATGTATGTATGTATGTATGTATGTATGTATGTATGTATGTATGTATGTATGTATGTATGTATGTATGTATGTATGTATGTATGTATGTATGTATGTATGTATGTATGTATGTATGTATGTATGTATGTATGTATGTATGTATGTATGTATGTATGTATGTATGTATGTATGTATGTATGTATGTATGTATGTATGTATGTATGTATGTATGTATGTATGTATGTATGTATGTATGTATGTATGTATGTATGTATGTATGTATGTATGTATGTATGTATGTATGTATGTATGTATGTATGTATGTATGTATGTATGTATGTATGTATGTATGTATGTATGTATGTATGTATGTATGTATGTATGTATGTATGTATGTATGTGATCATTCAGAGCATGAATCGTTCCCATTGCAACATAAGCATGTGAGACCTGGACACTTACTAAACAAGCTGAACAGCGCATATATGGCTTTGAATAAAATGGTGTAGAAAGATTCTAAGAATATTTTAGATACAGAAAATAACAAATGAATCCACACGACAAGAACTGAATATTAAAGAAGTTTGGCTACTAAAGACGATAAAACAAAGAAAATTATTATTGTTCAGTTCAATAAGATTTATTGTTCGTCGAATACATACACAAAACGAGATTTTGGATGAACTAAACAGTTTTAAAACCCTATTTGTTTTTGAGACTTCTTTATTAGCCAGAATAAAGAAACGGAGTCAGAATGAGTTGAAGCAAAAACTGTCCTAGAAAAACAGTATCACACTGGTGGGGCTGGGGGTCAAAGAAATAAGTATCTAGGATAGCGATTATAAAATAAATAACTGGGCTTGGTGTATCCAGAATCCAACAGCGGTCTTGAAAAGACAGTTTGTACTACCTGGCGCAATGTTGGCCAAGGAAACAACACATCTCTGGTGCAGAAAGTCATCAGTAAATAAACGGAATAGGATAGTAACAAGTAATAAGCATATAATATGATAAATACGTAGAGCTGGAGCAGACTAACACGTTTCTAGATTGGAATATGTTATATATGTAAGCATCTTGTATGAAAGTAGCCAGTGCCCAGATTGGAATATGTTAAATATGTAAGCATCGTGCCTCAAAGTAACAAATGCCCAGATTGGAATATGTTAAATAAGCAGGGCCTGGTGCATCCATGTAACAGGTGTCTAGATAATAAACTGATACATAACTCGTTGCTATATGCTTCATCAATGTAACAGTTGACTGATATAGAGTGTCATAAAATGGTATACTAACTTAGAATATACTTTTCTGATAAGGGCGAAAAAGGAGGTCCCGTGTGCAAGATTTTCTTGTTAAAAATCCCACAGTATTTGCAAACTGCAAAGTATAGGCCATCAAACCGCTGCCCTGGCAAACTGTTAGGACAGATAGCCGACTCACGTGTGTGTGCGTGTGTGTGTGTATATATATATATATATAGTTCGTAAGGGATGGAGTTATTGCCTCTCCATAGCACAAAGCCTGGGCTAAAATATAGAGATCCGACAGGCAGACAATCAGAGCATTGCTTTGCTGATCCGGTAGCTTCTGCAGCTTGTCTGGTTCCAGATGTATTTGGTGTTATTATTCCTCTAGAGTGAACTAGGCAGGCCGAGAGAGGGATCATGCTGCATGGGCAACACATGGTCTCTATATTTTAGACCAGGCTTTGTGATATGGCGAGGTATAACTCCATCCCTGGTCTTAACGGGTCTCGGAATCAAAGCGAGAGGCAACTGTTACGGGTTATAAGTCCTTGTCAATTGGCGTAGACATGGGGCTTCACAGGTTGCCTCTGACGGTGGGAGACACCTACAGGTGTCACTGATCAGCTACCGCCGCTTCAAGCTGGGCAGCCCCCGGAAAATTAGGTGCTACACAGGCTGTGATTTACAGGATACAAGAGTCACAGGCTGTAAAACCAATGCACAAGGTACTACTACAAAGAAAAATAGAAACCTCAAGATACGGCTTGCATGCAACCTGGAACATAAGAACCATGTGTCCAGGATTTTCAACTGACCTGACGAATATTGACGATGTGAGAACAACGGCTGTGACTGATGCAGAACTCAATCATCTTAACATTGATATTGCTGGCCTGCAGGAGACTCGTCTAGATGTGGAAGGATCACTCAGGGAAAACAGTTACACCATTTTTTTTTTTGGGGGGGGGGGGATGAGTAGAGGGCAGGCAGAAGAAATGCAACATGGTGTGGGCTTTGCAGCGAAGAATTCGCTACTGGGAATGATTGAAATTCCAGCAGGAGGTAATGAAAGACTATTATCCCTGTGCTTGGCAACGTCTTGTGGTTTTGCCACTATTATCACTGCATATGCATCGACAATAACTTCCTCTGATGATGTGAAGGATTCGTTCTATAAGGAATTAAATTCTATGATCAAGGTTGTTCCGAAATCCGACCACATTTATATGCTCGGTGATTTCAATGCTTGTGTGGGCAAGGACTCGAGGTCATGGCCAGTATGCCTTGGAAAATGCAACATCGGCCGCATGCATGAATAAAAGGCAAAGGCTGCTGGAGCATTGCACCATGAATTACCTACGTATTAGAAACTCTTTTTTTTTAAATATTGAGCACAACCCACTAATGGCAACGCTGATCGTATTCTGGTATGAACCTAAGACCTATCCACGTCAATATGGAAGCACTATACTCGAGTTTCGCCCTCGTTTGAGCTCGTCAGTAGTGCATATCCCTGACCGGATCCGGAAACAAGCCCCGGATCACTGGCGTGTGAAGCGGGTGTGTAACCACACGGCACACGTTGGACACACAGCCAAATTATCATAACAGAATATTACAACGTCACCCATCGTAGGCTATGCTCAAGATTGCCCAATCGCCGCGACTGACGTCCGTCAATCGATGTGGACCCGAAACGATCAGGACTTCTCACTGGCAAGGAACACCAGGCCTCTTAAATCCAATGAGCAATAATCAAATTGATTTATTTGGTTTTTTCGGGATTTGAAATTTGAATATTGAGCACAACCCACTACTGGCAACGCTGATCGTATTCTGGTATGAACCTAAGGCCTATCCACGTCAATATGGAAGCACTATACTCGAGTTTCGCCCTCGTTTGAGCTCGTCAGTAGTGCATATCCCTGACCGGATCCGGAAACAAGCCCCGGATCACTGGCGTGTGAAGCGGGTGTGTAACCACACGGCACACGTTGGACACACAGCCAAATTATCATAACAGAATATTACAACGTCACCCATCGTAGGTTATGCTCAAGATTGCCCAATCGCCGCGACTGACGTCCGTCAATCGATGTGGACCCGAAACGATCAGGACTTCTCACTGGCAAGGAGAACAGACCCCCCCCCCCTGGGGGGGGGGGGGTCTATTCAAGGCACTAAAGAAGATTGGCTGCCCACCAACTTTTCTTTCCATTGTGGAATCTTTCCACACAGGCATAAATGGTATAATCAAGTTTGATGATGCAACTTCAAAAGAGTTTGAAATAAAGAGTGGAGTTAAGCGAGGTTGTGTATTAGCTCTCACCCTATTTGGAATATACGTTTAACTTCTACTGAAATATACCTTTCGTGGTCAGGACAGTGGTATATACATTCATTCACGCTCAGACGGTGAACTCTGCAATGCGCAGAGAATGAAGGCCAAGACCAAAATTAGGAGAGTACTGATCAGAGAGTTGCTTTTTGCAGATGCTGCTGCAATTACGACCCACTCTGAGGAAGAACTACAACGTCTACTATCTGCATTCTCCAATGCTTGTTCTGAATTTGGTTTAACAATGAGCAAACAGAAGACACAGATTATGTCACAAGGTTCACATAATGGACCATCAATCTTTATTTACGCCTCCGAACTAGAGATAGTAGACTATTTTACATATCTAGGATCAGAGGTAAATAGCAAATTATTCCTAGATCAGGAAATCAACGTCGGGATTGGTAAGGCACAAACAAAAATGAACAGGTTACAAAAAGAGTCTGGGAGAACAGGAAACGTATTGCCAAAACAAAAGTCCGTGTCTATCAAGCCTGTGTCTTTTGTACACTTCTCTGTGGCAGTGAAGCCTGGTCAACTTATTCACACTCAGATAAACGTTTAAACAGCTTTCATACGCGATGTCTGCGGAGAAAACTTGGTATTAAGTGGCAAGACAAAATTACAAATACCGAAGTATTGGAAAGATCAGGTTGTGTGACGGTTTATTCCATGCTCAGTCTTCGTAGACTTAGAAGGATAGGTCCTGTTAGGAGGATAGATGATGGTAGAATACCAAAGGATATATTTTTTGATGAATTACAGATGAGTAAGAGATCTCAGGGTCGGCCTCTACTACGATAAAAAGATGTATGTACGCGGGACATGATTGATACAGGCATTAATAATGCACATTGGGAGCAAGTCGCCGCTGAACGTGTTGCATGGAGAGCAAATATCAGAAATGGAATAAAGACAAAGGAGAAAATGATTGCAGATAAGTCACAGACCGAGCGTGCGAGATGTAAGATGATGCATGATGGTGGAAATGACCATGTGTTCACATGAATCCACTGTGGACGAACATTTACAACGCGAATTGGCCTTATCAGTCACGTACGCTAACGCCATGGGTTGTAGTTATTTTGACATTTTGAAGCACAATGTAACAAACTATCGTCTGTCGAGACGGCAAGGTGCCAATGACATGAAGAATCCAGTGACATAAGACACACACATACACACACATACACACACATACACAAATATGCGTAAATATTCAGTTTCGTATATGGGGTTTTATTTCTAGAAACATACTGTGAAGGCAGGAAATAACACAGGCTGAAATGACTCGCGTATGGATACATGGAAAGCGCTAGCAAACATTCCTCGATTCAGTCTCTGCATTAAGTCACTTTGAATACTCCATTACACATTTTTTAAAAAAATTGTTGCAGATCCATTGCAGGGCTTCACAGTCAAGCCCATCATTTTTGGCTGTTTGTGATTTCTTGGCAAGTTTACGTTCAGTAGTTCCCCATTGGCTTCTGAGCGACCGATAGTCATATCATTGTATATATATATATATATAAGCGCAAGGCAGTCGGCTTCCAATCGTCGACAGCTATGTTCGAACTATTATGAATTGCGGTCGTAATTCCTTCGCCACAGCGCTTACTTCATATTAATATGGATTTGTTTGTCTGTGTTTACTTGTTTTTATTAAAAACACAAACATGTCATTCAGGATCCTAAGTTTTAGTCTTCTTCGTACTTCCGACAGTTCGTTTTGGACTAATTGCTTTGCGCCTTTTTTTAGCAGAGCCACTATATTTGGGAATGTGGGCCGATACAACTGTCTTCTCGTATTATTTTTTCTTTGTTGATCGGGATAACATTCCCGAGTAGCCACAATCATAAACACATCCTGACTTTAAACATATAATAGCCAGACAATACTTTTACAGGGATAGCCTTATTATCGAAATAATTATTCGGATAAAAATACGACTCGTGCTGAATGAAAAGACCGTTGAAGTCTTGCCAGTAATATGCATAAGATAATTGTCGTTAAACGCCCACATCCTTGTCACGAAAAAGTACCCCAAATCCTATTTCTGGAGCAACTTCGAGTGCTGCTACGTTTTTAAGGGAACGCCCCAGACAAAAGGGGAAATTGCTGATCAATTAGCAACCAATTTGCTTGCAACAAGCAAAGCAGCTGGGATGTCCCGAAGAAGAGCATCAAAATATGAAAGACCCATTATGAAGTCCGGCTTAGGATATCACCACTGAAGAGCTGCTCCGACGTGTTCCTCATTATCATTCAGCAGGTTCGTTACGTCACTCTCATCTGTCCAAACATTTGTAGATCGTGTTTCTCCTGCTTTATGTGTTTCCATGCGAAGCCCATTATCGGCCACTCCTTCGCTCTTTATGCTTCATCTGGACACCGCAAGGTACAAGAACAAAAATCTTATAATTCGAGAGGCTCGACTTCATTGTCCCGGTTTTTACCCATATGACTCTGTCTATGTTCACAGGGCGGCCTGCCCTGAACGTGAACGCCCTAGCTCCAGCGACGAACCCCAGGAGTCTTTGAGAAAAATGCACTCTGAACCTAAACCAAAGACGAAGCCTGGCATCGCACCCACAACCTTCGGAGCGAGCCGACAGCTGGCTTGACCACTTCGCCACGAAGACTTCCAAGGTACAGAGGGAACAATGTACAAGAAGAACATGACTGATTAGATGATAGGACGATGAGATGATTGGATGATGAGATGGTGGGATGATGAGATATGGGATGATGAGATATGGGATGATGAGAAATGGGATGATGAGATGATGGGGTGGTGAGATATGGGATGATGAGATATGGTATGATGAGATGATGGGATGATGAGATGATGGAATGATGAGAAATGGTATGATGAGATATGGTATGATGAGATGATGGGATAATGGATGATGAGATATGGGATGATGAGATGATGGGATGATGAGATGCTGGGATGATGAGATAATGGTTTATGAGATATGGTATGATGAGATGATGAGATGATGGGATGATGAGATAATGGGATGATGAGATAATGGATGATGAGATATGGGATGATGAGATGATGAGATGATGAGATGATGGGATGATAAGAAATGGGATGATGAGATGATGTGGTAATGGATGATGAAATGATGGGATGATAAGATGATGGGATGATGAGATGATTGAATGGTGAGATGATTGTATGATGAGATATGGGATGATGAAGTAATTGGATGATGAGATGAAGTGATTATGAGATATGGGATGATGAGCTAATGGATGATGAAATGATGGGATGATGAGATGATTGGATGATGAGATGATGGGATGATAAGATGATTGGATGATGAGATGATGGGATGATGAGATATGGGATGATGAGAAGATGGGATGATGAGAAGATGGGATGATGAGATATAGTATGATGAGGTTATGAGATAATGGATGATGAAATGATGGGATGATGAGAAGATGAGATGCTGAGATTATGAGATGATGGGATGATGAGATGATGGGATGATGGGATGATGAGATATAGGATGATGAGATATGGGATGCTGGGATCATGAGATGATTGGGTGATGGAGTGCTGAGATGATGAGATGATTAGATGATGTCATGATAAGATAATGTGATGTTGAGATGATGGGACGATGAAATATGGGATTATCAGATATGGGATGATGAGATATAGGATGATGAAATGATGAGATAATAGATGATGAAATGATGGGATGATGAGAAGATGGAATGCTGAGATTATGAGATGATGGGATGATGAGATGATGGGATGATGAGATGATGGGACGATGAGATATGGGATGATCAGATATGTGATGATCAGATATGGGATGATGGGATGATGGGAGGATGAGATGATGGGACGATGAGATATGGGATGATCAGATATAGGATGATGAGATTTGGGATAATGAGATATGGGATGATGAGATGATGGGATGGTGAGATATGGGATGATGAGATTATAGGATGAAGAGATGGTGTACAATGTACATTTCCATATTATTGTCAGTTATTCCAGGGACCATGCCTGGCATTACTGTTATTTTTAAATCACTGTGATGTTTTATATGTCCAAAGACACTGCCATCCTGTCTCTCACGCCAAATCGGATGCAAGATAAAATAAGCACATTGATTGTGGGACCCACACAAATGTGTTTAAAAATGATAGGGAAATAAACAAATAATGAGAATAAAATACGCAGATGTTACCACTATCTCCCTTGGGAAAACTTCACTTCACAACGTTGAATAATATATCTATACAGGTAGCAATGTAGAGATAGTTGAGGAACACACACACATATCAAAATGAGAAAACAAAAGGAAAGAAGAGATTTAGGGCACAATAAATGTGTAGAAGTCAAAGTAAATTGAATTGAGCACTAAAATTTGCATTTAAAATCTGAGAAACCGGTTTGTTCAATTTCAAAGTCTTGATTTTAGAGGAAACACCAAACCCGCGTTAAAACAAATGGACCTTTATTTGCAGACGATTAGTGCCTGTTCTACAGTGACGACGCAAACTGCACAATTATACTACTAAGCTGAGTTAACGACACAATGAGGATATACACTCAAACAAAACAGCAGTAATGTAGGATAGAAATCTCCTGGTCCATTAAATGCACAAATACATAGTAGGCACCTAAATAATTTTGCTATCTAGGAAGTGTAATCACAGAGAATGGCAGATTAGACAGAGAAATTAAAATCATACATCATAAAGCTAGTCCACGTATATATCAGCTATCACCCTACGTCCGCAAAATCACAAATAACAAATAGCAATTCACATCAAACCTTTGTTGCTAATATCAAACTTGGACATTAGCCAAATCATCCTTACGTAAATTCAACACCTGCGATATGAGATTCTTGAGAAGAGTTGCCAACTTAAATATCCGAGAATGAGTAGGGGATGATATTGTCAGTCAGACAGTGGAATGAACATTACATGTATTAAACCGCAGAAAATCAAACGGCTCGGCCATATCGTTAGAATGCAATACCATCGACTAACATCACTGGCGCTACATTAACTGGCACCCGCGGAAATACGAGTAGAAGGACTAAATGGTATGGCATGATCACCAATGTGGAACTCGTGGACAGAACTAAGAACTAAACAAATATCAGTAAATGAAAGGGGTGAAGTAAAGACCTGGCATAGAATAAGAGATACATCTAGTAAAACTAAGAATAGTAAAGGCCCCTGTCCGAAATCCAGAGGACAAATGCAATAGAAGAAGACCTAACACACGGAGAGAGACGTATTTGCACTATCATTGTGTAATTTTCCCCATTAGCAGTTTCCTGCTCTAAGTCTGTGATTTGATAGCGCTCTCACATTTTGTAGCGCTAGAGCCAGGAGAAAGAGGCGGCCAGAGGTTTCCTCACGGTGACAAGCAATGATCCCTGGCGTCTGACCCGCGTCCCACAATGCTCACGACATTGCCAGTTGAGTTCGCTATCAATTACGGCTACCACTATTGTCTGTGCGTGACGCGTGGCTACATACTGACCTTCTGTTACCTACTGACGTTTTGTTACCTAGTGGCGTTTGGTTGTACCGGACATAAGTCGGGCACACACGGCCTGGGATTGTAGAATTATTATTTTTTAATTTTCTAAATTGATATGTTGTGTTTTGTATGTGTACTTGTTTACTGTTGAAGGCTAGTCGCAGCAACATCTAGTGTTTTCCATAATTGTGATCTGTAAAGCTGCATTACTTTGGATTATTTTATATTGTTTAAATTTCCACAGCTTTACTATAACTCCACTAATTTTATTAGTCGGGTAAGAGCCTTTGCAGGAAGTAGGCTGTGATTTGCGGAGAAACAGGCCGTACTAGCCGAATATAGTCGCTTCTTAAAGAGATAGATGACTGTTAGCTGGAAGGGACCGATCGCTTTAGTATGTTTGTTGGGTTAGCCAATTGGTATCCACTATACACGGATTGATTTATGCCTACACTGCCGTATGCAGGGATTCAGAAAAACCATACTCCAAAAAGTAGGTAACTGCAAGCTTGTGGCTGAGAGATTACAATGTTTCCCATAACATTCAATGCTAATTGATGATTATCGCTTGCTGTCGTCGAGTGACTAATTTTGACACCGGGAGGGCGAGAATTTGTCAGTATTGACAAGTACTGCCGTCCATTTAAGTAATATCGCCGCGAGCAACCACATTTGTCATAGGTGACTACTATCATAAATCACTGTCACTCACACTGGTGTTAAGTCCTGGCTGCCGGATCAGATTCCTTACACTCCAGATCCCGGAGAGAAACTTGGGATTATTGTCTTTTCCATGGTTAAGGAGTTACGGATGCAGCTCGTAATCCCGCATACCCGCGTTCCACCCACAGCTGTGTCGGTTTTTTTTAATGAAATGATATGGTTGCCGGTGGTTGAGAAATCAATGGCAAACTACTGAACATAAACTTGCTCACTTGCTCAGGAATCACGAATAGCAAAAAAAAAAAAACACACACACACACACAATATGGGATAGAATGCTACGTCTCGTAAAGGACGTGCAGCTAACTTTATTGCTGCTCATAGACTAAGTCCCTGGATGCCCAAGAGTACAGCTGGGAATGGCTCGTAAACAGTTATAAGTAGCTGGTCTTGGTATCCTCAAGGATTGGGAATTAGAAGGTTAGATGCCTAGGTTAACTACTATTACTTTGCTACTAGGCAGGACAGGCTTTTCTCCCTGAAAATCTCCACCAAATCCCCCACCAAAGTGCACAACAATTGCTTCCCTTGGAAATATAAGTTACAACTCTGAGTTGACATCAAACTACGCTGGTGGTTCTTTTCTATCAAGATTAAGATTTAATTTTTTTTTTCGAATTATGGTTGCTGTCATGATGATATTGAGTAATGTTAGTTTTCACGAACAATATACAAAAATACAATACATAACTGATATTGATGGCTGTGACATGACATGGGAATCCAGGTGAGACCTGATCGATTCCGATAGGATCTGCTAAATCGGTGTTCTGGACCACTGCCAGTTATGGTCTCTCCTCATTGTCGCTGAACGGGATCTAAAGAGAACCTGGCGCTCTAGTTGAGAGCTTAAAATATATTTAAAAATGTTTAGGGGCTAAGTTCTACACATATACAACCCTACGCAATACATATAATCTACCACCCATTTACACACACACAATGGGATGTCTGGCAGTGCCTTTCTTCCAGCTTTACTGCTTTCACTCTCCTCTTTCTCTCATCTTTCTCTCCCTGCCGAGTCTGGCACCAGTGGGACTTGGCTGAACGCCTCTAAGCCGGGTCCCTTGGGTTCCAGGGTCTGACCATCACTCGCCATCTGCTCGTGGTGGCGAGGTCTCGGAGGTTTGACGCTGTGCCGCCAGCGTCTGCAGCCTACCTTGTGCCAGACGTATTGGTTACCAATTCCTCTGGAATACACAAGATTAGGCCGAGAGAGGGAACATGTCGTTTGAGCACCGCATGTTTCTCTGAAGTTCTGCCCAGGCATTGTGATGGAATATTGGCCACATTCCAACTCATATACTTTGATTTGTCAAGACTGCAAGGTGCCACTCACACACCACGCTCTGTATTTACTTTCGTTTTCTTCCCCTGTCTGTCCCGTCATGAGAAATGGAATGTCCTACGTCTATGTCACTCATTCAGACACAATGAATGAATCACCCAAAAAAAAAAAAAAACGAGAAGTAGATTGTGAGCTTTACTAAAACACGACAACAAGAGACAAATTGGACGTTGCGGCCAAAGCCTTCGTCAGCACAGGACAAACAAATACAAACCAACACAAACCTACATGAAACACACTATGACAATATTAAACTATTAAACTAATTAAATGTACTCATCTGATTCTGTGTCCTTGCTTGGAAAGACTGACACGCATAGGGCTCCAGTGGATTAAAAGTGCATTCATTCAGACACAAGGGTGCTTCCTAGTCCCTCCTTTGTTACAAGTTGATTCGGCCGATTAAGTGTTCCGTGGTGGTAATATAAAAGTGTCTGATTTTCGGCCTACCTGCCGCCGATCAGTTGTTGCGTCAAGCTCATGTGAATTACGACTAACGATCGTTCATCACGTACTTGTAATTGTTACGCACACTATATGCCCGCTACCTAGTTTGGGTAATGTATACACCACATCAATTATTATTTGAAACACACCCATGCACACTCATTCACCCGGGGTTAACATTACCTATGGAGCCTGCAACGACAATAGACAATATGCCTTTGACAGCTGTTCATAATACTAGCACAAAACTGTTCATCCTTGTGGGTTAACATCGTATACATTCGGTATATTAAGATTATGATAAAAGATATGCATCGGGACATGATTAAAATGATTAATATAAACATGAAAACATCCAACGTAATCCTAGAATATTATTTCTAATTGTATAGTAAGAATACGAAAATTATAGTAATATACTACACACAGAAAACTGAGAAATAATAGTTCTCATTGAAGTAGCAAACATTGGATTGTCGAAATGAAGGTCGGTCCGAATCTGTCATTACTGAGCCATTACCGTGGTAAGAACAAAATCTAGTAAGACACTGTATATCCACCAAATGAGAAAATAAAAGTTCTCAGTCAGGTAACATAAGACAATGATAGTTCTTAATGAAATAACATACAACTGACAACGAAAGGCAAGTTATAAAGGGAACAGACTCGTTACTTAGATGAAATGGTAACTCGGAATTATTTAGTTTGGAAATTCTTACAGAAGACAATCAGACTTATCGATAATTGACATTTATACATATAACATCACTTTCTTACCTAATTCTTCAAATCTCATCTCATCTCATCAGGTTCCTCTTGTACCTTGCGGTGCCGAGGTAAAATATAAACAGCAGGAGAGTGCCCGTTTATGGGCTTCACATATCGAAATTCTCATGGACTCTGTAATTCCCTCTGTCCCACTTTTACGTGTCCTGCCTCTTCCTCTGCTTGCCTCTGGTCTGTACATCATAGCTTGTTGAGGTATACTGTCAGTTGTTAATCTAATTATATGGCCAAACAATTTAACTTGTTGTGTTTTGATGAAATCTAGCGCTGCTATAACCTCAACTTTAGTCCTGATTTCTTCATTTCTGATTTTATCTCTTCATGATACATTAAGTATGAGGAATCTAATTTCTGTTGTTGTAATTTTTCTTATCTCTGTCATTGTCCAGATGTGGTATTGGTAACATAGAGTTGGAAGGAAGATTGTGTTGTAGAGTGCGTTCTTAGTCATTATTGATACACAATTGCTCCTTAGTATTGGTGTCATTTGCCCAATTTTCTTGGTTTGCCTTATTGCATCTATTTTCGATCTCGTCTTCTGATCTGAAATTTGATGATATTATACTTCCTAGGTATGTGAAGCTCTTTACTTGACTCAAGGAGTGATCTCCTAGATGAATGTGTATTGTTCTTTCTTCTTTTCTTAGAGTCATTACCTCTGTTTTACTTGTGCTTATTTTATGTGGTCTTGTAATTTTGATTGGGTTGTTGCTATTAACGGTTGCTCGTCCGCAAATATAAGTTCTTTAATGACGTGATTTGTCGTTGGTTCTTCTTGTGTTCTGTTCTTCATGCGGTGTTGTTATGGTCTCTCTTTGGCTGGTTTCTTTACATATGCTTCCGACATAGGTTATGAACAATAGGGGTTACAGGACACATCCTTGTCGTACTCCAGATCTTATGATGAAGGGTTCTGAGTATCCTCCATTTGTTTTTACCGTGCATACACTGTTGTTGTATAAGCTTCTACTTAAAGCGACAGATCAAATTTAAGACGTTCCAGTATGCGTATTTGCACAAGCCCACTTATATGTGGGGTACCCTTGATATTTCAGATCTGATGATAGTTTTAGAGAATGTGTTTTTATGGACCAGCCGTGGGGTCCGTCCGTTCCCACTTTTGACCGTTGCAAGGTTCATCTCCGCCTCGTGTATGGTCTTTAGTTATTAGCCCAAGGATGTTAATATCACACAGGGAGTTTACACCTTGCGTCTCTCACTCTCTCTCTCTCTCTCTCTCTCTCTCTCTCTCTCTCTCTCTCTCTCTCTCTCTCTCTCTCTCTCTCTCTCTCTCTCTCTCTCTCTACTGGTGAACCTCAACCGTGTTCTCGCATTGGGTTAAATTGGAGATTAGACGGTCATTTGTAGAATGCATGTTTTCAACTTTATGAAGTTACATACTTATGCGTTGGCGCGCAATGTGGAGACATATAATTTTAAAACATTACATTTAATGTGTCTGTCTGCTCAGTCCTTTATTTTCTATCTTCCATTCCTCCTTTTTTTCTGGAATGAGAGAGTCATACTGGTGGAATCGCTGCGTTCTTCGACACCTTCTATGAATGGCTGCTTGAGATACGTACAGCTGTAATAATAGTTATTAGGAGCTCGAATCTCTGTGTCATCAGGGGTTTTACTGCAATGTACAAACAGCCGCGGTGCATTGGAGATAACGATTTTAATAACACATCTAGTACTATAGTGTCAAGGAGTTGGTTACAGGTGAATAAACTCACACCCGCAACGATAGTTTGTTAGTGCGTAAGAAACTTTTTGTGACTATACTCAGGAGAAGACAAGTCTCTAATGGATTGATATTGCGAGTTCGGACGCCGTCGAGATGGGACGCGTCGTGAATGAGTATACAATGGCACAGATACAGTGTCATTTTTGGGTTTTAGTTTTATCATGGTGTTAATATGATTTTACGCACGAATGATATTGTGAAGACGTAATCATGAGTAGCAGTGATATGATAATAGATGATGAAAACTATTGTGAGTGGTGTTCGATTATTCATATAATCCTGTGTCTCTAGCGTGAGAGATGAGGAAGCTACAGGTTGTTAGCGAACATGGACAAACTAAAATGATCTAATACCAAAGTACACTAAACATTAATAACCATGGCGCAGATATCTCCAACCATCAAATACGGAACACAGAAGTAGCGCCATGACAAAGTTACAACCATGGTAGCCACGTGCGAGTGACCTAGACAACGACCTACACATCGCTCCATGACAGATAGTGACGGATAGCATTTGTGCAAATATAACAACATACCAGCAGCTACTATATGACATTAGGATGGATCGTGGCAAAACATCAGTTGTTGTGTACATATTTAATGCTTGTTTTCATAAGAACAACCCTACATTTGTTCCTAGTTGCCGTGTTAATTTCTTCTGAGGGGGTACGTTGGTAGTGAAATAAGGACCGCTTGCCCATGTAATTTCTACATTGTGTACGGGATGGAATGTGTGTGTGTGTGTGTGTGTGTCAATAACATCGTGGGCTTATATGGGGATCTAACACTTCACCACGTGTGTCATTAAGAGAAGGATAAGCATAAGAATAATTAAATGAACAATAGTTGCAAACAGATGCATAAGAGAAATACAGCAAGAAGAAAAAAAGAAGAGAAACAAGTGGAATAAGTTGAGGTACAAGAGGAATGAGTTGAGGGACAAGAGGAATAAGTTGAGGACATTATATAGATAAATTGAGGAACAAGATAAATAAGTTGAGGATCAAGATGAAAAAGTTGAGGACATTATATAGATAAATTGAGGAACAAGATAAATAAGTTGAGGATCAAGATGAAAAAGTTGAGGACATTATATAGATAAATTGAGGAACAAGATAAATAAGTTGAGGATCAAGATGAAAAAGTTGAGGACACTATATAGATAAATTGAGGAACAAGATAAATGAGTTGAGGATCAAGAGGAATAAGTTGAGGACATTATATAGATAAATTGAGGAACAAGATAAATAAGTTGAGGATCAAGATGAAAAAGTTGAGGACATTATATAAATAAATTGACGAACAAGATAAATAAGTTGAGGATCAAGATGAAAAAGTTGAGGACATTATATAGATAAATTGAGGAACAAGATAAATAAGTTGAGGATCAAGATGAAAAAGTTGAGGACATTATATAGATAAATTGAGGAACAAGATAAATAAGTTGAGGATCAAGATGAAAAAGTTGAGGACATTATATAGATAAATTGAGGAACAAGATAAATAAGTTGAGGATTAAGATGAAAAAGTTGAGGACATTATATAGATAAATTGAGGAACAAGATAAATAAGTTGAGGATCAAGATGAAAAAATTGAGGACATTATATAGATAAATTGAGGAACAAGATAAATAAGTTGAGGATCAAGATGAAAAAGTTGAGGACACTATATAGATAAATTGAGGAACAAGATAAATAAGTTGAGGATCAAGATGTAAAAGTTGAGGACCAAGGGAAATAAGTAAAGATACAAGAGGAACAAGTTACTGAACTAGAGGAATAAGTTTAGGAACAAGTTACTGAATTAGAGGAATAAGTTGAGGAACTAGAGAAATAAGTTGAGGAAAAAGATGAATACGTAAACATACAAGAGGAACAATTATAGGGACAATAGGAATAAGATGGGAATCGAGAGGAACAAGCAGAGAAATAAGAGGAACAAGTATAGGAGGAAACGGAACATGTAGGGGAAACATAGATGCAGGTAGAGTACGCATAGGAACGGATACAGGAACAAGCAGAACAAATAAATGAACAAAAACGAACAGAAACACAAGAAGAAAACAATATTCTATCTTCTCCAATTTAGCAAAATGCACTCCAACATTCTTCTAACTGACATAGGTAATGATCTCAAAACAACGTCAAATTTAAATGAGTAAAAGGGATTAACGATACAAGGGCAGGGCTAAAATATTGACTTCTCGTCCTTGACTTGGGGACGTAAATTACAAGTGCCTCAGAAGTCGGATTATGTTTGTCTGGTGGCGAGGGACACTGATATTATTGAAAGCTGGCTCATACGATAAAATCAACCTTGTGCACTATGAGTAGCAGCACGCAAACAGACTCAGCGCGAGTTCAAGACGAACGAAATCCACAACAAATGTTAATTTTTTCAATAAATAAATAAAAGCCAAGTGGACCGACAAAAATGTACAGTGTTCTGTTCCAATTTGATTGGTCTTCTTTCCAGAGTAGCCTGCTGTACTCCGATGCTCCAGAGATAAACTCCAGTCTCAGGGAAAAAAAATGGTGCGAACTGGAGCTGTTGGCAGATCACTTCATCATCATCATAATCATTGGCTTTTCTGTTTGTTCGTCGTATTCTTTGCATTTTCCTTAGAAACCGCACTTCCGCTGTCATTAGAATATTTTAAAGATGGCTTACCAATACTAATAAAAATAAGACACCTAACATTTATAGGTTATACCAAAAGAAAAGATAGAATAGAGATTTTGCTGTGTGTGTGTAAACAATAATGTACGAGAGAAGGCAGGGGAAGACAAAGAAAGAGATAAATATAAATCTTATATATCTGGACAATACATAATAAAATAAGCTACAACAACTTCATGCACTCATCAATTGTCAGAGAGAATTCGAGAATCGACAATGACTGCTGCAAAGCTGACAAATGAATACGCAGAATCGATACACATTTGTCTTGTCGGCGAGATAGAGCTGAACCGCGACACTGGTGATCGTGTGAGACGGCGCAACATGACCGAGCATACTTATCGGCATGGAACATGGTGATAACAAATTTGTCTTTTACAAGTGTTTAGTGCATCTTTTGATTTCTGCTCCTTCTCATTTCTGCTGTGAGTGTTTATCAATAGCTCTGAATGTAATCGTCGCGTCACGACAATATTATAAGCAGGGTCCCAGTCAGTGACATTTCTGAGTAACTCAATAACATCACGAGCGTGACAAACTCATCTTTAAATTAGTCATTGATTGCCTGCGGTATATGTTCCATTTAAAAATTTCCTCCAAAGAAAGGTTTTTATGTTTTTACCCAAAGATCCCCAACAGATGTTTAGCTGCTATGCTTTTGAATACGTGGACTTTAATATAGTTTAAAATGAGTTAATATCAAATGTCGAGAATTTAATTAACATTCAGAACATCCGACGTGATGGGTGCGGTTAAAGACTCAGTTATATGGGAACTTGAAGACAAGATCAACTGGTAGGCAGATTAGCGTGTCATTATTGAGCTACCGAAGCTCTCCGTGAGTTATAGATGTTAATACTTATACTTGAGATTACACGCAGAATGGGGCAGGCAAAAGCTGTATTTCAGAAAATGAAGAGTATCTCATTCAATAAATCATTGAATCCTTGAATGGAGGAAAGAGAGTGCTGAAGTGCTATATAGAACCTCTTTTGCTGTATGGCAGTGAATCTTGGAATGTAAATGAACAAATTAGGAAGAACTTGGAAGCAACAGAGATGTGGTTCCTGAGACGAATGTTGCGAATTCCTTGGACTGCTAGAGTAACTATCAACGATTGCCTGAGAGAGGCTAATGAAACTAGAACATTATATACAATAGTAAGAAAAAGACAACCAGATTTGTTTGGCAGGGCACTTGATGATATTTTTACAATTAGGCACTGCGGCATGAACAAACCCACTCCACTCGCTAGATGCATTCACTGTCACTTTCTGGATCCGAGCAAGTGAATACATGACGTGATTGCCGGTATCCATTGACTGTAAATATCAGATACAACCACGATCACTCACTGGAGTCTTATACGTTGTGCAAAAGAACATGTAAACTATTATGGCCTGGAAAGAATTGTGCCCCAAGGTGTGGTCAAAGCGTCTGGCTGATACACGGAACTTTGAGAAATGACCAGATGGACACATAATCAGACCATTAGTATTGGGCTGTTGAAGTTAGGGACGGGGAGTGTATGGAAATATCTTGAGTGCTGTGATATCAGCCCTTGTCACATCTCAACTCAACTCACACGGTTAAACATTGACATGAAATATTATATGCATCTACGATCACTAACTGGATTCTCATAACGTGGATCTTCTGCTTTCACCTTGCCAAGCCATCCTATCATTAGCTATCCCATGAAACTCTGTCCATTTCTTCCCCATAATATTCCATTCTATCTATACTTCTCTTCTCTATGCATTTTTAATTCCCCTCTATTTTTTAAACCCTGTGATTCCAGACAAAGACTTTTTGTTGTTACACTATTTTCAGATTTCTTAAAATGTACGTCTTCTCCAACGCCAGATTCTTTTCCTCACCTCCTGATTCAATATTTCAGTTCCTTCCGTGGGCTCCCCATCAATTATTCTGAGATAAATGTACAATGTTTAATTTGCATAGACGTGAATTAATGAATGTTTGTAGTTTATTAGTAAACGTTTTGGTCGTTTTCCGTGTTTCTGATTTGCACAATAGTACTGATTAAACATTAAAATAGTATATTTTAAGTGTAGTACTAATTTACTTTTGACTTCATCATATTTCGTAATACTCTAAAAGTTTGTCTTGGCTCTTGTATTTCAACAGAAGAAAAAAATAAGACTGCGCTAAGATTGAGCTATAAACAACAATTATAACCAAGGCCGAAAAAGCAGATTGAACGAAATGGAAACTGGTGTTTTTTTTCCCTCTATGTATATTGGATTGGATCGAATGTGTATTCTTAGTTTCATTTCTTTAGTTTTTCCCTAGATTTGTCTACGTTGCTGTTTGATTCACCTTCTTGAAATGAGGTTTCCCCAAGAAAGACATATTTGTCATTTGATTTACTTATTCTCATCATCTTTGTCTTTTCTCAGCGAATGGTAACCCTAATTGTTGTGACCTCTCACCCAATGTGTTTAGTATATCGTGAATCTGATTTCGTGTGGGAGGCAGGAGAGCAATGACACCAGAGCATTCAGATCATTTAATTACTTTGCCAGGGGAGTCTATCAAGCGAATAATTGACACGAATTGGGTTCAAATATGTGTCATCAAAAGAGCTGTGTAACATAAGAATTGCTATCATTATCTTAGTTCAATGTACGATAGCTGGCATATTCATCTCCTAGAAGGCGACCAACACACACACATACACACACACACACGCGCACGCACGCACGCACGCACGCGCACACACACACACATATGTGTCAAATGCGATGCAAGGACCAGTACAAACCGCCCACGTGAAGGTGGAAGACAAGAGGAAACCATCACATTATCTTCTCCCGAATCAGACTACGAGCAGGTCACACAGAACGGCATATTGGCATGTTTTGAAACGTCTCAACGGGCTTCAGGATAGGATGCAAATTCGCAGATAAAGCAGATTGAACTCCGACCGCGGTGGTCATAACCATGTGCACTAAAAACACGGCCTGTCATCATTATCATCAAGTGTCGTCTTCTCACCTTAGGTCTGAAGTAATGAGTATTCAAACCACGATGCTGTGCCTTCACAGAACACTCTGAAATGATCCACTAGTTCATTTCCTGATGTTTATCACATACAATGTCTTCTTGCTGTTTTTGCTGCATCATTTGCTCCTCGGTGTCACGGGGCCACTGTAGTTAACGATAAGATGATAGACTAACAGGGACAGTCTGTATTCACAGCTGCAATTGTTTGTTACTAGTGGGGAAACACGTCGGATCAAACGAAACTACCAATCTTTGAGATTTCCCTAGGAAACGGGAAATTTGTCGGCATTGTTTGATGTGTCGTCGTTCGAGAGGAAAAGACTGTTGCGTCAGTCGCAGAAGGGGGGACAACTATTCTTGTGAAGTTAGGAACAGATTGTCTGCCGCTGGGGCCACCTGTTGTTGACATCGAATGACGGCACTCGGACAATCCCCGACTGTATGAAAACATAACTAGTTGCCGCTAGTGTGAACAAGAGAGTTGACCTAGGCTGAAGTGTTTGACTAGCTCTGTTTTAATATAGAAAGAATCTATTGTGTTCTGTATCAATTAACGTTGATGAACATGTGTCTTTCATGGCAAAGTGTGGATTCGATTCAGGATAGAGCTGAGTTTTCATAGGGTATTCACTAGATAGCACTTAGATGTAAATAATTTAGAACAGTCTAGTGATAGGTAAAGTTTAGGACTTGAGCATAGTGTTGTTGCTTTGTGGTTAGGTATTCAATGAGTGTCGGCGACAGTAGGCAATCGCATTGTTAAAACTAACTAGTGTGAGAGGTCAATTAGCTCAGCTGGTTGGGAATAGTGAAGTGGGATAATATGTGGAGAGATTGAGGATGGTTGAGGGATGGGGGAAATGTCCAATGGTGGGATCTTCCAGTGGGGTGTCTACTGGGGTTCTGCACTTTACATTTCGTCTTTCCTTGTCTTACGCTAAATCAGACCGATGTGACGAGCTCCTCTGCCCCATAACAGAGTTTGGTTCACTGTTATATATCTGAGTGAGGCCGTCGGCCTACACTCATCTAATAGGGGTCAGTATCGGTTGCTCTCACCAGGTTTGTTCTCTCTTTCACAGGTTCCCGTCGGGTTATGAAGAAAACAAGCTGAAATATCACTATTTCAGATCATGGATAAATTAGTGCGGGAAGATTTATTTAGTGGCCTTTGCACTGGGCCCATCATATAAAGGGTCTGAAGGAACATGACTTTGTTGAGCCAAAAAATATAAGTATCCGGCAGAAGATTTCTTAGTGATAGGGATCACAGAAGTCAATAGTGAGATTATTTTCCATAACCACATGGAACAAGAACAATAGTTATTATCTATGTAGAAAGAACAATAGTGATTATCTATGTAGAAAGAACAATAGTGATTATCTATGTAGAAAGAACAATAGTGATTATCTATGTAGAAAGAACAATAGTGATTATCTAGGAAACAGGAACAATGAACCTGGCGTTTTTACTAAATTATTAGATTCCTGTGGGACTGTAAACAATAACTGTGTAATGGTGAAACTCTAGGACATTTAGAAAAGAACCATGTTATTATAAGGGACAGTGTTCCGTGTTTTCACGATGCAAGGATTGTTAAGTCTCAGAACTTTAAAGACATTTGGTAACATTATGTATGATCGATTCAGGATAAGTATCGGACTATATCCGTGATTGGTGACCAGGTATCGGGGTTATAAAAAAGCTACTGGAGGAAGTCAACATCTAGCAAGAGAGACACATCGGTTTGGTGTGGTCATTTTGTGCTGAACTATGATGATGTTGTGTATTCCTTACCGGGATGATCAGACTTTGCTCCTGAGCTGTTCGGTCTGATTCTGCAGACACACTAGAGTATACGACATACATTCTACACATACACTTCTCAAAACATACACTTTTCTTCATTAAATTAATATGTTACTGATTTTTAGAAGCTAGAGTTGTTTAGTATGTTGTTTTGGGGAAGTGTGAGAGGGGGCATGATCCAGTGGTGAGAGGGGGAGAGAGAAAGAGGTATCCAGTGACTGACGGAGTGTTGTGGACAAAATCTAGTGGATTCTCCAGAATAATGATATGGGTTTAAAAATAATGTGGGAACGACACTCGGGAACATCTTGAAACAAGGAGATATATCTCTCTGTATGCCCAATAGCATACAACGCATATCATTATATCCGTGTTACTGTCACGTCTTAGTCAGGTGTGACTAAGCTACCGTATGACAGTAGACGATACCACCTGCTTTCTGTTAGCGCGGAAAGTTGGGCGACGCTTACCAAACCCTACCTCCCACATTGTGCCAACGGCTTCGGGCAGAAGAGCGCAATTGGGAGGGTACAAACCTTATCATGGTGCGACTAAATGCAACCTAAAGACAAAATGTCATGGAAGGGCAGACCAGGCCCCAAGCCTTGGTTGGCAGCTGGTCTAGGATCGAAGCTCCGACAGGCGGACAGTTAGAGCATTGCTTTGCTGATCCGGCAGCTTCTGCAGCTTGCCTTGTTCCAGATGTATTGGTGTTACCATTCCTCTGAAGTGAACTAGGCAGGCCGAGAGAGGGATCATGCTGCATGGGCAATACAGGGTCTCTATAATTTAGCCCAGGTTTTGTGCTATGGAGAGGTATAACTCCATCCCTGGTCTTAACTGGTCGCGGAATCAAAGCGAGAGGTGGCAGTTACGGGTTCTAGGTCATTGTCAATTGGTGTAGACATGGGGCGCTACGGGTTGCCCCCGTCTGTTGGAGACACCTGCAGGTGTCACTGATCAGCTACAGTCCGCCTTAAGCTGTGTAGATACAGAAAATACTGATACATCAGAAAATCACTGATACATCAGAAAATCGTATTGCAGGGGAAATGTGGATTAAACTTTAGGACTCTCTTTATAAAACAGCAGTAGGGTTTACGGCACTGTGGATCATTGGAGGCAGGACTGGTTTGCGGCAAACAGCCACACACTGCAGCCTTTGATTGATAAAAAGAAGATAGCTCTCTTAAGAAACAAGGAATGAACAACGCGTAACACTCTCAGTGAGCTGAAGCAATCTAGGAAGGATCTGAAAATGGATGCCAGGCAGTGTGCAAATGACTATTGCATCAAGTTATGGGAGTCCATTAAAAATGCAAGTAATAAGGGAAACATCAGAAGCATGTATGAAGGGATAAAGACAGCCTATGGTCCAATCATCAAAAGAAGTGAACCACTTACAACCTTGATTGGGGACATCATCACTGATAAGAAACAGCAGATGGATAGATGGGTAGAGCACTATTTAGAGCTTTACTCAAGTGAGACCAAGCTAGCGGATGATGCCCTCAACGCCATAGAGGCCCTGCCAACTCTTGACCACCTGGACACACTTCCCACTATAACAGTAAGTTAAGTGTGCTATAAATGAACTTGCATCTGACAAGGCTACAGGTAAGGATGGTATTCCAATAGAGGTAATCGGGAGTGGGCAAGACACATTCACTCTACAAATCCACCAGCTAACAGAGCTAAGCTGGCGAGAAGGACAAGTCCCACAGGATTTCAAGGCTCAAGCATCATAGTATTGTACAGGAATAAGGGCGATCAGAGCGACTGTAACAACTAGTGGGGTATCTCACTTCTGTGTATTGTTGGGAAAGTACTTGCCAGAAGTGTTCTGCGCAGACTTCAAGTCCTAGGAGATCAAGTCTACCCCGTATCACAGTGTGGCTTCCAACAGAACCGGTCTACTATTGGTATTCTCATTGCGACAAATGCAAGAAAGTTGCCGTGAACAGAATCAGCCACTGTTTATTGCCTTCATCGACCTCACAACGGCATTTGATTTGGTCATTCGTTATTGTCTGTTCAAAGCACTAAAGAAGATTGGCTGACCACCAACACTTCTGTCCATTTTGGAATTGTTCCACACAGGCATGGAGGGTATAATCAAGTGTGATGGTGCAACTTCAGAAGAGTTTGATATCAAGAGTGGAGTTAAGCAAGTTTGTGCAATTACATAGCTACCACCCTCTTTGGAATATACTTTTAGCTTCTTATGAAATATGCCTTTCGTGATCAGGATGGTGGTATATACATTCACTCACGCTCAGAATGCGGACTCAACAATGCTCAGAGACTGAAGGCCAAGACCAAAATTAGGAGGGTACTGATCATAGAGGTGCTTTTTGCAGATGATGCTGCAGTTACGACGCACTCTGAGGAAGAATTACAATGTCTACTATCTGCGTTGGTTGGTTGGTTGGTTGGTTGGTTGGTTGTTTGGTTGGTTGGTTGGTTGGTCTGTCGGTTGGTTGGTCTGTTGGTTGGTTGGTTGGTTGGTTGGTTGGTCTGTTGGTTGGTTGGTTTGTTGGTTGGTTGGTTGGTTGGTTGGTTGATCGACATATCACCATCTTTGCATATCGAACCATTCAGTTCATAAGTGCTCGGATCCCCTCCTCAGTATATCTCGCAGTGCGCAGATTTTAACGACACCAGTTCTGTGTTGATTTGTTATTCTTCTTTGGCTTACTGAATAATGTTCTTGTTTGGCGACACCTCTTTTAACTTCCTGTTGTAGATTCACAGTCGTCACTTAATTCTCAAAAACGACTTACTTCTCGTAGATCAGTAACTATATCAGCCTGGTTAATGGTTCGTGCGCCCTTCACACTAGCCATACCTGCAAACCTGCCAGCCTGCTAATTTCCATGGACACCTGCATGCCCTGGCACAAAAATGACACTAATCTTTGTCAGCTGTGGCCGCTCCAGAGACACTAAACAATTTTATGTGGACCCACCCCTTCCATATCTGAGCATACTGATTTTAAAAAAATTGAAGGTAACCTTAAAATGGAAGGCGGAAGGATAATTACTTCAATAGCTTGTCCACATGTCATAATCGTGCCAAGAACATCGATCTGATCCACGACTCTGTGATCGTGTCAGATGACGAGCCATGACCGAATGCGCTTATCGATAAGGCACGTGATGGTGATGTGTCAGCCACTAAGCATAAACGGATCTGTGCAGAAGTTCATGAAATTGTATCACTTTTTTCCGTATACTCAAGTATCATCATATCACCTATCATCATGTGCCGTGCCGATATGCGTAAGGGGATATGTTTCGCCATCTCACACAATCACCAAAGTCGTGGATTAACTCCATGTTCTTGTCTCGACCATATCACGTTGCCGAGCCATCCAGATATTTACGTATCTGCCTCCCACGTATTCTGTTCCTCTCAATCTTGCCGGTTGTCACCAAGTTACCAGTTTATTTCTTAGCATAACGTCACCATAAATACGTGACTGTCTACGTCTAATACCTGTAGTCAGTTTACAGCATTCATTTGCTTCTTGTAGGACTTGCTCATTAGTTTTACCAGCTGCTGGATGGAGTTGAATAGCAGTCGACAGATAGTCGTAGGCTATGGTCACCAATTTCACGACGGTAGACAGAGGATCATCTCAAATTGGAGACAACTACGTTCATCGCCCATTACGGTCACTGCTAAGAAGGAAAGCCATGGTAAACTACCCACCTTACATATACCTAGAAAATCATGTTTCCTCACTTCACAGAGAATCATCATATAGCAGGTCCTTCGCATAACGGCAGTCACACCAGGCCGGACTAAACGTGTCTAGATCCTATTCCAGTTCGTTTGCCGCAAGTCCCCTCATGCCCAGAAAGTCCGTAGTGTCATGTGTCCATCGTCATGCTAGTCAAGCCACTGTTTCTTCTTCCAGGAACCATATCTACCATCACCCTCTTTATGAACAGTTAATATTGGTGTTGATGATGAAGTCAAGCTATTCAAAGTTTGTGATATGTTCAATGTCTTCATTGTCGGATGTCATTTATTGGTTGGCATGAAGTGTTCTCAGTGGACATTATTATTATTATTATTATTATTATTATTATTATTATTATTATTATTATTATTATTATTATTATTATTATTATTATTATTATTTAGCCTCCGTGTCGAAGTAGTCAATCTGTCTGTCTCGCGCTCTGAAAGTTGTGGGTTCGATTCCGGCACGTATTTCGGTTTACGAGTGCATTTTTCTCGGATTACTCATGGGAGTCGTCGCTGGGGCTACGGATTTCGTGCTTTGTGCGACGCTTTTATCAGCTGTCCTACAGAAAGAGACAGAACCATATTGGATAAAACCCAGTGCAATGAAGTCGATCCTCTCGACATGTTTATTATTATTAGTATTGTAAATTAAGAATATAATTATGCTGTTCATTTTTTTTTTTTTTTTTTTGCGATCACTCGCTTTGAACTCAAGTATAATCCATGCGCATACTACCGTCAGTGGTGCTGGATTGAATTGTGCGTTAGGATTAACTTTACCCATTAACAGTGTCCTTCGCCATTAGGCGAACCCACTCCGACTTCAGAGGTACTTATAATTTGCGTCCCCAAGTCAAGGACGATAGGTCAACATTTTAGTCCAACTGTCCGGTGTAAGGGTCGAACCCCTTACCTCGGCATCAACACACCGGATGCTTAAGAACACGCTTTCTTATCCATTCGGCCATGCTGACCTATACCGTTCATTGTATCTCTTGGCTGATGGGATCAACTTGCCTAAACATATAGAACTAGTAAAGCATAGTGATCTGATCATCTGCATATCTAAATCCTGAAATTGAATTTCATAGAAGAATTATTTCCTCTTGGAGATGACCATCACATGTGTTGTTTTACAACTGAAATCTCACTCTAGATGTTCACTGTGTACAATAAGCAAGACTATTACATGCTTCAGATCCCATTCATTACCTGCAATCAAAACTGTAACATTTACATATCTAAGGTTATAATGTTAGTTCTTCTATGACCAGTAACTGTAATATCTATATATCTTATATTATGATGTTAGTTCTCCTATGGTCAGTGACTGTAACATCTATATATCTTATATTATAATGTTAGCCCTAATATGGTCAGTAACTGTAACATCTACATATCTTATATTATAATGTCAGTCCTTCTATAGTCAGTCCTCTCTCATATTCTGAATTTCTTATTATATTTTCACAATACAGGGAAACAATTTCTGGAATCATCATCCTTGTTGCAGACATCTTAAAGATAGATTGTTATTGACTTACACCGTTATCATTTTTTATGGCAGCTTGGTGTTTCCAATGTATGATTTAACAAATCTAAGGCATTTCCTATAAATTTGTAGAACTGCAAGTATCTTCTTGAAGCGAAGATATAGATCTTTGTTTATTTCTATCAAGTGCTTTATTAACATTCGCATCGAATTCACATCATTTCACACTTTTTTAAATCTCACCAGCTTTGCAATGAATGTTTCTTGTAAACTACGTAAACACACACACACACACTCACACACACACTCACACACACACACACATGCACGCGCACACACACACCCACACACATGCGCACGTACAAACGTTGTGGGATAGTATGTTTACCCGGACCGACATGTAATCGCATATGGAGACAGGGAAATAACTTATGTTTCTCATCCTTTAATGGGAATTGCCTCTCTCGGTATGTGTTGTTTCCCTTGCATCATATGGGCATTTAATGTTATAGTATGTCCACATTTGTTTGCCTTCATTCACGATCAATTATTTTGAAAACTGTCTGTTGCATCGTTATGAAATTTTTCCAGCCGTCTTATATTTACCCCCACCCAAGGAATATGTCTTTGATAGGTCCAAAAACAACTTAAATCATTGAAAGCGGCGACATTCCTTTGATGTTTTGCTGAACAACTAGTGATTCCTCGTTAACAAAGTTATTTTTACGGTAATGGGATACCTGTCAATTCTGATGACACACAAAGGCGTATCCGGATTCGTATGGGAGTGGGTGCAATGAAACAACTAGCTTAAAATCGACAGGGTCGGCTGCATTGCACCGGGTTTTTATCCCATATGGCTCAGTTTCTTTCCGTAGCGCGGAAAGCGTCGCACAAAGCACGAACTCCGTAGTTCCAGCGACGACTCTCGGGAGTCTCCGAAAAGATGCACTCGTGAAATGAAGGACGCGGCCCGGAATCGAACATACAACCTTCGGAGCCCGAGTCAGACGGCTTGACCACTTCACCACGGAGATTCCCGAGAGGGGTGCAATGTGTAATATTAGTAAAGACAGAGAATTTACAGAGGCACGGGGTAAATAATTTGTAAATTAACAGGAAAGTAGAAGGAATATATTTCTTAACTTATTTTTCATTTCCTTCTTGTTTCTTCAGCTGATGCTGATGCTGTAATGTTTAGGGCCTGCAATTCGTCTGAATAGTTGGAGCAAAATATCCCAGTAAGTGTGTACGTAGATTAAGGTCTGCGATCTGCTCAGACCTTAATCTGTGTTGGACGATTCCAGTAGGTTGATGATTGCTCTCGGTTGCATAAAATTCAATCCATCCTTTCTCCAATAGTCCTCTTCCTCTTTCAACACATGGTCCTGACGTTTTTTCCAGTAACTTTTAACAATATTTAGTAGCGCGGACGGACAGACAGACAGACAGACAGACAAGACAGACAGACAAGACAGACAGACAGACAGACAGACAGACAGACAGATTAGATAGATAGATAGATAGATAGATAGATAGATAGATAGATAGATAGATAGATAGATAGATAGATAGATAGATAGATAGATAGATAGATAGATAGATAGATAGATAGATAGATAGATAGATAGATAGATAGATAGATAGATAGATAGATAGATAGAAATCAAATCAAATAAAATCAACTTTATTAGGGTCACAAATTGGGCGCGCAGGCCCGTCTTACATTCGGCCCTTCCAATCACTCGTCTTTCGTTCATCAAGAGCATTATACATTTACATAGGAAGAAAAATAAACATTGTGAAATGAATGTTGTAAACATAAACAAGGCTAATTACCATGTTATGAGGCCCATCTCCCACCTATCCATACATCACCCCACCCACACAACACGCCCACCTACCCACACACACGCGCACCAAGGGACACATACACACCCCACCTACCCACAAACACGCACACCAAGGGACACATACATACCCCACCAACCGACCCATCCCCCTCCCGCACATCCCCCACCCGCACACACTGCCCTCACCTGATCCCCCAACCAAAACACACTCGCCACCCACAAACATTCCCCCACCAACCCACACATCCCACGCCCATCCACATACACATCCTAACCCACACATCCTCTCCCCACCCACACCTCAAACCACCCATCCCCCAGCCACATCTCTATCGACAACATATTCCCCACCCATGCACACAATCCCCCACCAACCCACACATCGCACATCCACTCACACATCCCCAAACCATACACACACATCCCCACCAACTAACATGTCCCCCCCCCCCACACACACACACATCTCCCTAACCACCCATACATCCCCAATCCACTCACACACACCCCACCACCCACACATACAACTTCCACCCACCCACACATGCCATAACCTAATCCCCCACCACACAATCCCCAACCCGCACATCACATACACCCCCTACCACGCACTATTCCCAACCCACGCACCACACACACACATCCCTCACCAACACATCCCCACTTACACACCACACACATATCCCCCACCCAGATACCACACAATATTCCCACCCACACCCACACAGATACCCTTACCCATCCACCCCACATACCCCCACTCACACACCACAAAAATCCCCCACCCACACACACATACCTCACCCACACAATATCCCCAACCAACACACCACACACCTCTCCCCACCCACACACGCATTCCCTACCCGTCCACCAACAGACACTCACTCACGCAAACATCCTCCACTACGCACCCACACACCCCCACACACCCACCCCAACCAAACATCTCTCGATCACAATACCCCTACCCACACACACCCTCCACCCACTCACACATCCCACCCCAACACATACAACTCCCTCACCCACCTACACATCCCTAAGCCACTCACACACCCCCACCCACACATTCCCCATCCACACACACACATCTCCCACCCACACACCCCACATACTTCCCCCAACCACCACAATCCCCTACTCACCCACACATATACCCCACCCATACGCACATTCCCCGCACCCATCACACACATCCCCCACACCACACACTATCCTCCACCCATACCACCACAAACATACCCTCCACCCACACATCATTCACACATCCCCCACCAACACACCGCACGCATATCTCAAACCCACACACCATACACTTCTCCCTACCCGCCCTTGCATCCCCAATCCACCCAACACAATCCCCTACCCACACAACCCCGCCTCCCACACATACTTCCTCAAACCATCCACACATCTCCACCCACATAAACACACATCCCCCGCATCCGTCCCATACACATATCCTCCACCCATACACACATCCCCCACACCCATTCCAACACCCCTACTTTCACCCCCACACATCCATCCACACATCCCACCAACACCCACAAATACCACTACCCACCAAAACCCACACACCCCAACCCATCCAAACGCATACCCACACCCACACAACCCCCACCCACACATATCCCCACACTCACACACATCCTCCACATACACTCACACTTCCTCACATCTAGACACATACAAAATGTCTCACGTTAGTATTGAAACTAGTATGAACAAACTCCCACACTTTACTCACACACATACACTGACACTTGTCATGAGCAGTCTCATAAAAATGTTAAACATGGAGAAAAATGTGTACATAAAATGTATGTGACGTAAAAATAGTGATGCTCTCTCTCTCTCTCTCTCTCTCTCTCTCTCTCTCTCTCTCTCTCTCTCTCTCTCTCTCTCTCTCTCTCTCTCTCTCTCTCTCTCTCTCACACACACACACACACACACATTCACTCTCACGCTCACACATTCACTCTTCCGCTCATTCACTCTCACGCTCACTCATTCACTCTCACGCTCACTCATTCACTCTCCTGCTCACTCATTCACTCTCCCGCTCACTCATTCACTCTCCCGCTCACTCATTCACTCTCCCGCTCACTCATTCACTCTCACGCTCACTCGTTCTGTCTCTCATTCACACTTACTGACTCTCTCACTCAAACTACAGTAATGAACATGAGTTTATATTATGCATGATAAAATCAAATGGTATTTAACTGATAATATGACAGATGAGAATACACAAACATATGGATTCGCGTGTTACATAACATGCGTGTTACACGACATGCATCAGCTCAGCTCTCTCTCTCTCTCTCTCTCTCTCTCTCTCTCTCTCTCTCTCTCTCTCTCTGTATTCTTTCATATACACACACTCACACGCATGCGCACGCTCACACACACACTAACACATCAACTCTCCCACTGTCTCACTCTCTAACACACAATCCTTCACACACACACACACACACACACACACACACACACTCACTCTCTCAATCACACTCTCTCACACATACACATACACATGCACATGAACGCATGCACGCACGCACACACTCCCTCACTCACTCTCACACATACACGTACGAATGCATGCACTGACACATTCCCCCACCATTTCTAGCTCAATCACTCTCTCCACACACGCACGCACGTGCGCACATACTCTCTCCCTCTCTCTGACACCCACTTTCTCTTTCTCTCTCCCTCTCTCTCTTTCTCTCTCTCTCTCTCTTTCTCTCTCTCTCTCTCTCTCTCTCTCTCTCTCTCTCTCTCTCTCTCTCTCTCTCTCGCTCCCACACGCACACACATATATAGTGAACAATTATAGTTAAACAATTATAATGAACAATTATACTGAACAATTATACCAGTAAATGAATTATGGTGGCATATAGTCGGTATGGATTAAGTATTGAAAGAGTTTTCGGTTAAATGTGTAGGGACTCATTGGAGTTTTCAGATCTGGAGGCAGATCATTCCATAAGTGAGCACCAGAATAGGCGAAACATGTTTTGTATAGGTCCAATCTAGGCTTTGAGACATGTAACAAATTTAGGCGCTTGCTGTTCATTGCATTAGATTGAATCAGCGGCAGAAGATACTCTGGGGTATTTTGAGATATAATTTTATTCACTAACTAGCTGACCCGGCCCGGCTTCGCCCAGTCCCTGGTGGGGAGCATCTCATTTAATTCATATAAGTAGTCATATAAGTTCTCGTTCCCGTTACCGACTGTCTGTCTGTCTGTCTGTCTGTCTGTCTGTCTGTCTGTCTGTCTGTCTGTCTGTCTGTCTGTCTGTCTGTCTGATCCGGCCCGGCTTCGCCCATCCCCTGATGGCGAGCATCTCATTTAATTCATATAAGTAGTCATATAAGTTCCCGTTCCCGACTGTCTGTCTGTCTGTCTGTCTGTCTGTCTGTCCGTCCCTCCCTCTCTGTCTGTCTGTCTGTCTGTCTGCCTGTCTGTCTAATCATTTATTGGTTGCAGTTAGAACAACCTTAGATAAACGAAGACCAACTTACAAAAAGCATTAGAAAGAGCACTTGAAAGATCTTTACATCTTCCCCCAACAATTAACTTGGGTAAATGGAGCGGCGGCAGCAGCATCAGCAGAAGAAGGAAAAGGAGGAGTAGACAACTGCAGCGAAAAGGTGGGTCTGTTTATCTATCTGACCCGGCGTGGCTTCGCCCAGCTCCTGGCGGGTAGCGTCTCATTAAATTCATACAACAAAAAAAGTAACTTAAAAGAATGTCCTTCCACACACCATCCATTATTTTTAATGAAAACTCTTTCTAATCACCTGCATGACTACAGTAACTTCTTAAGCAAATAAAGATGAGTTACAATGTTATGCATTGTGCATTATTTTTATGAAAACTTTGAAAATGCCTTACAGATTGTATCATTATTTATTATAACTCATATGCCGGTACATAACTATGGACACAGAGTTTATAAATCTTTGAAAACGATGCCACAATATGACTATAAGTTATACAGAAAAGTTATGCCCCTTGAAATAACTTTTACGGAGTTAGGTCCCCTGAAATATATGAAATTATAATGAAAAATGAAAAATGAAATAATACTGAGTAAGCAGGCGATTTCACACTAACAAAATATCACAGTTGGCAGCTCTAGAATGAAAGGAAGGCGTGTAGAAAATTTCATCTCAATCGGATGGGCCGTTCGCGAACACATAAAGGACATAAATACAGACAGACAGACGATCCTTATTTATATATAAGAAGATTTGGCTTTGTTGAAAAGGAAGCGCTTTTGTAGTGGTAGAAGTCTTAGATGACTGTACAAAATATTACTTTCAACGTGCTTTATGCCAGAAACCAGACGAAAAGCGCGGTTTTGTAGAGAACATAGTCGTTTTAAATTAGATTTAGGGCAACCATCCCAAACTGTGGAACAGTAATCGAGATGTGATTGGATATAGCATGTATAGAATATTTTTCGTGTGCTTTCGTCCAGGAAGTGCTGAATTTTAGCAAGTTGGTAAACTTTTTGTGCTATTTTCTTGGTAAGAGCGTGAACATGAGAGCTCCAGTTCAAATGGCTGTCTATTAAAAGCCCTAGTGTTTTATGTTCAGTCACATTAACTATAGGTAACGTGCCCATACGGAGTTCGAGCGGTGATCCAGTTATGGCTAGTGTCTGCAGTTTTTGTTTGGTCGTTATTAGCATGAATTTGGTTTTGTCGATGTTAATTTGCATGCGGTTTTCATTGCTCCATCTAGTAAGATTATCAAGTTCCTTTTGTAAAGAATTCTCTAATTCACTACGGTTTTCTTGACTAGTATATATAGTACAGTCTTCTGCAAATAGATCACAAGTTGTATTGATATATAAAGGAAGATCATTAATATAAACTGCAAAAAGCAGCGGACCTAGTATTGAGCCCTGAGGCACACCAATATTAAGCTGTGTGGGTCTTGATAGACAGTTGTTGAAGGACATGACTTGTTGCCTGTCGGATAGAAATGACGTAATTATGTTCACCATGTTGGTGCTTGTCTTCATTTGCTTTAGTTTTCTAATTAAAATATCGTGATCTACCATATCAAAAGCTTTTTTAAAGTCTACAAACACCGCTCCACAAATTCTACCGTTGTTGATGTTTAAGTGCCAGTTATCGGTCATTTTTGTTAGAGCACTATGGCAAGAATATAGATAGATAGATAGATAGATAGATAGACAGACAGACAGACAGACAGACAGACAGACAGACAGACAGACAGACAGACAGACAGACAGACAGACAGACAGACAGACAGACAGACAGACAGACAGACAGACAGACAGACAGACAGACAGACAGACAGACAGACAGATAGATAGATAGATAGATAGATAGATAGATAGATAGATAGATAATATAATAATAATAATAAGTCTTTATTTTCAAAGGGTTAAGAATTGGGCACGCAGGCCCGTCTGACATTCTGCCCTTCTTCTCTATTTCCTCTCATACATTCTTTCATTCAACATCACTTATGAAGCAACTTTTGACAACAAAAGAACATTTAAAACGCATGAAAAATAATCAATAACAAATGACTCACTGAGGCAGTGTTTAACATGGGCATTATAAATACCTAAGGAGGGTGTAACGTGCCATACATAAGGGAATGTTTTTTGGCTAGTTGTCGTTTGAGATAAGTTACCATTATTGTCTTTTTTGTGTTATTTGTTATGGGGGCATGTAGTCTGTACTAAGGTAGTGTTCAACCAGGTTGCGAATGTATGTATCATGATTGGTGGTGTCTTTGATTTCTTGTGGAAGATTGTTCCACAACTGAGCGGCAGAGTATGCTAAGCTTGTTTTATATAAGTCTATCCTAGTTTTAGGGACATGAAGTATATTTAGTCGTTCGCTATGTCTAGCGTTATATTTAAACAATGGCCAAAGGTAGCTTGGAGCATTTTGAAATAGGATTTTGTGAATTAGTTTGGTCTTATTAAAAAGCAGGCGCTTGTGGAGTGGCAGTAACCGGAGACGTTTATATAGGTTAGAATTGTCGGTAAGCTTTTCTAGATAGATAGATAGATAGATAGATAGATAGATAGATAGATAGATAGATAGATAGATAGATAGATAGATAGATAGATAGATAGATAGATAGATAGATAGATAGATAGATAGATAGATAGATAGATAGATAGATAGATAGATAGATAGATAGATAGATAGATAGATAGATAGATAGATAGATAGATAGATAGATAGATAGATAGATAGATAGATAGATAGATAGATAGATAGATAGATAGATAGATAGATAGATAGATAGATAGATAGATAGATAGATAGATAGATAGATAGATAGATAGATAGATAGATAGATAGATAGATAGATAGATAGATAGATAGATAGATAGATAGATAGATAGATAGATAGATAGATAGATAGATAGATAGATAGATAGATAGATAGATAGATAGATAGATAGATAGATAGATAGATAGATAGATAGATAGATAGATAGATAGATAGATAGATAGATAGATAGATAGATAGATAGATAGATAGATAGATAGATAGATAGATAGATAGATAGATAGATAGATAGATAGATAGATAGATAGATGGATAGATAGATAGATAGATAGATAGATAGATAGATAGATAGATAGATAGATAGATCCCCGACAGAAGCCGGGCCTTGTCAGCTAGTTTATTTATATAATCACGTTTCATGCAAGAACCCCCATTTGGAGACACCTCTGAATCTTCGCGCTGTTTGTTTCAAAACGGAAATCACGTGAAAATTATAAAAAATGTGGGGACGTGTCTTGGTGAAGCTGTAATACTGTTAAAATCATGGACGTAATCTCTAAGTCGTAATTAATATACCGCATATAAACTAACTTTGAAATCTGCTGTAAAATCTCCAGAACAAAAATTCTTTTGTTGGGTGGACATAATGATAAGGTTATATACTAAATCTCATCATTTGGTGTGTGACTTATCTGCAATAATTTTCTCCTTTGTCTTTATTCCATTTCTGATATTTACCCTCCATGCAACACGTTCAGCGGCGACTTGCTCCCAATGTGCATTATCAATGCCTGTATCCCAATGTGCATTATCAATGCCTGTATCAATCATGTCCCGCTTACACACATCTTTGTATCGTAGTAGAGGCCGACCCTGAGATCTCTTACCCATCTGTAATTCACCAAAAAAGATGTCCTTTGGTAAATCTACCATCATCCATCCTCCTAAGATGTCCTATCCATCTAAGTCTACGAAGACTGAGCATGGAATAAACCGTCACACAACCTGATCTTTCCAATACTTCAGTATTTGTGAGTTTGTCTTGCCATTTAATACCAAGAATTGTTCGCAGACACCGCATATGAAAGTTGTTTAAACGTTTCTCTTGGTGTGAGTAAGTTGTCCAGGTTTCACTGCCATAAAGAAGAGTACTAAGGACACAGGCTTGATAGACAAGGACTTTTGTTTCGGCAGTAATCTTCCTGTTCTCCCAGACTCTTTTTCTTAACCTGTTCATTGTTCTTGCTGCCTTACAAATCCGGATGTTGATTTCCTGATCTAAGGATATTTGCTATATTACCACTGATCCTAGATATGTAAAATGGTCTACCATCTCTAGTTCGGCGTCGTCAATAAAGATTGATGGTACCCCATGTGCACCTTGTGACATAATCTGTGCCTTCTTTATGCTAATTGTTAAACCAAATTCAGAACAAGCATTGGAGAATGTAGATTGTAGACATTGCAATTCTTCCTCAGAGTGGGTCGTAACTGCAGCATCATCTGCAAAAAGCAACTCTCTGATCAGTACCCTCCTAAGTTTGGTCTTGTCGTTCAATCTCTGAGCATTGTAGAGGCCGCCATCTGAGCGTGAGTGAATGTATATACCATCCTGGATATACATTCAGGATACACCGTCCTGATTACGAAAGGCATATTTCAGTAGAAGTGGAAAGTATATTCCAAAGAGGGTGGGAGCTAGTACACAACCTTGATTAACTCCACTCTTGATTTCAAACTCTTCAGAAGTTGCACCATCAAACTTGATTATACCCTCCATGCATGTGTGGAACGATTAAACAATGGACAGAAGAGTTGGTGGGCAGCCAATCTTCTTTAGTGCCTTGAACAGACCCTCACGACTGACCAAATCAAATGCCTTTGTGAGGTCGATGAAGGCAATAAACAGTGGTTGTTTCTTGCATTTGTTGCAATGAGACTATCATATCAGTGGTAGACCGGTACTGTCGAAAGCCACACTGTGATTCGGGGTAGACCTGATCTCCTAGGACTTGAAGTCTGCGCAGAACAATTCTGGCAAATACTTTTCCAACAATACACAGAAGTGAGATACCCCTATAGTTGTTGCAGTCGCTCCGATCGCCCTTGTTCATGTACAGTGTTACGATGCTTGAATCTTTGAAATCCCGTGGACCTGTCCTTCTCGCCAGCATAATTCTATTAGCTGGTGGATCTGTAGAGTGAGTGTGTCTTGCCCTCTCCTGATAACCTCTATTGGAATCACATCCTTACCTGGAGCCTTGCCAGATGCAAGTTCATTTATAGCACACTTAACTTCTGTTATGGTGGGAAGTGTGTCCAGGTGGTCAAGAGTTAATAGAGCCTCTATGGCGTTGAGGGCATCATCCGCTAGTTTGTTCTCACTTGTGTAAATCTCCAAATAGTGCTCTACCCATCTGTCCATCTGCTGTTTCTTATCAGTGATGATTTCTCCAGTCAAGGTTTTCAACGGTGCACTTCTTTTGATAACTGGACTACAGGCTTTCTTTATTCCTTCATACATGCTTCTTATGTTTCCCTTATCACTTGCGATTTGAATGGACTCACATGTTGCTTGTCGTCCCTGGGGGAAAAGTGTATTCAACAAGCACACCTGTTAATTATCCTTGTCTAGGGTTTCCTCTGCTGGTGGGCCTATTGCCGGACCTTTGTCTACAGACCCCCTTTTAGTTTTTTTATCCACTAGCTCTCTATCTCTTACCCCATTACCATACCCCTCTTCACTTTCCTCCAGCGCATACCCACACAACAATGTCTTCTAATAAATATTGAATTAATTTATTAGATAAAATGTCTCAGGTGTGTGTGTGGAGTGTAAGTGCAAAGACATATGTGTTGTATTCTATCGTGTGGTGAGACAAGAGCGACAATCACAGATCTACATCAAAAGTCGCATCACATAACGGCCAGATTGTCTCACAACAGCACAGATTTGGAAGGTGCTCACCCGGTAAAATGTATCTCTGAATGATGTTGCTGTCGTTACCATATCTCCTTGAAAATCGTTTTCACTTGGAAAAAAAAACAACAGTATGTTCACCACAGTGTTTTATTTTTTCGGTAACGTCTTTCAGGTTTATATATTCCATAAAAACAATGAAAGTTATTATCTTCATGTACTGTCCACACATCGGAGATTTGACGGTACTATCATCTCTGAGTGAATTAGTAGTCACCACAATGTCTAATATATCACCGACACACTGCGTTTAGGATTCCCCAGAATGTTCTTTTACTAATAACAAGTGATCTGGCATGACAGCCTCTTCATTTTTAAGACAGTTCATAGGCACAATATTGAGCTTCAGATTTTGGTTTCTTTTTTTAATATATGCTGCTGTCAGTCTTTTATCCTGACTGCCTTATATGTGTCCGTTATTTCTATAACTGTCTGACCTGTATAGGTGATATATGCCTTCAATCTTGCCGATAGTTCTCACTGTATCTGACTATGGTCATTTCTTTCTAGTCATGAGTGTTGCTATTGTGGTTTTCAAGGGAACCTTATTTACTAATTCCGGCCTAGAATTACACCACTTAATTCCATAAAGGAAAAGTGCGGGTCGACTTTACACAACCTAGACTTAGTGATATATATTCTATTTCGGCACTCAATCAAATCCACACCCGCCTATCGTAAAGGCCAACTTCAACTCCTTATTAAAACAGTAAATTCAGTTCAAATTTACTGGCTGGACTACGTCACTTGTTTTGTTCTTAACCCTCAGCCTTTGGTCTCTTTCCGCGTTGATTGATCTCCGTACATCAGTACTGATCACCGTCTTTAATAAAGACGATCTCCAGTTCCATCGTGTTTCTCCGTTAGATCAAAGGACCTCGTTCACAGCAGGTCCACGCGATCCAACTGTTTGATCCTGCTCCGAACTTCCCTGAGACCACGCGCTTTACGTTCCCGTCTTTCAACAGTACGGCGATTGTTTGAAGTAACGATCGTTTCCCTTAAAAATGTACAGGACCGTCACTTTCTCACTTAACTATGTCGTCGTTTAATCCATCAGAATCGTCGCCTGCCAGCCATATCATGACATCACATAACGTGATCCAATAATCATTTGCACACTACCTGACAGCCTGTTGCACATCCTTCCTAGCTTGCCTTCGCTCACTCAGAGTGTTACGCGTTGGTCTTTCCTTGTTTCTTAAGAGAGCTATCTTCTTCTTATCAATCAAGGGCTGCAGAGTCTCGCTGTTTGCCGCAAACCAGTCCTGCTTCTTATGATCCACAGTGCCGTAAACCCCTACGGCAGTTTTATAAAGAGTTTCCTTAAGGTTTTCATTTACTGTACAATTTTCTGGTGTATCAGTGAAAGCGTCATCAAATCGCTGTTGAAACTGAAAGCACTTTTCAGGATCGTGAGTGTTAATAATATTAATCCTGGGGCTAGATTTGTGTTTGGCTGTGTAGATTCTCTTTGGTCTCAGTCTAACCCTTGCAACAACCAAAGAATGATCCGTATCACAGTCAGCACTGTGGTAACTTCGAGTCAATGAT
Organism: Cepaea nemoralis; assembly: GCA_014155875.1. NCBI lineage: Eukaryota > Metazoa > Mollusca > Gastropoda > Stylommatophora > Helicidae > Cepaea > Cepaea nemoralis. Next base: position 260,601 of record JACEFZ010007503.1, read on the forward strand.
ATATGGTTCAGATGTTGTCTCCGTGTGATGATGAAGTCCAGCTGGTGCCAATGGCCGGATCTTGGATGTTTCCATGGGACCTTGTGCATCTCTTTTGTTTTAAAAAAGGAGTTTGTAATACATAGGGCATTACTGGTGCAATGCTCCAGCAGTCTATGCCCATTTTCATTCATGCGACCGATGTTGTATTTTCGAAGGCACACTGGCCATGAACTCGAGTCCTTGCCCACACGAGCATTGAAATCACCGAGCATATAAATGTAGTCAGATTTTGGAACTGCCTTGATCACGGAGTTTAACTCCCCATAGATCGAATCCTTCACATCATCAGAGGAATCGAATGTCGGTGCATATGCAGTAATAATGGTGGCAAAACCACAAGAGGTTGGCAAGCGCAGGGATAATAGTCTTACATTTCCTCCTGCTGCAATTTCAATCATTCCCAGTAGCGAATTATTTACTGCAAAGCCCACACCGTGTTGCCTTATTTCTGCCTGCCCTCTACCCTTCCAAAAGGTCAAGTCAGTGGAATATCCTGAACACATGGTTCTCACGTTCCAGGTTGTAAGCAGTAGCTTGAGGTTTCTATTTTTATTTTTATTTGTACCAGGTGCATTGGTTTTACAGCCTGTGATTCAGATATTGTCCTAGCCCCAAGCACCCATTGAAGCAGGCAGGCTGTGGCGGATCAGCACACAATTGGCTGGGGTCTGCCCAGCTTGAGGCGGGCGGTAGCTGATCAGTGACACCTGTAGGTGTCTCCCACCGCCAGAGGCAACGCGTGGCGCCCCAAGTCTACGCCAACTGACAGGGACTTATAACCCGTAACAGTTGCCTCTCGCTTTGATTCCGAGACCAGTTAAGACCAGGGATGGAGTTATTGCCTCTCCATAGCACAAAGCCTGGGCTAATATATAGAGATCATGTGTATCCCATTCAGCATGATCCCTCTCTCGGCCTGCCTAGTTCACTCCAGAGGAAAGGTAACACCCCTACATCTGGAACAAGACAAGCTTCAGAATCTGCCGGATCAGCAAAGCAATGCTCTAACTGTCCGCCTGTCGGAGCTTCGATCCTAGACCAGCCGCCAACCAAGGCTTAGGGCCTGGTCTGCCCTGCCATGACATTTTGTCTTTAGCTTGCATTTCCTCGCACCAGGGTAAGGCTTGTACCCTTCCAATTGCGCTCTTCCGCCCGAAGCCGTCGGCACAATGTGAGGTGTCGGGTTTGGTAAGCGCCGCCCTACGTTCGGCGCTAACAGAAAGCAGGTAGTACCATCTACTGCTATACGGTAGCTCAGTCATATCTGACTAAGACCTGACACTAGAAAAAAAAAATTTAATCTAAAATCTAAATATCTAAAATTTAAAAAATCTAATATCTAAAATAATATCTAACATATTACAACATATCTTATAACAATGCATTTAATATTATACCATTTTGTATTACATATTAACAAAAACATTTTAAACATCGTATTAAAGTAGCCGCTGTAGAACTGTCGATTGCACGCTTGTCTGCTGGCCTGCTGCCCTTATATTCCAACGAACGAACTATTTTCAAAGGGTTACTAATTGGGCACGCAGGTCAGTCTGACGTCCTACCCTTCTTATCTCTTTCCTTTCATACATTATAAACATCCATAAACATAGATGAGATTTGTTTTTTTCCAAATTGACCTGGTCTCCCCGGTGGACGTAACCTAACCTGGTTATCAGGAAATGTACTGGGAAATAAAGGTGACAGGTGTGATGCTGACTACATCACCCATCTTGTGTCGATTGATCTTTTAACAATTTAGGATCACTACCATATAATAGCCAGTCTCTCTGGCCGAGGGGTTACAACACTTTCTCCGTAATCCCGTTTATCACGCAGAGTCTCGTAGCAGGGCGAGAGCTGGGAGCGGTTCGACCCCCGCTGGTGACATGCGGGATAACTGAGCCGGCCGCTCAGAAAGCAATGGCAAACTACTGAGCGTAATCTTGCCAAGAAATCAACATACAGCTGAAAGATGCTGATGTTGACAGCGATGTCCTGTAAAGGATATGCAAAAAAAAAAAAAAAAAAAAAAAACACCATATAATAAATTTGAATAACGAAGACACAAACAATAGATTGCACGATTTATTGCCTGGCATATTTCGCTGCATCTCGTCAGGTACATACTGCAGAAATCACACAACTTACGTGAATTAATTAGATAAATCCTTCAAACTGAAATATACACATGTTCGCACAGTAATGTCGATTGTCTACCACGGTAATTTTAAACTGACTAACATGTCTTTCTGCTTGCATAAGGACGGCTTACGAAGGTTGATTATTATAGCTTCAGCAAACTTTAACAATCGACTTCTTTGTGTGTTGAACAACACACGGAAGGCACTGTCTCTTTCAACCACGTGACCGCTCTCGAGCACATGACTCCCGACTGATGAAGCCGGACCGTTCCGGTGTGTCGGTCTGCCTAGGCTACCATCTTCTGTGTGTAGTAACTTGTCCACCCAATTCGGAATATGTTCCGAAACCCTGCAATGTAACTGTCGCTCAGTTCTGCCTATGTAGATGGCCTCGCATGTGCATGTAAATTTGTAAAATACAATTTGATTTGGCGTACAAAGCTACAGGTTCTTTTACTGCTGGGACGGGGATCGGTACAGTTCTGTACCTGATGACTAGAGCTGCAGCACAGAATGTTCGCTCGACTGCTGTGGTGAGCCGGTCCCGCAGACGTTGCATTACGTCATCTCCTCGGAAGGTTAGCTGGATGAATACCTTGAGTTTAGGGACTGTAGTTACTTCTGATTTCGGTTTGGGCTGTTGGCAGTGGCGCTTTATAAATCCTGTGGAGTACCCATTCAGGTTTAAGGCATTCTTCAGAGTTTCAAATTCTTCTGTCAGTGTGTCCTGGGTGCATATCTTCCTAGCACGGTCAAACAGGGTCCGTACTAAGCCCCGTTTGTACTGGACAGGTGCGAAGCTCTGAACATTTAAGTATTGGCCAGTCCATGTTTCTTTGCGGTACACCGATCTTTGCATTGTGCCGCCTGCTCTACGTCTCATTAGGATATCTAGAAACGGCAACGTTTCGTTGTGTTCGTGTTCCATAGATAAAGAGATGTTTATATGTGTCTCGTTCATTGTGGCCTGGAACGACGTTGCTTGTAGCTCGTCTGTGGTGATAATTAGTATATCGTCCACGTAACGACGGTAAAAGGCCAAGTTATTGATTTCTGAGGATCTCTTTTCTTCTAAGTGTGCCATGAAGATGTCCGCTAGAATAGGTCCAAGTGGGCTCCCCATGGGCACTCCGTCAATTTGGCGATATGACTTGTTTAGAAAGTTGAATTGTATGTTGGCAGTACATAATTGTAATAGCCTCTCTGGAATAGCTGATGGTATGCCTAGTTTTAGTTGTTTGTCTCTAATGCGTTCACTTATTATATTCACGGTCTCATCTAATGGAACGTTGGTGAATAAAGAGGCAATATCCATGCATGCCATGTGTTTGTTGTTTATGTCCATAGTATCCAATAATTCCACCAGTTCGAATGTATCTCTGAGTATTCTTGGATCGAAGGTCTGTCGTACTGGCTTTAAAATTTCAGCTAGCCATCTCGCCATTCGGTGTTGTGCCGAGTTAACCATTGAAAGAATCGGTCTTAGTGGTATGCCGGGCTTGTGAAGCTTGGGTAGACCGTACATCTGAGTTGTTTGGGAGCCACGCGGTGTGAGCGTTTTTGCAGTGGCCTCACTGATGAGTCCCGCATTCACAAGTGACTGGACCTCTTTCCTCATTTTTGCATCCAGGTCCTCCGACTTGTTGACTATTTGCTCTACTCTGAATTTAGATGCATCTGATAATATTTCATCAATTTTTCACTGGTAGTCTGATATGTCCATCAGTACTGCACCACTCCCTTTGTCAGGTTTCAATATTACGGGGGTTTTGTTGGCCTTTAACACTTTTAAGGCAGTAAGGTGTTCGTTGGTCAACGGACATGTCTGTTTAGAGGGGGCTGTGCGATACTGGTGTTCTAAATCTACCAGTTTGGCCTTCAGCCACCCGACTGACTCAGCAGAAGTAGGTGATAACTTGGAGACTTGATCAAACAACATTTTAAATTGTGCTTGCGACTCAACACGGGTAATGTGTTTGGGCTTTATGCAGAATTTTAATCTGTATCCAAGGGCCTCCGTTTCAATGTTGTTGAGTACGTACAACGATAACTTCCTCACATCCTTCTCTGTGTTGTCTAGTACTGAAGTTGTTATCTTTTCATTGCTCAGTGATTTGTTGAGGCGAGCATTCTCTGCGATTTTCACCTTGTACACTGTTTCTGTACAGAATGTGGTGAACTTCAAGTAGCCATACAAGCTCAATTCTTTGGTGACGTAGTAGGCTGAACTGTGTGTGCGCTTGAGGTTGGCCAGTTTAGACTGGGTTTCTTCTATCTGGTTTTTTGTCAGTCGTCTCAGGTTTTTTCTTGTTGGACATATTATGTCCGCCCTGAGAGATCTGAAATACGGGTGAGGGAATATTCCCGTCTTTAGGCATTCCTCGAGAAATCTCAATCGACACTCCTGTACCGATATTTTACACTTCAGCTTGAGTAATCCATCCAATCGCTTCACAGTTGGTAATGGGAGGGGACGTTTCAGAAATTCAAAACAATATTTTCCAGTGATGAATTCAGTATGTACCTGACGAGATGCAGCGAAATATGCCAGGCAATAAATCGAGCAATCTATTGTTTGTGTCTTCATATAATAAATGCTCCTTGAGACGTGTAGGAGGGTCTATTAATTACTTATTAAATAAATAGTTAGTATCGGGGAGTTTGAGAACCGTCTTCATGGTCTCATACCAGTTCAAGTTAAACCCCCTACTGCACATCCCAGCGATAGATGATGGAAGGAAAACAGACCAAATTGTGGAAGACGCAGCTCCGGAGGTCGAATATCCACATGGATATGTGGACACCTGCGGAGTGCTCTTCGCAGTTAGTGAGAGTACCGCGGAGCCGGGTATCAACTTATCATGGCGATTCTCGGGTTTTATTAAAGGCGTAGGATTCACGTACATGTGGAAAGCCAAGGAGAAACTACCGCAAAATGCATCCAAAGAAACTCAACATGACAGTCGAAAGATGATTACACGCAATTTAATAGTGAGTCTCACAGGCACAAAAATAAACCACACATACAGCCAAACTCTAATTCACTATGACTACATGTGTATACATGAATCATCATCATCATCATCATCATCATCATCATCATCATCAGCATCATGATCATCATCATCATCATCATCATCATCATCATCATCATCATCATCATCATCATCATCATCATCATCATCATCATCATCATCATCATCATCATCATCATCATCATCATCATCATCATCATCATCATCATCATCATCATCAGCAACATCTTCCACTACTGCCGTCAAGCGTCGTGAGGAGGAATAATTTGTGCTCCAGCGCCCGGTTGGCGGCACTGGATAGTGTCATTCCTTGTGATTGTACCATGTCTTTGATGTCATCAATCCATTTTCTTCTTAGACGTCCTCTTGGTCTCGTCGCAGATGATCTTTGATGTAAGGCCAGTGATGGTAGTTGTTGGTGTTGCATTCTAACGACATGGCCAAACCACTTGATCTTCTCTCTGTCAATAAATGTGGCACAAGGTGTTGATCATATCGAAGAAATGTTACGGGGGAAAGAGTTCTTGGAAATTGCGCAATGTGCTGAGATTCCCATCGTCTGTCTGATAACAGCATTTCTTACTCGGTCTCGGATTGTTAAGTTTGCAGCTCTCCTCAGGCATCTCATCTCGCAGGTGTTGATTTTGTGAAAGTGTGATTTGGATAAAGCCCAAGTTTGAGATTGGTAGCATAGGGTTGGTGTGAATATGCTGTTTATTATCTGTCGGTTTGCGGGCATGGGTATATTTGGATGTTTCAGTAAGGGTGATAGTTGATATGTAAGTGCACTAGCTTTTTCATATCTAATTTCGATTTCTCTTTTCAATCTGCCATCTCCTGTGATCATACTTCCAAGATATTTGAATTCTTTCACTTGTTTCAGAATTGTGCTATGTATCTGTATACTTAGTGGGCCCGGTGATCTGCTAACTTGCACTACTTCGGCTTTGGCTGTGTTTATACTCATATTGTATCTGCTGCAGGTTGAACTCAGATTAGTAATATGATTTTGTAGTCTACCATCATCGCTGTAAAACAGGCACAGATCGTCTGCAAATAGAAGTTCATTTATTTCCTGTGGGTCAGCTGTTTCATTTGGAATAAAGAGGTCTAAATTTTCTGCATCTGCTCTGTCAAGACTTGCTTATTTGGATATTCTGTCCATGTAGACATTCAATAGCAAAGGAGAGAGCACACATCCCTGTTTCACTCCTGAATTCACTGTGAACATATCTGATATACCTTCTTGTGTTTTTGTATACATGAATGTATGGAGATTATAGAAAGTCAGCAATTTGAATATCTAGGCTCTCTGCTGACGGACGAAAATAGAAAATAGTTCGGTTGATGCAACAATCAGAAATGCAACAATGGGATGATTCTAAGAGAAAGTAAATGAGAAGAGGAAAGTCAGTGATTTGGTTTGGCTTTCTGTAAAAGACATACCCATGCACACAATGTCGAGCACAAACACATGCAATCTCTAACACAGCCAGAACTGCCAGCTGCAGATTATGTTGTCCGCAGAATCAGCCGATGTAACAAGGTGCGTGTTTCTTCTTCACCAGATTCTGGGCCAAACATAAAGTAGATTTGGACCTTACAAATATGGATGGGGAACAAAAATGTGACATAAGGGGTGTGTCACAGTTATGACTTAAACGTTGTTAATATGGTAGCAGACATGTTATATCAAACGCAATGACATTTCGGCGATATATAAGCACGTGATAACTGCGGAAATTCGCTTACGACAATCATCCCATGACATTTAATCTGTTAAGAAGGAATGACCTATTCCCATGTTCAGTCAAAAAAAAAAATATTTTATTGCCCAAATGCAGCATTACACACACTCATAACGTCTACGGTAAATGTGACTAAATCTACGGTAAATGTGACTAAACAATTATTATTTTTAATACAAAAGTAGGTATTCTAAAGCCTTAAAATAATGTACATACATAAATAAAGGCAAAGTCAATTTGAGCAGATTATCAACAAGTCATCGAATCTACAAACTGTCGTGTACATCTGAGAGTCCTGTTGAGTAGGTGTCAACATGTCTATGATGGTTTGTCAGCCTTGCTAGTCGTGGGCAATAACCTGCTGCCGACACCACTGAACATAGCAAGATGCATTGCTTCTCATGTAGTCAAAGATGTACATACCCAAGATGTCGCACATCTATAAACACGGTGTTGTAATGTCTCACTACACTTTGCATGTAGAACTAATTTGAAACATAAAGTACATTACGTCATCAAACAATGTGCTAAAAAAGTCTTTAAATTAGTTACAATAGTCACTGCTATGGTCTAACGCTGTTTTGGGGAAGCTGTAAATTACCAATTGGGTATTCATTATAACAGGTGTTGGAAATGTCCACTGCGGGCTTCAAGACATGACTGTACACGTCTCTTCATATTATCAAATACCATCTGCAACGTGTCTGTTGTTATTTCCTCGCCCTGATAACACCATTCTGTTTGGAGTGCAAATAATTAATCCAGTAGACGACAGCCATTCCCGCATGTTGCTTTACGATGGACTGTGCAGCAAATTTTGTTGATGACGTCATGTACTTCATTTTTCAAAATTGTTCTTATTACAAAGTGTTATGAGACTTTACAAACACCTTGTAGTATCACATATTGCATTATTACTGCACCAAATTGTATTGTATGTACTGGCAAACTAGCGTTAGCTACACATTGTTGAAATCTACTGATAATGGAATGCAGGAAACAATGTTTACATTTCTCCCATTTTATTTAGTGGAGATGTTTGTGTAAACGGCACTGTGTCGAAAGGGTTAAGAAAGCAATTAATTATCCCGCATACCGCCTTCGAACCACATATGCGGGCGGTATGGAAGCAGACCGCAATTCTTTGCTTTTCATACAAAGGTATGAGTGCCAGTCGTTCAGACAGGAATAGCAAACTAATGAACGTAATCTTGCCGAGAAATTATAAATAATAAAACGTGTTTGGGTTGATTGCAACATCCTGTAAAGGATATGCACTAACACTTTTTTTTCTATAAAGGCCAGCGTGGCCGAAGGGTATACTCATAGTCTACTTACGTGCTACTACTACTTGCAGGTGTTGTGACAAGATCTGGTTGTGAAAGTATCTGATGTTTGTGTGTGGATTAACTTTCCCTATTACCAGTGTCCCTCACCACCAGGCGATCCCACTCTGACGTCTGAGGTACTTGTAATTTACGTCCTCAAATCAAGGAAGAGAAGTCGACATTATAGTCCAACTGACCCGTTTAGGGGTTGAAATGGCTACCACACCATCAGTGCAACGGAAATGTAAGAGCGTGCGCACTTATCCATTTGGCCACGTTGACCCTATCTACGACAGTGATGAAATAACGTTACCGTAAGATCTCAGTTCTACATTCGAACAAGATTTCCTGATTGTCCTCGAGTCAGTATAGACTAAATAGAATTATCTGACATCTTCCATCTGTCGGGCACTTTTGTAGCAAAAATGTATCTTTTGCACTGTTCTGGCAGAGGTTATATGTTGTTGCGATGTTAAAACTGTTCTTAATTAATTTATCAATCGATTCTTGGTTCATCATCATCATCACAATCAACAAGTGTCATGCCGGCTGGAGTAGGCGTTCATGACTTTCACATATCTCAATCTTTGGTTTTCTGGATCAACTCTGCTGATATTCCTCCATGCAACCGTCTCAATCCATGCAGCATAATTTCGCTTGGTCTGCCTCTCTTCCGCTCGATCTTTCCAGTTGTCACATTGTTCTCCAATGCCTCTCTTCTCATCACATGACAAAGGAAAGCTGTTTGTCTATTTCTTATTATCGTATATAATGCTTTAGTTTCATTAACCTCTTTCAGGCAGTCGTTGTTAGACACTTTGACAGTCCAAGGAATTTGCAACATTCGTCTTAGGAACCACATCTCTGTTGCTTCCAAGTTCTTCCTAATTTGTTCTTGGTTACATTTGATGAATTAGGCCATAATCTTGATGAACCAATGTATTCACCCTTTAACGAACGACCTCAATTACAGTTTAAAGAGTTTTAATATATTCAAGAATCGACACCACATCCATGTAAAAAGTAAAGATGTAATTACATGCAATGATCACCATGAAGGAAAGAAATGTGCCCAGGTAAAAAGCAGTGTTCCATTTGCATGCATAATAAGATAAGGCTTCTTCGGTCACAAATCAATGAAACACAATGTTCGTACCTTTAACGTTTCTATGGCAGTACTGTGATCTTCGTCGAGTATAATAACACAAGCATGCAAACACCACATCGCTTGTCTCTTCAAAATCCCGTTAGGCCATGTTTGTTTTTATACGATGGCGCTTTAAATCAAAACAATAAAAGTATGTGGAATTACAATTACCATGCCATTGCCTTGTTACCTGTCAATAGTGTTGTTAATGATGTCAGGGTGTTAAGCACGTGGTATCATGGTGGAGACGACCACGGTGACGTCATAAGGATAGTTGAAAGATCTCCGCCTCACTTTTGACATGCACCAAGGAGGAGTAAGTTCTCGTACCCGTGTTTTTTTTTTTTATCAGTGAAGGGGCGAAACCTATATGAATTCATCGGCGGGTGAATGACCAGTATGGTGATGCATGTCTGCAATTCCAGCAAGTCTATGAGTGGAGTCGGAAGTTTCAAAACTGTTTGGTCCAATGACGAGATAAAGCAGGTGGTGCATAAGTGGTTACACACGCGACCAAGTGATTGTTTTTTCTACAGGAATCCAGGAACTTTATCGGTGCTGGGGGACTTTCGTTGAATGCAGTGATGACTACATTGAAAACTGATACATGTGTTCATTACTTTTTCAGAATATATTCACACACATGCGCGCGCGCACAAAATATTTACGGTTTTCATTTGAAGGCCCCTCGTACATATGATGTTATATATAACATATTCGAGTACCAATAACCCTCTCCTTTATCGTAGTTTTTGTAATCATGTCTCTAGTCCAGACTAGCGCAATATCACGTTCTATCGTATATATTAAAATACAATCAAATCTTCAGCCTAAACTATTTACAGTCAATTATGCTAAGATATTTAAAAGCAATTGCAACAAACACTCGTTTTGTTCCAGATTTAATATTGCATTATTGAAAATATGGACAGCATAGGGAAATTAGGTCACAGCCAAAACAATATCACACTGGAGTTATTTTACAGCCAGATCTCGTCACAATGAAGACACAGATAGATCACGTCACAGTTAAGATGATGTCTCAAATAAATTTCGTCGTACTGTTGATATATTCACAGACAGATCTCGTCGCAGCGAAGACACATTGACGGTTAGATCTTGTCACAATTAACACACTGTCTCATATATACATCTCGTCTCAGTGAAGATACGGTCAAAGATAGTTCTTCATAGTGAAGATAGTTCTTCACAGTGAAGATACGGTTAAAGATAGTTCTTCACAGTGAAGATAGTTTCACAACCAGATCTTGTCACAGTCAACCTACGTTCATAGCTGACTAGCATCACAGTCATGATATGTTCACAGTGACATGTCGCCAGGGTCACGATAATGTTACATCAAGATATATTTACATTCCTGACTGGATATTACTTTATTACATCCAGAACTATTCACGTTCCTGGCTGGAGATAACATCACAACATCCGGATGTATTCACAATCAGGACTGGCGATAAATTCATTACACCCAGATCTATTCATATACCGGACTGGAGATAACATCATTTGAATGGTATCAGCACAGGACAGTACTTTGTGAGTCAAGAACAGTGTCACACTCAGTGGAGGACGCTGTTAGGAAAATGTCACAATATGGGCAATTCACTGTCAGGAAAATGTCACAACCAGGGCTAATCACATTCAGAAAAATGTCACATCTAGGAATTCAAACAAGCAAAAAAAAAATTCACAACAAGAACTTCAAACAGAAAAGTATATACACAGCCACATCTAATCAAAACTATCCCTATTGATCCTGAGTTAGGTTATTTTGTTATGCGTTAGCTCGCTTGGAACTCAAGCGTAGTCCATACACGTGGTACTACTTCTAGTGCACTGGAGCAAATTTTTCGGGTGGATTAACTCTCTCTCTCTCTCTCTGTTACCAGCGCCCTTCGCCCACTCCGACCTCTGATGTACTTGTAATTTACGTCACTAAGTTAAGGACGAGAAGTCAACATTTTAGTCCAATTGACCGCTGTAGGAGTTGGACCGATTACATCGGCATCAGCACACCGGAAGTTTAAGAGCAAATGCTCATATCCAATCGACCATTTAGGCCTCTCCTTGGGTAGTTGATGGATATCGCACCTTCCCTGACAAAGGGCAACGAATTCGGAAGATTATTGCCCAAGTTATAACATCCCTTGGCAGTTGGCAATCTGAACAGATCGGACGGTATATTAAAAATCCATAGAACCAACCCAGAAATGGAAATCTATAGCATGTGTGACTCTCTTACACATGTTGTGTATGCTCGGTGGTGCTACATATTTCGTGTTGTGTGTTGAGATCTTCCATGTGTGATCTACGGCAAGAGATTGACCAGCTTGTGGTGATATCTGTGTGCAATAAAAGCTTTCTTTGACAAAAGTCTCCTTGACGAAGTCGTTACGCCACCTGCGCCGCACATTGAAGGCTGTAGATTCGATTCCGGTCCCGGATATTCGGTTCACGAGTGCAATTTTCTCGGAGACTCTTGGAGGTCATCGCTGGAGCAAGGGAGTTCATGATTTGTGCGACGTTGTCGACAGGCTGCTTTGCGGAAAGAGACCGAGCCATACGAATATGCCCCGGTACAATGCAGTCGACCTTCTTGCCTTTTCAATCTTTTAAAACTCATTGCCACAATAAAACCAAAGAAGAAAATCGTGACTGTTATAGCTAACGAACTATTAATTGTGCATGTTAGTAACAGGAGAATATATACTGTTTCAGAAGCAACAGCGCAGCTTTGATATGTGTCATAATTACTCGAATAATACGAAACGAAACCTTGGCGACAGCAAGGAGTATCGAAAGATTGCGAATGCTGAATTCAGACTTGAAGAGATTCGCGAATAAAATTAGAATATTGAGTACAATTATACGAATGACACCGGCAACATTCTGTGATCATGGGATGAGAAGAGAGGCATTGGAAAACCGCGTGGTAACTAGAAACATCTGTGGTGAAAGCAGCAGGAGCAGACAGAAAAATGCTGCTGGATGGACTGAGGCGGTGACATGAAAGAATATCATCTTCCGAGTAGATCCAGGGTTCCAAGGACCGAGATCTGTGGAGAGAAATCAATACCTATGCCAGTTGGTATAAGACATGGTCATGATGTTGTTGTAATGTACCATAGGTGAGGTTTGAATGATTTACCTGGCCAATGTTGGTACGTTTTCATGTGTCTGTGCCCACATATCCAGGTACAGATATTTGTCACAATGTGTCATGCCGAGCGGCGCAGATGATTATTTTCCTATGTTTCTAGGTGAGTTGGAGCGACCGCTATTCGTCTTAACTATCATATCGTGTTTGCATCAGGCATGTTTGTCCTCTGTCGACCTTGTCTCTAACACCTTCTCACTTCCTCGGTTGTCACAATCGTGTCAAGACCCTTTCGATTCATACAAACGTGACCATGAAATCGCTAATGTCTTCTCATGTGGTCTCTTGCAGTACTTGGATATTAATCTTGTTAATCATGCACATTAAACATGTTTTCTTCATGTGATCAAATACTGCCTATGTTTGGATTATTGTGCTTCCTGGATCTGTGTTACTTTTTTTTCATCTCTTATTGTCATTGTCACTAAATCATAGAATGTCACTACTTGCTTCCTTCAGTATTGGACTCTTCGCTCACTGTTGCATATGAGAATGAAGCACTATGGGAATTTCCCGAGTGCTGTGATGTGGGTTCTTGACTCATCTCAACTTGGTTCAGTGTTGTCCCGTTTCAGAACAGACACAGAGGGTGTGATTTCAGTGCAAAATGCAAAGAAAACCATGGGCAGACAGAAAAACCAACGAGCAAGTTCTACAAGGAGAAAATGATTAGTCTCGGTCTGCCTCTGCCTTTTCTACACTGTATGTCCCAGTTCACACGATATTCTCCATGGCTTCTTAGATGCTATCACCAAGGAACACTGTTCGTCCCTTTCTTATAATTATATATCATATTCTAATTTCGCTGGCTCTTACATGCACTCTCTGTTACATACTCTTCCCATGATCAGAACATGTCTCCACCACCTCCCCTCCCTCCGAGTCCTTCTTGATCTTCTGTGGTTAATTACAAATTGTATATGCAGATGTATATTAAACTGGATGTAACAACGATCCATAACTTGAATGATCGTGTCAGAATCAGTGAAACAGAGCTGCCAGGCTCAGAAGGCATCACTGCTGTGTGCCTGAGAGATTATTGTCAAAGGCGACATTCCAATCCAGTAACAATATATCCAGTGCTAAGTCGGAATCGGGTGCTTAAGTTTAGTGGTGCGGAGAATGGCATAAGGGCGGTGGGTCAAGGCTTGAATCCCAGCTCTAGTCTTTCGCTGCTAAAGGAAACGCCTGGCCTTCTGTTTCTTCGTAAACTCAACCCTACACAGATGTAATGGTCCTAACGCTCATCATTCCTACAGTAGATTCCTGCTATGGGAGTTCTTCTATTTTATTTTATTTTATTTATTTATTTTTGTTTTGTTTGTATTTCTTGACAGAAAAGCTAACATATCACAGTTTCCAGGTGGCAAGGAAAACACAACCAATGTCTTCTTCTCGGACAGACGATGAAGGAGAAGCTTTCACACAGTGTATGACACACAGGTACAGGTACATTACAGCACATGACTACAGGTCTCTACGTGAATATGAAGTGCTGGTTATTTTACACGTACTAAATCTACTAGTGAATTATGTATGTACACTGAAAGCAGGCCGTAAGTGACAATCTACTTGTCACAGTTGTTGTCGTTCTAGTAGTGATTGTGTTGCTGCTGCTGCTGCTGCTGCTGGCCGTACTTCCATGGAGAAAACTTCACAGGACCCGATGGCTTGATGTGGGAGAAGTCGGTGGAAGGCCCTCTGTAATAGAAGTATATGGTTTATAAATACAGGATGGTTGAAACATCAGCATGGCTGTTTAGTCTCTACAATGTATTACATGGGGATTTTATCATAAATAAAAACATTGTCTCTTCTTGTTTTACCTCGTTTATACTCGATCCGTAAAGTGATGTCTTTATGAAAAGTATAAATTTCAGTATACAGTACTCTACAGTTTTCCACAACTCGCTCCAATAGATCATCAACATCATCATAATCCAATACCTTGCCGGTATATTACCTTGTTATAGTGTCCCGCAAGTCACCAGCGGGGGACGAACCGCTCCCAGCTCGCTCCCGCTACGAGACTCTGCGTGACAAACGGGATTACGGAGAAAGTGTTGTATCCCCTCAGCCAGAGAGACCGGCTTACATACATGGTGTGAAATCAGTTAGCAGTAATCATGTGAGTTGTGTATGTGTGTCCTTGGCTGTCTATGGCTATGTGGATGTCTCTCAGTCTATCTCTGTATTGTCTGTGTATGTTTCAATGTCTCGCAATTTATCCCTCTAACTGTCTGTATCTGTTTTATTGTCTCTCAGTCTATCCATTTGACACTGTGTCCTTTTGGTTGTTTGTCAGTTTATCTCTTTGTCTGCCTGTGTTTGCATCGATGTCTCTCAATCCATCCCTTGGACTGTCTGTGTCTGTTTTGAGGTCTCTCAACCTATCCTTCTGACTGTCTTCGTTTGTTTCGATGTCTCTTAGTCTATCCCTCTGACCACCTGAATCTATTTTATTGTCTCTCCGCATATCCATCTGATGGTCTGCGTCTGTTTGGATGTCTCTCATTCAATCCCTCTGACTGTCTGTATCTATTATAAGGTCCCTCCGGTCTATCCCTCTGACTGTCTGTGTCTATTTGGAGGTCCTTCGGAATATCCGTTTGACTGTCTGTGTCTATTTGGAGGTCATCGGTCTATCCCTTTGACTGTCTGTGTCTATTTGAAGGTCCCTCGGTCTATCCCTCTAATTGTCTGTATCTGTTATGAGGTCCCTCGGTCTATCCCTCTGACTGTTTCTGATGATATTATATCCCGCTAAAGAACAATCTTCCCTCACCTGATGATGGTGAACTGTACGGCATTCCCGGCACTCTTAATGAGATGGTTGGCTTGCATGTGGGTCAGATTTTGGGTCGGGGCATTTCCTATACCGATGATACGGTCCCCAGGTCGAAGATGTCCCTCAGCAGGACTGCCAGGTTGGATCTGTGAGGAAAAATAACGGTTGAACTATAATTAGCAAGACGTTTTAAAATGTAAATAATAACAGATGGGAGAATTATTAAACCAGCTAATTGATACATCATCATGTGCCATGCCGATAAACATGTTTGGCCATCTTACACTTTCACCAGAGTCGTGGATTAGCTTTGTGTCCTTGTCCCCACCATGCCGCGTGGTCAAGCCATCCAGATACTTGCTTCTCTGTCTCCCCCTTGTTATTATCCCCTTAATCTTGCCGGTTGTCACCAAGTTCTCTAATTTATTTCTTCTCATAACACTACGTCTAATTTCTCAAATCAGTTTAGGTTTACATCTGCCTCAATACAACTATCTCTGACCATTTATAACATCTCGTGGAAGTTGGCTTTTAGAGATTCAAACAAGTATCACCCTGGCAAAGGTAACCGTTTAGAAAGCACTCAATGACAGCGATTAAAGGAGTGTTGACGTGCTATATAGGACACATACTGTGATCTAAGCGAAACATGGACAATAAGCAATCATGTGGAGAAACACCTACTGGCAATGGGCATTTGTTTTCTGGGGACAATGTAAAGAACACTATGGAGGGACACAAAAACCAATGAGCAAGACTTATAAGAAATAAATGAAAACCGTAAACTGATTAGAGAAGTTAGACATAGGCGGTCAATGTGTTTTGGGCATGTAATGGCAAGGGAAAAACTTGAAAACTTAGTAAAATCTGACAACATTGATAGAAAGAGATGGGACAGACAGACAGATAAATGTCATGATGGGTTGTCTGCGTGTCACAATCTGGACAAGAACGCAGACTTGGTCCACGACTGGTTATCATGTGACATGGCAAATTATGACCCCCTCAAGCTGTTTAGCTGGCACATGATGATGGGGAGAATTACAATGGCTACATGGTTTACACTTTGTACGATTATTTTCTATATTTAGACAGTGTTGTTTGGCATTCTAACACAGACTACGTTAGTTACATATCCATTACATGATGTCGCAGTCAACTCCAGCAATTTTGGCTATTTGTGATTTCTTGGCAAGTTTACATTCAATATTGGAATCACATGACTACATTCCAGTGTATGCCAACCGACTCAACGGGTTGCTTAGAAATGTCTAGGCAGGTGTAGCGCGTTGGCCATGGTTTAAAATTTAAAAACAAAAAGGCAAAGATGTGCAAAGTTGCTTTCTTATTAGTGCCAGGAGAATGCAGGAGTTCAGAATAATGAAAGCGCTAATAAGTTGGCCGGGGTTGGCTATTGTAAGAGAAGGTCAAACATCAAACAGCCATTAATTTGGTCTGTGAGACACCTCGGACTAAAATGGTATGATAGAACCACCAATGTGGAGTTATAGAGAGACCATAAACAAAATTAGAAGGTGAGAGAAAGGCGACGGTGTTGGACATGACACACAGTGTGAAGACCAGAGGATATAATAACTACATACTGTCTTGTTTGGATCCCACAAGGCGAACGAAATAGTAGAAGACGTAAAATAAAACGAAGAAGACAGTTAAAGACAGATTAATTAACATGGGAAGTACATTACGAAGCTGTGGGGGACAGCAAAAGATACAATGACTTGGCGTACTTTTGTTGAAGGCTTATGTCCCAATTGCGGATGGCAAACACAATTCACGCCGAAATCGGACACATTGATCTCTATTATGCTTAACTAGGTGAGGTTGACTGGTTGACTCTCGGAACGAAGAAGTATAAACGATGAGGTATTTAAAGCTGCAGGTCATACACACAAGCTGCAGGTCATACACACATCAAACCCAAGGAACAGGCTAATGAAAGCATCTGATATATCAATTGAAGAAGTGAGTAGAAACATTAATCGGGTGTGGGAAAATACAAGGCAAGAAAGGCGAGGGAAAACAGAGATAGATGCATGAAAACGTTACATATCTGAGTAACACATGATAATATAACCGTCACCAACTTCATTAAAACATCAAATAGAGAGAACTGGAGAGGTGCTTCATTAGAGGCACCTATAGAAGATGATACGTTAGAGAGAAAGATGGTGAAAGAAAGTGAGGGGGGGGGGGGGAGAGAGAGAGTGAGGGAATGTTAGTAAAAGAGAGAGATTTAGAGAGAGAGAGAGAGAGAGAGAGAGAGAGAGAGAGAGAAGAGAGAGAGAGAAGAGAGAGAGAGAGAGAGAGAGAGAGAGAGAGAGAGAGAGAGAGAGAGAGAGAGAGAGAAGAACGAACTATCGAATGAACAAACTTTATTATCAAAGGGTCATAAATTGGGCACGCAGGTCTATCTTACATTCGGCCCTTATCAGAGAGAGAGATAGAGAGAGAGAGAGAGAGAGAGAGAGAGAGAGAGAGAGAGAGAGAGCAGTAAATATTGTCTGTGGGTGTGTTGTATTTAACCATGCCGGCTGACACAGCAGTCAGTTGTACGTTGTCTGCCCAGCATGTGCACTCTTCTACCTGAAACGCTCCTGCGCTCCTCCTCTCCGACACTCCATTCCTACCTCTCTCTGGCAAGCCGGCAAAGTCATCATATCTGTTCACAGATTTCTATT
Organism: Cepaea nemoralis; assembly: GCA_014155875.1. NCBI lineage: Eukaryota > Metazoa > Mollusca > Gastropoda > Stylommatophora > Helicidae > Cepaea > Cepaea nemoralis. The sequence continues at coordinate 278,710 of JACEFZ010007503.1, forward strand.
TTCGGGAATACAGGATGCCAGCACACGTCACAATACTGGCTGTGATGTATGGATTGATGACTGTACGGAATTATTTGGGTTGTTTTTGAGTTCGCTCGCTTTCAATTCTAGCGTAGTCCATAAACGTGCTACTTCTTCTAGTAGTAGACTGATGTTTACGTGTAGATTAGCCTTCCCAATTACCAGTGTCCTTCGCCATCAAGTATTTGTAATTTACGTACCATAGTCAAGGACGTGGACAATTTTGTTAGTCCAACTGACCAGTGTAGGAGCTTAACCCGCTACTTAGGCATCAACACACCGGATGTTTACGTACAAGCGATCTTAAGGCGATCATGGCCATTCGGCCACGCTGACACCTCCTTTACCGAATGATTCAGAATATTATATACACAACGGTAGATCCAGATTTTCGGGGAACAGAATGTCGAAAAACAAACATTCAATATTTAGTCCCTGTGCAGATGAATAGTGTTAAAACAGTATAACAGAGTTAATATGGAAGAAGTAACCAAACTGTAACGAATAAAGATGATATCTATGAAGTCTTTTCTCTGGAACAAACAGGCAATCGAAATATAGAGAGACTTAATACGCACGGAGAATAGAATTAGTAACATATATATATAATATGAGGTGGACATACAACGATTACGGCAAAATGCAGTGAGGCTTGGAGTGGGCTATTTAACGGCCTGAGTTCGTTTCATGGATAAAAAAGGGAGGGACAGCATACAAAGAAGAAGACAGACAGACGGACAGACAGACAGACAGACAGACAGACAGACAGACAGACAGACAGACAGACAGACAGACAGACAGACAGACAGACAGACAGGCAGGCAGGCAGGCAGGCAGGCAGACAGACAGACAGACAGACAGACAGACAGACAGACAGACAGACAGACAGACAGAGTGGATTCGATTAATGGCGAGGGACACTGGTAATAGGTAAAGCTAGTTTACACGCAAAAAATAATTCCGGTGCAGCAGAAGTAGTAGCACGTTTATAGAATACGTTAGAGTTCAAAAAGAAAATTATTGTCCACATTTTGTTTTTCAGAATCTTCATTTTTATATGTTTCTCTGCAGTATTGTTGCAGTTGATTAGGAATCAAGTGGCAGCTTGCCGTATTGACAAACTATAGTTTGTAAAAGGTAGATATACTTCTCTGTAGCACAAACCATGGGATGAATGTAATGGTCATATGTTGCCCATGCAGCATGATCTGTCTCTGCACCTGCCTTGTTTACTCCAGGGGAAAGGTAACACCAATACGTCTGGAACAAGACAAGCTGCAGAACCTGCCGGATCAGCAAAACAGTCGTCTAACTGTCAGCTTGTTGTAACTTCGATCCGAGACCAGTTGTCGACCAAGGCTTTGGTCTTGTTCTACGCTGCCATGAAATTTAGTCCTTAGGTTGTATTTCCTCGAACTAGAGTTAGACGTGTACCCTCCCATTTGCGCTCACCCGCCCGTAGCCATTGGCACGATGTGGGATGTCGGGTTTGGTGAGCCCCGCCCTACATTCGGCTCTAACAGAAAGCAGGTAGTAGTATCTACAGTTATAAGGTAGCTCAGCCATATCTGACTAAGACCCGACTATTATTAGGAAAGTAGGTTAGTTGCATTTACTTTACAGGATGTAGCAATCAACCCCAGCATTTTTGGGCTGTTTGTGATTCCTGGGTAAGTTTCCGTTCAGTTGTTGGCTAATGCTTTCTGAACGACCAGCACTCATACCAACGCAAGTTGGCCTCCTTCCAAATCGCCCGCTGCTGTGTTTCGAATGCGGTATGCAGGATTACGAATTGAATTCGTAACCTCTTCGCCACAGAGCCGTCCCCCAATAGGAATGTTTTAAAAAAAAAGTTAGTTGCATATCCTTTACAGGACGTTTTCAGTCAACATCAGCATTTGTTGCTGTTGTTGATATCTTGGCAAGTTTTACGTTCAGTAGCTTTAGGACTGTAGCCATGATATATTATAGTACGTTCGTTCGTTTGTTCCTTTTTTACAAATAACCCCTTTCAGCCTTCGATTTGTCGACTTGGCTATAATTGGGGTCTTTATGGTGTAGCTTGTAGTTTGTCCTCCGTAGATTGGGCTGCTTGTTGTCAGCTTCCCGGCTTCTGATTGTGTTCGTTCCTTTCTTGTTTGGTTTTTCATATCTTTAGAGTCGCGCACTTGTTAAGGCCTGGAGTAAATGTGTATCCACCCCGTCTTATGATGCTGTTTCCTTCAGGGAGTTTTACCAGTCGTCGTATCTCCTGGTGTTCCACCTATTTGCTCGTCTTGGTCTATCTGCATATCGTCTGGATCTTCTCTAAAACCTTGTGTCGAGTACGGGCTGACCATTCGGTCCATGAGGTGACCAGCACACTTGGTCGCTGTTGTTCTGGTTCTCTTCCTCTAATTCTAGTTCTTCTTCTGTTGCTTCTTCTTCTGTTTGGGCCTTTGCATCTTCTGTTTCTGGTGTTTCGTTCTGTGACTTGAGTAGTTCTATTTGTTCTCTTTCTTCTTGGATCTGTATAAGAGTTTCTTCTGTCTTATCTCTTTCTTCTTGGAATTTTGATAGAGTTTCGTCTGGTTCACCCTTTATAGCAGCCATTCGAGTGACACACTGCTCAATCTTCTGCTGAACTTGCTTCTGTTCGTCCAGGATGCGCTGAACATCCGTTATCTGTGTTTCTTATGTCTTGTATTTGTCTTCCTACATGCTTTTGAACTGTGATCTCAGGTCCATCACTTGGCCTTCCAGTTACGCTTTGTCACTTTTTGTAAGTCGATTGGTCGCTCCGTTCTGCCTCCTAGCCTCTTTATATGGTAGGTTGGATTTAATGGCGATCATCATGGCTTCCTTGCTGTCTTGGTGGCAGGGGCAGCCGAGGAACCTAGCTCCGTGGTGCCGAGGCAGTTGGAGCACTTTCTGTTAGGGTTAGGCCTCTTGAAGTCCTTGCTGATCTTTGCATGCTGGCACTGGCTGTATGGATGAGGTCCAGAGCAATATCTCCATACCTCCACCACACTCTTGCAGGTGACACGGATGTGCCACAATTAATGGCACTTAGAGCACTGCAGCACTTTCAGTATGTAGTGCTCTGGAACTTTGATCTTGATTGTCCCATCTACTTACTTGAGGGATCACTCTGTCCTCCGATGCTACAATGACAACTGTGGAGGGGATGTTATTTTTGCATATGATCCCCTCAGCACTGGTGATTTTGAGTATACGGTTTTCTCTCGTCAGCATCTTCCTGATCTGGTCGTTGGTGAAGTGGGTCTTGACTTGTTTAATGCCCATCGTTTACTTGTGCGGTGCCGGGTGGCTTCCAATATGGTGCCGTGGTGGAGCTTTCTCTTCTTGTGCAATCTTCTGCATAAGTGCTGTGGTCTTTGGAGTTTTGTTGATGGAGACCACTACTCCATCAGGTGGCTTGCGCGGCTGGTCGATGTTGTTTCTTCCTAGCTCGTTTTCCAAAAGACTTGCTTCAACGCTTGTTTCCTTCAGCAGGATTTTGCTGGTGAAGTCCCCAGTTGTTGTTTCTCCTTTGTGGAGGTCTTTGGTGAGCTGCCTGGCTGCTTATCGCTAGTGTTGCGGGCTTCTCCTCTGTTGCTGGCTGGCTTCAGTTGCAGTTGCAATTTCTGGCGTCGGTTTAGCGACGGGAGCGGCTTTAACTGGTGTAGAAGTGGTAGCTTCCTTTGAGGTTGTTTCAGATTCTGGCGTTTCGCTGCAGCTCGTAGGCAGGTTCCCTTCTTGCATCTTCTTGATAGATTTTGCGGCTTCAACGTTGCTCATCTTGAATATTGGTTGTCTTCTGGGGTTATTCTTGCCATGTGCCATTTTCTGCCACGCGTCAAGCTTCAGATTAGGCGACTTGTTCTCGATAGCGCGTCGAGTCGACTGTGTTGATGATGAGGATTATGATACTTTCACTCGAGCCTTTTATAGTTTGCGTCTCTATTCTATCGTTCTAGTCACTCATTCTGGCACTCTGAGATGAGATATTACCGTGCCCTCTTCAGGGTCAGAATGTTATAAGTTCGATCCCTTCATAGGGCTTAGCAAGTTTCCAAATACCATTGGTATCTAATGAACAAGTGACCCTGATCTCTTGGGTGGTAGATAATATACAAGGTACGTAATCTTCTCTGATAAAGTTCGAACTTACCAATGGGTAGACAGAGCCCGTTATCTTGGATGTATTCTAGAGGAAGTAAATCTTTCATACACGTTTAGTAAAGAAGAGTTTGGCATATCACACCACAACCTCAAGTCTGAGAATGGAGGTGGAGGCGGTTACTTCAGCTTTGTACTGGTTGGAGAAGAAACTGTCTACGAATGTTGTGATTATAACTGATTAACAAAGCATGCTGACAAAGGTAAAGACAGGTATGCTTCGTGCAGAATTTCATGCATCGATTCAGAGGTCGTGGATTGTGAGAATTCGCTGGATCTTTTGTCCAGGCCACTCTGGTGTGGTTTGAAATGAACAGACAGACAGATTGGCTGGTGCCTCATTATTAAGGGGTGATCTGATGCATGGTAAGGCAGGTGTAGTGAAGGCCCTCTGGAATAATGTGATTAATGCAAAAGTACAGATGGACTACCATGGTCTAGAGAGAATGCAGCAGGAAGGGGTGGTACCAGGATCTGGCAGACTGTCGCCATTTAGATGTAAAGAAAGACATAAAATGAGGTTGCAACGGGCACCATTAGTATTGGGACTCTTCGCTGGTTGTTGAATATGAGGCTTGAGAGCTTATGAGAATGCCTCGAGCGCAGTGACGTCGGTTCTAGACTCAACTCAACTCAACATATATGCATGCCGTGTGTCGGACACACCAACCTCTGCTATGTATAGCTAGGTATAGCAGAACCAAGAAGTAGAGGAATAAGTGCTCCGAACATTCCACCATCTCGCTCATTTCTCTGATGATCTTCCATCGCTGCACACTAAAGACTTCATGTTAACTGTTCTTAATTCTGGCTTGCCTATCTTAAATAGCAAAACAGAGATGGACATGCTGACTGACACATTAAGTGTAGGCTTCAGCAATGATTCAACTCTTCGTTTATCATTCCAGTTTGTGATTGTTCTTTCTCTTACGTCACCCGCCTATTCCTTCACACAGAGGGTGTTGCGGACAAAGGATAAATGTTTACCTTTATTTATTAAACTTGTTCAAACCCTATGTCTCTCCTCCTTCGCTTTCTGTGAGTATAACTCACTGTCACTCATTCTTTATTCCACCTCTCCTTTTCACTCACTCTCCTTTCTTTCTCTCTCCTCTCTTATTCACTCACACACACACACACACACACACACACACACACACATCCGTCCTCTCTCTCTCTCTCTGTGTCTCTCTCTGTCTCTCTCTGTCTCTCTCTGTCTCTGTCTCTGTCTCTCTCTCTCTCTCTCTTTCTCTCTCTCTCTCTCTCTCTCTCTCTCTCTCTCTCTCTCTCGCTCTCTCTCTCTCTCAACAATCGGTTTAACACGTGGTGTGCAAATGAGTCCCACTTACGTCATCCTCTTTGGAATGCTCAATTTCTGGCCGGAATTTCTTTGGCAGCCGATCGTATTCCAAATGAAATGACATTTCTTGTGTTTGGTTTGTACTAATTAAGTTTGTGACCACGCTTTCAAGTGTCTGCATACCGACAGAGCAAAGGTCACGGTGTTACAGCAACGGCATGTTATATATATATATGTGTGTGTGTGTGTGTGTGTGTGTGTGTGTGTGTGTGTGTGTGTGTGTGTGTGTGTGTGTGTGTTTGAATGTGGGTGAGTGTGTGTGAGGGCTAACGGACACATTTGTATTTTGAAAGATTCTAAAGACAAGGAGTTGGGATATTGTAATGGCTAGGCCTTTGCCTGCCGTACCGATTATTCCGTGGTTGGAATCCACGTCGAGGGCGACTTGTGAAATTGAGCTGGGCGTCAAGGCGGGCCAAACCTGAACTGTGTACCAAGAAATGTCTGGGGAAGTGAAGCCGACCGGCGGGATATTGACCACATCACCTGTAGAGTGCCGGTAGGTCTGTAAACTAATACGGGTATATATTTCTCGTACCACGTATCTCAACTTACAAGGTAGGCCCTCACCCGTCTCACACCATACTCACATATCTCTTGCTGTTGTTTCTCATCCCCCACCTACTCAATGTACTCCACCGAGGAGTTAGCAGCTTTCTCCGTAACCCCGAATACTCTCGTGGTTGACATGAGCGCGCGAGAATTGGAAGCAGTTCGAGTCGCGCCAGTGACTTATGAGAGTATGGAGCCGGTCGCTCAGAAAGTCGTGGCGTGCTGATGAGCGTAATCTATCCTAGGAATCAACATACAGCTGAAAGATGCTGATGTTGACCGCAATATCCTGAAGCAGGATGGAAACGCGGAAAACAAACATCTAATTCTCTTCGTGTGGTTTATATGTATGCCTCCATTTCTACCCTATGGATTCCAGAGGAAGAATTTTATACTTATGCAATGACCACATTTTCTAACAAAAAAGTATATATATATATATATATATATATATATATATATATATATATATATATATATATATATATATATATATATATATATATATATATATATATATATATATATAATAATAAAAATAAAGGTGGACTTGTCAAAATAAATGACTGGTAAGTTCTTAACAATATTAAATAACAAATGAATTGACTGGCTGAATACTTTGATGGACTTCTGAACAGACCAGTCCTAAACTATCCCTGCAGAAATGGAATTGGATATCAACTGTGAGAAACCATCAAACAAAGAAATAAGAAAAGCGACCGAGCTCCTTAAAGATTTAAAATGTCATGCTATAAAAGCAAGTGTTAACAAATTAACCAGATTACTGCAAAAATTATTGAATATAGTCTGGGAGACTCTAAAACCGGAAACTGGAGATAAAGATACCTGTTGACGCATAACAGATTCTAACATGTCCCACCACCATTTTACTGAGGTAATTGGACGAAGACAAGAGGAAGAAGGTTATGAAGAAAAAGATGATGAAGAATAAAAAGAAGAATCGATTGCCGATACATTCTGCAACAATATGGGACTAGCACCATATACCCATCACATTCGATGACGTAGAAGTGAGTAGCTGAGTGTGGTCAGTATCACGTTGGCTACTTTTATTTTCCTGGACATTTCCATGTACCCACCTTAGACTAAAGCCTTGAGTGGGATTCGAACACACGAACTTCTTGCATGCAGACAAGCGAGTTAGAGATTGCGCTAAAGTGGCTACCAGTCATTGTCATCACAACAACAACAAAAAACAACCAAGTCCCGTAGATGGCCTGCTGTGGTTATGTGAAGTGTGAGAACCGTCCCATGTTTGTAGGCCTGAATGCGTGGAGGAAAAAATAGCCAGTTTTTCCTTCCCATAGCAAAGGCAAAACGTTGGCGTATCGCGCCCTTGTCCGACAGCGTTCACGCGATTGTCAGCTTGCAGTCCTAACCGTTACAATACTTGCCTGCTATTTCATACCTATAGTGTGTTCTCTGACGGTCTCCATGGTGAACGTATTACGGACGCGGTTCGTAATCCCGCTTACCCGTGTCGAAAAAAGCAGCGCACGATTTGGCAGCAGACCACATTGAGCTGGGTTTTAACGAACTGGTATGGGAGCCGGTCGTTCAGAAAGCAATGACAAACTCATTCATTCATTCATTCAGTAGCATGTCCTTTACAGAACCTCGCTCCCATTACAACCTTCCGGAAAACCTCTTGATCATAAGTAAGATCCCCCGCGTCAGATACATCCATCTAGAGATTATCCGCCATATCTTGCACCCATCGTCTCTTTGGCCTTCCTCTTCCTCTCTTCCCAGGCATATAACGCTCAATATTGTTCTTTCCAAACTTTTGTGACGTGTCAAGAGACCAAAGTATTTCAATTTTCTTTGTTTTTTCGTCATTAATAGCCAACCTTCTTCAATATTCAGCTCTTAAGTATGGATGCATTTGTTCTTTTCTTTACCCAAGATATTCTTAGAACTCGTCTATAACATTTATATTCAAAGACATTTACGCGCTGTTCAGCTTGTTTAGTAAGTGTCCAGGTCCCAAAGGCGTATATTGCAATAGGAAAGATGCATGCTCTTAAAAATCTAATGTTTGTTGTTCTGTCTGTCCCACTCAATAATTTATTCAGTTGTTTTAGTCATGGTTGTTATGGTTTCTTGGCAAACTACACAACGTAAAACCTGCCAAAGAGATCACAACAGCAGTAAAATACTGATGTTGACTGCGTTGTCATGTAAAGGATATGGGAAACAAAGTGTGTTCTAAACACAATCGTTTGAGAATCACTGGACTAGAAGGCACCAACAAACTGTTGGAGCTTTTCTTCACTAAATGTTTCTTGAGCCTCGTTATCATGCTTAGCTTTTTGTCCTCATATACATTAGAGGACGTCACAGTCAAGCCCAGTATTTATTTTTTTTTGCTGTTTGTGATTTCTTAGCAAGTTTACGTTCAGTAGTTTACCATTGCTTTCTGAACGACCGGCACCCATACTATTGTATGAAACATAACGCAATGCGTTATGATTCCAAATCTCCCGCAGCTCTGGTTTAAACACGGTACACGGGAATGCGAATGGTGTAACCAATTTGTAAACACGTGACGATCCAGCTCTGTAATTTACTGTATGTCAGTTGTGGGGAAGGGGCGGTTGCTCACACATGTGGATATGTTTTGTGATGTGTTGGAGTATGTGCGTACTCTGGTATTTACTGTCTGGCTCACATCCCACTCTTTCTTTGTGTCTCTCAGGAACACATACTAGCACATGTGTTGTGCTGTTTGGGAAAGTGTGGTTTTCTGTTATTTCCTCTATCTTTCTCTGCCCCTCTCTGTCTCTGTCTCTCTCTCTCTGTCTCTCTTTCTCTCTCTCTCTCTCTCTCTCTCTCTCTCTCTCTATATATATATATATATATATATATATATATATATATATATATATATATATATATATTCATTGGCACCTTGCCGTCTTGACAGACGATAGTTTGTGCTTTAAAAAGGCATAATAACTTTTAACTATGGCGGTAGCGAGTGTGACTGATAAGGCCAATTTGCGCTGTAAATGTCCGTTCACAGTGGGTGCATGTGAACACGTGGTCATTTCCACCATCATGCACCATCTTACGTCTCAAACGCTTGGTGTGTGACTTTTCTGCAATAATTTTCTCTTTTGACTTTATTCCATTTCTGATATTTGCCCTCCATGCAACACGTTCAGCGGCGACTTGCTCCCAATGTACATTATCAATGCCTGTATCAATCATGTCCCGCTTACACACATCTTTGTATCGTAGTAGAGGCCGACCCTGAGATCTCTTACCCATCTGTAATTCACCAAAAAAGATATCCTTTGGTATTCTACCATCATCCATCCTCCTAAGATGTCCTATCCATCTAAGTCTACGAAGACTGAGCATGGAATAAACTGTCACACAACCTGATCTTTCCAATACTTCAGTATTTGTGATTTTGTCTTGCCACTTAATACCAAGAATTCTTCGCAGACACCGCATATGAAAGCTGTTTAAGTTGTTCTCTTGGTGTGAGTAAGTTGTCCAGGTTTCACTGCCATAGAGAAGAGTACTAAGGACACAGGCTTGATAGACAAGGACTTTTGTTTTGGTAGTAAGCTTCCTGTTCTCCCAGACTCTTTTTCTTAACCTGTTCATTGTTGTTGCTGCCTTACCAATCCGGATGTTGATTTCCTGATCTAGGGATAATTTGCTATTTACCACTGATCCTAGATATGTAAAATGGTCTACTATCTCTAGTTCGGCGTCATCAATAAAGATTGATGGTACCCCATGTGCACCTTGTGACATAATCTGTGTCTTCTTTTTGCTAATTGTTAAACCAAATTCAGAACAAGCATTGGAGAATGCAGATAGTAGACATTGCAATTCTTCCTCAGAGTGGGTCGTAACTGCAGCATCATCTGCAAAAAGCAACTCTCTGATCAGTACCCTCCTAATTTTGGTCTTAGCCTTCAATCTCTGAGCATTGTAGAGGCCGCCATCTGAGCGTGAGTGAATGTATATACCACCATCCTGATCATGAAATGCATATTTCAGTAGAAGTGAAAAGTATATTCCAAAGAGGGTGGGAGCTAGTACACAACCTTGCTTAACTCCACTCTTGATTTCAAATTCTTCAGAAGTTGCACCATCAAACTTGATTATACCCTTCATGCCTGTGTGGAACGATTCCACAATGGACAGAAGAGTTGGTGGGCAGCCAATCTTCTTTAGTGCCTTGAACAGACCCTCACGACTGACTAAATCAAATGCCTTTGTGAGGTCGATGAAGGCAATAAACAGTGGTTGATTCTGTTCACGGCATTTTTCTTGCATTTGTCGCAATGAGAATATCATATAAGTGGTAGACCGGTTCTGTCGAAAGCCACACTGTGATTCGGGGTAGACTTGATCTCCTAGGACTTGAAGTCTGCGCAGAACAATTCTGGCAAATACTTTTCCAACAATACACAGAAGGGAGATACCCCTATAGTTGTTGCAGTCGCTCCGATCGCCCTTGTTCTTGTACAGTGTTATGATGCTTGAATCTTTGAAATCCTGTGGGACTTGTCCTTCACGCCAGCATAGCTCTATTAGCTGGTGGATCTGTATAGTGAGTGTGTCTTGCCCACTCCTGATAACCTCTATTGGAATCCCATCCTTACCTGGAGCCTTGCCAGATGCAAGTTCATTTATAGCACACTTAACTTCTGTTATGGTGGGAAGTGTGTCCAGGTGGTCAAGAGTTGGTAGAGCCTCTATGGCGTTGAGGGCATCATCCGCTAGTTTGGTCTCACTTGAGTAAAGCTCCAAATAGTGCTCTACCCATCTGTCCGTCTGCTGTTTCTTATCAGTGATGATTTCTCCAGTCAAGGTTTTCAATGGTGCACTTCTTTTGATCACTGGACCGCAGGCTTTCTTTATTCCTTCATACATGCTTCTTATGTCTCCCTTATCACTTGCGATTTGAATGGACTCACATAACTTGATCCAATAATCATTTGCACACTGCCTGGCAGCCTTTTGCACATCCTTCCTAGCTTGCCTAAGCTCACTCAGAGTGTTACGCGTTGGTCTTTCCTTGTTTCTTAAGAGAGCTTTCTTCTTCTTATCAATCAAGGGCTGCAGAATCTCGCTGTTGGCTGCAAACCAGTCCTGCCTCATATGATCCACAGTGCCGTAAACCTTTACGGCAGTTTTATAAAGAGTTTCCTTAATTTGACCCCACTTTTCATTTACTGTACAATTTTCTGGTGTATCAGTGAAAGCGTCTTCAAGTTGCTGTTGAAACTGAAAGCACTTTTCAGGATCATGAGTGTTAATAATATTAATCCTGAGGCTAGATTTGTGTTTAGCTGTGTAGATTCTCTTTGGTCTCAGTCTAACCCTTGCAACAACCAAAGAATGATCCGTATCACAGTCAGCACTGTGGTAACTACGAGTCAATATATATATATATATATATATATATATATATATATATATATATATATATATATATATATATATATATATATATATTTCTCTGTTATTCTATTTCTATCACACCGTCTCATGTCTGCTTAACTTTCACACATCCTCATGCCTTTTCTTGCATAGAGAAAATTGTTTTATATCATATGGTTCTGGAAAATGCAAGTGGTCTGTTTTACTCTCTCTCTCTCTCTCTCTCTCTCTCTCTCTCTCTCTCTCTCTCTCTCTCTCTCTCTCTCTCTCTCTCTCTCTCTCTCTCTTTCTCTCTCTCTTTCTCTCTCACTCACTCTTTTGCGCACTTCCTCTTGTTGTCTCGGCCTCTCTGTCTGTCTATCTCTGTCTCTCTCTTTCACTCTCTCTCTCTTCGCCGAAAATACAGTTATGGAAAACGTCTGTTATGTGCTCCATCAATTGCCTCTCAAGCGCTGGCTCTCACCTTACCTGTCCGCATACCTGCCTGCTCGCTTACCTTTCCACGTAAATATCTGTCTACCGCCTCTATCAGTGAGTCTGTCTGCCTCGTTCTAATCTAAGAGCTGTTTTATCTAACCATTACATTTAGCTACTTCTGTTGATCGACATTGATCTCTTCTCTCTTCGTATTAAAGTCAGTTGGCATACTTTTACTAGTCTGCCAATCATACACTTATTTCCCTGACAGTACCTGTTATGTAACTCACTCTGTCCTCCCTGGGTTTTGGGTTGGGATCTCTTGGCAATTAAATGCCTCAAATATGTGGACGACACATTGCCTATCTCTGCCTCATCTCTGTCAGTCTCTATGTGTTGTGTTAAATTGTCACCTGGTTACCCCCTAACATGTCTCTCAATAGATGTGACATACCAGTCCTTGTTATGCGCAGCTCTACTGGGTTCGGAGCTTGCATAGGTGAAGGAGAGCTTTGTGGTACTACAGTTTCTGTGGAGATGGTACTTTGTTACTGGGTCGGAAGAGAAGTCTTTACCTTAGTCATACTGTCGTAAATGCAAGTCCATCACAGGACTCGGGCGACTGGAGTCCAAACTCACATTTTCCAGAGGATTCATAAGCGAACAACTAATCAACAACCCAGCAACCAGTCAATAAATCAACCACCCAACAAACTCACCTACCAACGAAACACACAGTCAACCAACCAACCAGACGACCAGCCAACCAATCAACCGAACAGCCATCTAGTGAGCCAGCCAGCCAGCCATCCAACCACCCAGCCAACCACCCAACCAACTAAACCAATCAAACCAACCAATCACCCACCTAACCAACCAACCAACCACCCAGCTAGCAAACCAACCAACCAGCCGATCGTACAACGAACCAAGCGCCCACACAATAAACTACCAGTCTACCCAAGCAATGATACAAAAGAAAAATCAAACCAATCAAACAGCCAATCAACCAGACAATCAACCAACCAACCAACCAATCAACTACCGAGCTAACCAAGAAAAGAAACAAACAAGCATTAAAACAACCAACCAATCAACCAATCAATCAACCAACCAGCCAATTAACCAACCAGCCAATCAAGCAGCCAATACACCAATCAACCAACCAATCAACCAACCAGCCAATCAACCAGCCAATACACCAACCAACCCATCAACCAACCAGCCAACCAACCAACCAACAATTAACCAACCACCAACCAACCAACCACCCACCCAATCAACTACCGAGCTAACCAAGTAAAGAAACAAACAAACATCGAAACAACCAATCAACCAAATAAACACACAAACATCGAACCAACCATCAACGTACTTATTTTGAAGAAAGTTTCACCAGCCACATAAAAAGCTCCTTACATAGTAGTGCGACTCGTCACTGATTGTTGAAAATTAGGATGGCGTAGGTATAAGGAAGTCTAGTGTACGGTGACGTAGGTTCTTGACACAACTCAAATCATCGCATTACATCTATATCTATAAAACAGAGTGTATGTGGCTTTGTTTGTTTGTATTGGATGCGTTCGATAACGGTACATCCGATTGAGATGAAATTTTCTACACGTCTTCCTTTCATTCCTGTGCAACCGACTGTAATAGTTTCTTAGTGTAAAATCTTCTACTTATTTAATAACATTTACTTTTTCATTTTTCATTATATATTTCTATATAGCAGGGGGACTTCACTCTAGAAAAGTTATTTCAAGGGGCATAACTTTTAATAACATTTCTATATACTTTATAGTCATATTGTTGGACTTACTTGCACTATTGTTAAACTCTTTGTCTATAGTTATTTTCAGGCATATAAGTTATAATAAATAATGATATAATCTTTAAGGCAATTTCAAAGTTTTCATAAAAATAATGTATAATGCATAACATTGTAACCCATCTTTTTCTGCTTAAAGAATTTATCAACTGTCATGTCGGTGATTAAAAACAGTTTTCATTAAAAATAATGAATGGTGTGTGGAAGGACATTCTTTTAAGTTACTGTGCGCCAGGAGCTGGGCGAAACCACGCCGGGTCAGATAGATAGACAGACAGACAGATAGTCGGGAACGGAAGCTTATTTGACTACTTATATGAATTAAATGACATGCTCCCCACCAGGGACTGGGTGAAGCCGGGCCGGGTCAGACAGACAGACAGATAGACAGACAGACAGTCGGGAACGGGAGAGCTTATATGACTACGTATATGAATTAAATGAGATGCTCCCCACCAGGGACTAGGTGAAGCCGGGCCGGGACAGACAGACAGATAGACAGACAAACAGATAGTCGGGAACGGGAGAGCTTATATGACTACGTATATGAATTAAATGAGATGCTCCCCACCAGGGACTGGGTGAAGCCGGGCCGGGTCAGCCAGACAGACAGACAGACAAACAAGCAGACAGACAGACTGATAGATAGATAGATCCCCTCCAGGGCCTGGGCGAAGCCGGGCCGGGTCAGCTAGTGTTAAAATAATGTAAAACTTTATTTGCAGTAGGGATTGATATGTGTATATGCAACTGTCAGCTTCATTACCTTTTTATTTTTATTTTTTTGTTGTTCGCTCGCTTTAACTCAAGCGTAGTCCATTACCCAATATTTAAGAGTAGTCTTTGCTTGTGGGTTTGCTTTCCCTTTTACCGGTGTCCCTCGCCTTCAGGGGAACCCACTGCGAATTCATAGGTACTTGTTATTAACGTCCCAAAGTAAAGGACGGAATCATCTCACCTCCTGTTGGGAGAGGTGAGCAGCGGCTAGGTTTGTACAGCTGAGAGACATTGGCCTAGAGGTTCTCGGCCTTATCCCTCAGTTGAGAGCCGTAGGATGCGTAATCTGAACCAGTCATGTAGTAGAATCAATATCTCACCTCCAGTTTGCAGTGAGTTAGTATCGGCCAGGCCCACACATCGAGGTTAATGGCTCAGAGACGTTCAACCATATTCCTTAGCTGAGAGCCTTAGAGTATGTTTTTTTTTTTTTTAAATCGCATATGCTTTACAGGACATCGTTGTCAACATGAGCATCTTTCAGCTGATTGTTGATTTCTTGGCAAGTTTACGCTCAGTAGTTTGCCATTGCTTTCTGAGCGACCGGCTCACATACCTCGTAAGTTACCGACGCGGAGAGAACCGCTAACGATTCTCGCGAACATCACGTAACTCACGAGAGTATACGGGATTACGGAGAAAGTCGTGTAAACCCTGGACCAGTGAGACCGGCTAGAGTATGTTTTTTTGATTGTTAAGCATATCCTTTACAGGACTTAGCTATCAACACCAGCATCTTTCAGCTGTATGTTGATCTCTTGGCAAGATTACGCTCAGTAGTTTGCCATTGCTTTCTGAGCGGCCGGATCAGTATCCCGCAAGTCACGAGCGGGGGTCGAACCGCCTCAGCTCTCGCTCCCCTACGAGACTCTGCGTGATAAACGGGATTACAGAGAGAAAGTGTTGTAACCCCACAGCCAGAGAGACCGGCTAGAGCAGTGTTTCCCAACCTTTTTTGTGCCATGCCCCACTTAAGCCTTTCTAAAATTCATATTGCCCCCCTCCCCTGTCCCACGCCCCCCCCCCCCCCTCAACATATACATTATTTTTAATATTCAAAAATTGAAATGTTCACTAAAGAAACTTGAATGATAGGTTTTAGGAAGAAATCACTAGGTAATTATTGAGCAAACACAGTAAGTAAATTTTCAAAACATATAATGGAGAACTGAAATTCAAGCACAAAATAATTTTAATGAAAGATTTTTCTATATTATTTTAATTATTAGTAATTATTTATTATTTAAATTTAGTGAGATCCTTGCGCTTGATGCTTGCTGCAAAGAGATCTTATGTCAGGTTCCAATTTAGTTAACTTCAGTGTCAAGTCTCCCCGTTTTGTTATATTCAGCCGATTTCTTCCATTTTCGAACTGCCCCCCTTAACAGTCGAATCGCCCCCCTGTGGGGCGTGGGCCCCACGTTGGGAAACACTGGGCTAGAGTATGTTACCAGATCAAAAATAGTAGCATCTTGCATCTGACTTGGACTTTAGACTGCTATCCTCAGTCTACGTGCAGAGCAGCAGGTTGTGTCTCTCTTAGTCTGGTCCCTATTCCATGGCCTGTTCGACATGTAGTTGTACCTTCCGTCGGCAGAGCTCTTGGGGTCATTGGGACCCCCTGCCACGGCAAGGTGGAGACATGTCAGGGGGGATCTTCATTTCACTTTAGACTATCAGTTAATGATCCACGTCTCGTTTGGCACCACTAGGAGAGCCTTAGCTTGGTACAGGGAGCCCGACATCTCGATAACAAGCCTAATGTATTTTTTATTATTTCTGTTCCCCTGCTTCGAAAACAAGCATAGCCCATACTTCTTGCGCACTAGATTGATTTTTTAACTTATAGATTATCTTTCCCAATTATAAGTGTCGTTCGCCACCAGGGGAACCCACTTCGACTTCTGAAGTACTTGTAATTTACCTCCCCAAAGTCAAAGACGAGAAGTCAACATTTTAATCCAACTGACCGGTGTAGGGGGTTGAAACCGCTATCTCGTCATCGTTGTGTGTGGCTTTTTTTTTTAAATTATGGATTGAACACAGCCTTCGTAAACATAGTAAATATATAGTGATAGACGCCCATTGATTATCATGAGGCCTTGTGGGTGGGTATATAGTAAAGATATAGTAATAGACGCCTATTGATTATCAAGTTGCCTTGTGGGTATATGGTAAAGATATAGTAATAAACGCCTCTTGGTTATCATGATGCCCTGTGGGTGGGTATATAGAAAAAATATAGTAATAAATGCATAATGATTATCATGATGCCGTGTGGGTATATACTACAGTAAGTACATGACTCTGTTCCAGGTCGTGAAGCATGTTAGGTATATTGTGCTAGGCGCACGTTTTATAGATCATTTGACACTCAGTAAGTGACGTGGTCGATATCACGCCGGCCGCATTTACTTACCACTTTACATCCTAGTACCTTTTTTAAGCCTGAACCGGCGGTCGTGCAGGGGCTAGCACGCTATCCTGCAGGTTCAAACACCCGAATCGTCATCTAAGGGGGAATTTTGTTTGTAAACTGACGTATGCACCCAAGTTAACCATTAAGTCCATTACCCCATACGAACAACGATCACCCTCGAATTAATAAGCCTGTGAGGGTAAAACTGTGGGCGGTTGCTTTAGCAGCTGACTCAGTCACAGGACTCTCATTCTGAGTCGGTGATGGACCTTAACTATAACTTATCCTTGAGGTTGAACAGGGTGGGGGTAATGGTGAAATCGAATCGAAAACTAAGTTAATCCAGCTAAAATGTTTACTATGACGTGCTCCGGGTAGTAAATGTTGCGGGTGTGATGTTTACCGCATCAGCACTCCGATGACCATTGGTCTATACAAGTATGGGGCTAGGAACTAGCATTATAAACGCATCAAGGTGTGGAGAAGAGTTCTTTACTTGAGTTGAGCTGAGTTAAGAACCGACATCATTGCACTCGGGACATTCACACATGCGCTCTGTCCCCTCGTTCAACAGCCAGCGAAGCGTCATACTACTAATAGTTGGAACAACGGTGCTTTGTGCTCGATACCTTTTACAACAGCCGCTTACTTACTCGTCTTAAATGATTCAGTGCCAAAGAAACAGTAGGTTTGAACCAAACATGGTACACATTCAAAGAACAAGTTTTATAATGTAAATTTCAGTTAACCGAGCATTGAAATTGCGGAATATATTACTAAACAAAACAAATAGCATGACGACCCTGGTATGACTATAAATCATCCTTCTGTCCAAATGGGAGGTTACATTATTATATTATATCCTTCGACACTTAATCAGTTAAGCCTGGGTTAACCAGAGAGCTTTAAGCCAGTTTTAAAAAAAAGAATCACCTACCCTCTCAGGATTCGATTCACATAGCCGAATTTCTGCTCCATTTAATGGTCAACATTTTCTGGGAATGTATTGGAAGAGAAGGATGAGTTGGCCAACCCACCGTGTTATACCCTGGCGTAGAATGTGTGCTGGCGTAACACATCACACTGTGGTAATGTGTGGCTTCGCTACGTATGAAAACCACCAGACTAATTAATAATGTGAGAACATTTGGATTTGGTTACGCCACAAGAACAGGCCATAGACAAGATAAAGAAGTGGGGACAATGCATATAAACTGTAATGACATGTGAATAGCTATTTGGTTTGTGAATGATGTATGTGTCTTCACATTAGTTCTCCATGACGGTAAGTAACTGATTAAGTGTCATTGGATGATTAATCGTTTTAAGCGACTTCCCGTTTCTGCCATGAGCTTATATATCGCCGAAATGTTGTCATTACGTTATAATACAATTCTGCTGCCTTATTAACAACTTTAAAGTCATCATTGTGATATACCTCTACTTCCCATTACCTGCCATCCATGTTTGTTGGGTCCAAATCTACTGTTTGTTTGGCAATGAGTCTGTTAATAATGTGTGGACAACACTTGGGCTAGGTTAAGCCACAAGAACAGGCCATAGACAAGATAAAGTAGTGGGAACAATTCAAATACACTGTAATGACCTGTGAATAGCTATTTGGTTTATTATTGATGTGTGTATCTTGACATTTGTTCTCCACGAAGGTAGTTAAGAATGTTATTTACTTGCATGACTAAGGAAATTCTCTATTTGGTGTGGTTCATAAAATTTTGCTATTTAGTGAGGTCGACGCCTGTGTGTAAGGGATAGCGAACGCGTTTTGCAGTCCGTTATCCAAGATTGGAAATCAGTTGCAAGATATTTGAAGGTAGACAGTCTTTGTATTGATTTTAACAACGGTATCAGCGTCTGAGCTGGCTCCGTGGCGAAGGTTGTACCGACGCATTTCGTAATCCAACATACCCGCGTTCGAAACACAGCTGTGTGCGATTTGGCAGCAGACCACCTCACGTTGGTGTTTATTTATTTATGAAATGGTATATGTGCCGGTCGTTCAGAAAGCTACTGAACGTAAACTTGCCCAGGAATTACGAACAGATAAAAAAATTATGGGGTTGACTTCTACGTCCTGTAAAGGATGTGCAACAAATGAGCGTCTGTCCTTCGTCCTGGAAAGGACATGCAGATAATGATTTTTTTGCAATAAGAGCAGTGGTAGCAATAGAGTAGCGTAAGGGTAGCGTTGTGGGAGCTTTGTCGCGGTGTATGGCAGGGGTGTCTTGAGCCTGAGGAATTAAGGCCGCCTGGCTAGTGCAGCGCCGTGAACTGTGCAGGTTAGACATTTATTTGTGCCCCCGACAGAAAAAAAAAACAAAAAACTTCACACCTTACCGAGGACACGAACCCGGGTTTTCTGAAGGAGAATCCGACATTCTGGCCACACGACCAGGCGCTTCTTGTAGTGATTGCCAAATGATATACGACCATATCAGTTTTCACAGAAAGTTGAATGCCCTTAACAATAATTTTGGCGCTTGCCCGCTTTGAACTCAAGCATAGTCCGTACACACTATTTATTGTAGTGTAGGACTGAGATTTGCGTATGAATTAGCTTTCCCTATTATTAACAGTGTCCCTCACCTTCAGGTGAACCCACTCCGACTTCAGACGTACGTGAAATTTGCGTCCCCAAGTCAAGGACGAGATGTCAACATTTTTGTCCAACTGTCCGGTGTATAGGGTTGAACCTCTTACCTCGACATGAGCACACATGATGTTTAAGAACACGCGTTCTTATCGGTTCTGCCATGCTGACCTCCCCTCAACAGTGTTATTTTAACTTGTTTGCTGGTGTTGTATCAAAAATCAGTACACTATTTAACCCCCAGCATTGCTATGGGTCTATGGCTAACCAACACGGGGCTTCTTTTCAACAATTCCCATCGAATTTGTTTTAACAATAACGATCTAAAATGAAAGTTTATAACCGTTGGAATGCGGTAATTAAGCAACACTTGCAGAACGCTCTCATCTTCACAGGTAGACCATCCTGACTTATAATGTTTAAACCTTGCACGAAAGTTTCTCCCGAGATACCCGGGGTGGGAGAACGTTAACAAGGCAGAAATAAGCTCTTAGAAAACAGCATCCCAATTTCTGCTAAATCGGTGTCTGGCGCATGCGCTGTACGATCTAACCGCTTGTTCCAGCTGCCCTTCTTTGATACTGAATTATCTCTACGGGACTTTCAACACGGCTAGAATTAAACGGAAACAATCCAATTTGAGAGGGCGTGGGCGTGCTGGTTATGTGGTTAGTTCACTCGACTATAAATTCAATGTACGTTTGATAGATCCCCATTAGAAGCGGTTGATTTTTTTTTTCCGGAATCCTACGATTCTGGGGTCGACCCAGCGTCAATAAACAATTATTTTTGAGGTCGTTTGACGGGCTTAGCATTATTTATTGTGCTGATCAGCTAGATTGAAGCACTTCTTGATTAATTGTTTCTAGGTAACTCTTCTATCCGAGACCACCATCATCATCATCATCATCATCATCCAGTGGGATGTCCTGTACCACATGTGACCATACACATCGACTAGAATTTACTTTGTGATCGAGTATAATTATCATAAATCATTTATAACATCTGAACAGCAGTCTTGTAGAGGATAGAACAATTGGAAATAGAACAATGGAAAAGACTAATTTTCCAATACAGAAAATACACTCACTAATTAAAAGCTGTCAATAACAGTGAGAAAAAGAGGGTTATAATGCTATATAGAACTAACTCTATTGCGTGCAAATCACAAAATACAATACAATACAATCACAAATACTGAAGTATTGGAAAGATCAGGTTGTGTGACGGTGTATTCCATGCTCAGTCTTCGTAGACTTAGATGGATAGGACACGTTAGGAGGATGGATGATGGTAGAATACCAAAGGACATCTTTTTTGGTGAATTACAGACGAGTAGGAGATCTCAGGGTCGGCCTCTACTACGATACAAAGATGTGTGTAAGCGGGACATGATTGATACAGGCATTGATAATGCACAATGGGAACACGTCGCCGCTGAACGTGTTGCATGGAGGGCAACTATCAGAAATGGAATAAAGACAAAGGAGAAAATGATTGCAGATAAAGCACACACAGAGCGTGAGAGACGTAAGATGGTGCAACATGGTGGAAATGACCATGTTTTCACATGCACCTACTGTGGGCAAACATTTGCAGCAAGAATTGGCCTTACCAGCCACACTCGCCACCGCCATGGATCGTAGTTATTAAGCCTTTTTGAAGCACAGTGTACCAAACTATCGTCTGTCAAGACGTAAAGGTGCCAATGAATTGCGTGCATGTGAAGTGAAATATGGGCAATATGCAGACAAGCATAGAAATATCTATCAGTGGTGGAAATGTTGTTTCTGAGGAAAATGCACAGGATACTATCGACGGACGAACGAACGTAGGAAAGTTTATTTTTAAAGGGCCACAAATTGGGCAAGCAGGCCCGTCTTAGATTCGGCTCTTCCAACAATTCATTTATGTTACATCCGTTATACACCTTGCCTGCCACATTAACATAGAAATTGCGTTGTCAAATGAATGCTATGAACATAAATAATGCATATTACCATGTTATGAAACAGGCAGACAGGCACACACACACACACACACACATACCCATACAGAGAGAGAGAGAGAGAGAGAGAGAGAGACAGACAGACAGACAGACAGGTGTATAAACACATACATAGATACATGCACCATTTACACAAACTTGCAGAGGCATACACCCACTCAATAACTAACAAACACACACTCCCTCGCATGCACACATACCCACAAACAGACTAATAAACATTTACTTATACATACCTTATCTCTCTCACTGCGTCTCTCTCTCTCTCTTACTCTCTCTCTTTCCCAGTCTCTCACTTTCTCTCTCTCTCCTCTTTCCCTATCTCTCTCCCCTTCTTTCTGTCTTTCCATATCTCTCTCTCTCTCTCTCTCTCTCTCTCTCTCTCTCTCTCTCTCTCTCTTGTCTCCATATCTCTCTCCCCCTCTCTCTTTCCCTATCTTTCTCCAACTATTCCCCCCCTCTCTCTCTCGGTTTCTCTCTCTGTTTCCCTATCTCACACTTTCTCTATATATCTCTCTGGCCCTATCTCTCCCTCTCTCTATTTCTCTCTTGCTTTCCAATCTCTCTTTTCCTCTCTCTCCCTCTCTCCCCCTCTCTCTCTCCCTCTCTCACTCTCTTACTCTCTCACTCTCTCTCTCCCTCTCTCTCTCTCTCCCTCTCCCCCCCCCCCTCCTCGGACAGTATATGCAGTGATACAGTCCTTCAAGACATACACTAAAACTGTAAACTAATGGAATATATTACATGTTGACAGTCACGACTTTGGTGAGCATGTTATGAGGAGACGCAAACCTGATGGTAACAGAGCAAGAGGAAGACACAGAGGTAAATACCACGACTGCTTGGCCAGTTGTCTTATCTGGGATCAGTACACAGACCGGATTCAGAACTTTGATCATGGTGACAGATAGCCGATCATGACCGCCCGTGCATATCGGCATGACACATGATGATGACGCGAACTGAATTGTAGAAATGTTGGAAAAAAATACGAGCCATACATTTTCTTAATCATTAGAGCTCGATCCACTGAAGCAAATTTATTTTGAGTTTGATTAATTTGTTAACCATTCCAAATGCCGTATGGGATTACTAAGTTTCCTAGAAGTTAGACCAGCTTTGTGTCTCCTGAACTCGCATTCATAGTGGTTAGTGCGCCGGACTGTAAAGTTAGTGGTCTGAGTATCTTTAATTGTATCTAAAAGAGTTAATTTATTTAGAGTTACTTTATTGTCATTCGTCCTCTTTGAATTCAGTAGTATTCTATACACGTGCTACTACTTCTGTGTACTGGACTGATGTTTGCGTCTGGATTAGCGTTCCCTATTACCATTGCCACTCACCATCAGACGAACCCACGCCGACTTCTGATGTACTTGTAATTTACGTCCTCAAGTCAAGAACGAGAAGTCAACATTTTAGTCCAAGTAATCGGTGTAGGGGTTGAACCCAGTACCTCTGCGTCAGCACACCGGATGTTTAAGAACGAGCGCTCTTATATATCGGCTATACTGACCTTCTTTCAGAGTTTGATCAATGTGGTGCAGTGTTTCTTCTTCTTTCTTCGTTTGTCCTACTACCTCTCACGTAGAACGCTCTAGCCGCTTGTTGATCATGTTTTATTCTAACTTTTGTCCTACTGCTTCTTACGTAGAACGCTCTAGCCGCTGGTAGATCAAGTCTTATTCTAACCTAATGACCAGACCATTTAATTCTTTGATGTTCTATAAAATGTGTTATTCCTTCACGTTTTCTTCGTTTCTCATCTGTCTCTCTATCTTTTATTGTTTTTCAAGCTGTGTTTCTTAAGCATCTGATATCAAATGATGTGATTTTACTCGGTGTATTTCTAGGACTGTCCATGTTTGGCACTAGTAACATAGCTTTGGGACGAATAACGCATCTATCAGCTTTTTTTGTTTGTGTGATGATGATACTTGGATGTGTTAGTTACGTTTTTATAACAGATATTTAATCACTCCAAATGTCATACGGCTAAGTTTCACAGAAGCTAAACTTACTCCAAATGTCATACGGCCATCTAAGTTTCTCAGAAGCTAAACTTAAATTGTTCCTCCTAATCTCTCAGCATCATATTGATTAATGTGCTTGTCTGCAAAGTCTGGGGTCCACCTAGCCTCTTAAAAACATGTATGAGGCATGTTTCGGAAGGACATGCAAATTATCTTGGAAGTACAGGCGACAAAGCAGGGAACTGGCCACCTCAAATCGTATCCTTGGTTTAGAACATACGACAAAATACATAGATAAAGACCTCAAACTCACGGAGAAGACAAGTGAAAACAGAGTTGAACAATATTTGAAGGAGATATATAGATCTGATTGTGACAGCTAAAGATATGTTGGCAGGGAATATAGTTTAGTTTAGTCGACCAATCAATATGACGGCACACGGGTGTAACCCATAAGTGCTCCGTTCTACTCCTAATAAAGCCTGAGTCCGGAGAATCTTAGCTCAGTGCACGAACTCCGTAGTCACCGGTCGAGGATCCTGAAATACTTTGGGTAGTTTTTTAACTCGAAATTTTGCCCGGGAGCGCCGTTAGGCTGCTCTTTTTTGATTTCCAACTGCCAAGGGATTTGTTACGTGCGCAACAATACACACTGGGCTTCCGATCGCACTACCCAGAAACCAGGTGATATTGTGTTACTAGAATTCCACGTGAAAAAATCTCGGCCCTTACTGGGGCTTGAACCCGAGACCTCCAGCAATCGAGGCGGTCACCATACCTCGAGACCACTCAGCTCCCCCCCCCCCCCCCCCCGCCCGGAGTGAATTGGTTAAGGATATTTTCTCCATTGGGGGATACAAGAGAAAGACTTTCAATTGTAACGGGCTTTATAGCACGGTCTCTCTCCACAAGATAGCCAGACGGAAGCGTCGCACAAAGCACGAACTCCGTAGTTCCAGCGACGACCCCAAGGAGACTCCGTAAAAAAAAGCACTCGCGAACAGAAATGCGTAGCCCGGAATCTAATACACAAAAATACAGGTTAGCATGGTCGAATGGGTAAGAAAGGGTGTTCTTAAACGTCCGTTGTGCTAATGCCAAGGTAAGCGGTTCAACCCCTACATCGGACAGTTGGATTCAAATGTTGACCAATTGTCCTTAACTTTGGGACGTAAATTACTAGTGGCTCTGAAGTCGCAGTAGGTTTGCCTGATGGCGAGGGACACTGTTAATAGGGAAAACTCACGCGCAAAATTCAGACAATCACTGCTGTAAATAGTGTGTCAGGTACTACGCTGGAGTCCAAAGCGAGCGAGTGCACACAAAATAAAAATAACCCACAAACTTCGGAGCGCGAGGTGACGGCTTAACCACTTTGCCACGGAGACTCCCGAGAAGGAGAGAAAGAAAGAAGAGAAAGACGAAGATATGAAGACCAAATACTTCATACCCCAACGGCAGTATGTTCTATGTGCCTAAGTCTACCTGTTCACCTTGTTTATTCATTTAACTCTGCGTGTAAACACGTTTAACTTGGACACGTAAACAAACAGAAATCGTGTGACGCTAACAGCCGCAATGTTCCCAGCCCATCCCCAACCTGCGTGTGCATTGATGCTGGTAGATTATGGCCTAGTCATATCAAAAGCAATGGATCCTTTTCGGGAAAACTGCTCACGTTTGCAATTATCTGACGAGATCTGTGTTGGTGGTACACAGATGTTTGTGAAATATACGTACTGAACTACAAGAGATAGATGCACGCAAGTAAGATGTTTCTCTGCCATGACAACCATTGAACGTATCCTTGTTATATTTTGATACTTTTTTTCCCGGCGAAATAATGTCGTCTATTTGGAGGTACGAATACCGCCGTGACCACACTATCGTTTTTAATTTGTGTATTTTTGGGTGTATCCTCTTATTTCTATTTGCTTATTCGACTTCTATGAGTGTTGATGAATATCGATGAATATATTTTCACGATACCTTTGTCTGCAGTAAGCAACTCATAATGTGTCTAAGTGTTACTGTCTTTGTCGCATGTTACATTATCACACTCGTCTTTTTTATTTTGCATATCCCTTACAGGACGTTGCAGTCATCGCCAGCATTTTCAGCTGCTGTTGATGTACTAGGCAAGTTGTTGATGTACTAGGCACTCAGTAGTTTGCCATTGCTATCTGAACGACCGACTCACATATCCCCGTAAGTTACCAGCGCAGCGCGAACCGCTGCCGATTCTCGCAGCTGCTGTTCTCCCTACGTGGATAAACGGGATCACGAACAATGTCTTTAAACCCTTGGCCAGGGAGCCGCCACACTCTTCTTAGCTACACTTTAAGTTTTCTAGTAAGCACATTAACTGGAGATCGGCGTGGCTGAGCGGTTTAACGCGCTCGGCTTAAACTTTATAAGCTGACAATAGGGTAGTGGGTGAATTCAACGCACAAGTCATTTGGCTTAAGTGTTGACTTCTCGTCAGAAAGCTATGACAAACTAAAAAGTTAGTTGCATATCCTTTACATGATGTCACAGTCAACACGAGCATTTTGTTGTTGTTGTTGCTGTTGTGATCTCTTGGTAAGTTTACGTTCAGTAGTTTGCCATTGCTTTCTGAACGACCGGCACATATGCCATTTTGTAAAATACGAACGCAAGGCGGTCTGCTGCCAAATCGCTCTTAGCTGTGTTTCGTGCGCGGGTATGCGAGATTACAAACTGTTTACATCTATTGACATGTCAACAAGGTGGATATGCTTGCAGATCCACAAATTGATGGGAAAGACATTAGACTTATAAACAACATATATTGGAAACAACAAGCTGCCATAAGGATTGATAATGAAGTGGGACAATATCAGCCTATTAAGAGAGGTGTTAGGCAGGAATGTGTAATGTCTCCAGATCTTTTTTCCCTAAACAGTGAAAATATTTTCAGAAATGTAGAAGATATAAATGGAATCAGCATTGAAGGACGAAACATCAGTAACATTAGATATGCAGATGATACAGTATTGATTGCAGACAATGCGCAGGATCTGCAACAATTATTAGATGCGGTTTTTGTACACAGTGAGCAACTGGGGTTAGAATTAAATTGTAAAAAGACACAGGTTATGGTTGTCACTAGGAAGAACGAAATACCACAATTTAATATACAAGTAAATGGGACTATTCTTCAACAAGTGAATCGGTACAATTATCTCGAAACAGTCATAACATCTGATGGGAGATGCCTTGAAGAGATTAGAACAAGAATCGCCATGGCGAAAGTAGCCTTTAGCAAGATGAAAAACATTCTGACCAATAAAAAGATGTCAACTAAAACGAGAAAAAGAGTGTTGAGAGGTTACATAGAGCCTGTTCTTTTGTATGGATGTGAAACTTGGAGAATGAGCAGTCAAGCTGAAAAACATCTGATGGCTGCAGAAATGTGGTTTCTGAGGAAAATGCAAAGAATACCATGAATAAATCACCCAAAAAAACGAGAAGTAGATTGTGAGCTTTAATAAAACACGACTACAAGAGACAAATTAGACGTTGCTGGCCAAAGCCTTCTTCAGCACAGAACAAACAAATACAAACCGACACAAACATACATGAAACACACTATGACAATATTAAACTAATTAAAGGTACTTATCTGAATCCTTTGCTTGGAAAGCCTGCAAGCGTAGGACTGTCAGTGCCATGAGAATACCATGGACAGACAGAAAAACTAATGACCAAGTACTACTTGAGACAAATGACAATCGTATATTGATTAGGAAATTAGACGTAGACAGTCAAAACTTTTTGGACATGTTATGAGAAGAAATGGATTGGAGAACTTAGTGACAACTGGCAAGATCAAAGGGTAACAGACCAAGAGGAAGACCGAGAGGTAAATACCTGGATGGCTTGGCCACATGGCCTGGACGAGAAGGAACACTGAGCTAATCCACGACTCTGGTGATCGGGTCAAATGGCGAGTCATGACCGCCCACGCTTTCCGGCATGGCACATGATTGATTGATTGACATCTATTGACAAGACTGAAGATGCCTCCTTTGATAAGATTAAAGATGCTTCCAATGAGAAGGCGGAAGACACAATGACAATACTAAAGAGGTCTAGTTAGTTAGTTAGTTAGTTAGTTAGTTTAGTTAGTTGGTTAGTTGGTTAGTTAGTTAGTTAGTTAGTTGGTTGGTTGGTTGGTTGTTTGGTTGGTTGGTTGGTTGGTTGGTTGGTTGGTTAGTTAGTTAGTTAGTTAGTTAGTTAGTTAGTTAGTCGACGGATCTTCCTCATTGCACATCGAAACATTCAGTCCATAAGTGCTCAGATCCCCTCCTCAGCAAATCCCGCTGCGTGTAGCAGCTAACGACATCAGTGCCAAGGAGCTAAGTCGAGGCTACGTCTAAGGGGTATCAGGAATAACACATTGTTATCTATCCATACCTTCCAAAGCTCCTTGTTCTTTAAATGAAAAACGACAACCAAGATAACGGTCACTAACAAACCTTCACCAAAACGATGTGGGTTTTCATACTCCACTTTAATCTGACGACTCCTGTCACATGTCGACAAAACTCAATCGCTCCACAGGAAAGCACATGAGAACACACACTCTACACTAACAGTAAGCGGCATAACATAATAATATGTTAGCCATGCTGCAAAGACATGCCGCGTCCGAGCTGGACGGCAGCCCAAGTCTAACTCCCTTTTCTTTTATTCTTTTTGCCACTAATGCCGTGCAAATTGTGTCTCACCATTTTTAGCCTGATCCAGGTATATGGCATTCACCCTCTCTACCTTTCAAAATGTTGAAAACATTTTGTTAGTTTATTCTGTTTGTTCTACCTTGAACGGAACGAAAAGTGGTGTCATTTGTCTGTCCCACTTAACAAACTTAACTTAATTTAACGCATTACTATCTAATAACTTATTCACATAATAATTATTATTAACAATCTAATAATACCATAAGAACAGATGAAATCGAATCGTTGACATGATTGTGTCAGAATCAATCTCTGTTTAATTTGATAAACAGCTTCATCCAATAGTCATCAAATTCTACCGTGCCTGGTGAATCCCCCAGGGCGGCCGGTAAGTATATATTTGATATCATATATTAAATGTTAGCTTGACAAACCTTTAAGTGACTGTTCTAAATTCATGATCTATGTCTTTCAATTCATCTTCCCTCCACTCTACAGGTCCATCTGTTGCAATTCTGAATTCTCACTAACAGTTGATTCATTCTTCTTCGAACCGTAGACTACAGACTGTTCCCGGATGTGTGTAATACACAACCAAAATAATGACGTCATGTTAATTTTTCAAACGCTTTTGTCCGTGTGTTAGAGATTATTCCACCTATAGTAAATTATATATGATGTCGTCATGATAAAAATCTGCATACGACCCTGGCCTTCACTTGTATTTGGCTCGATCTCTTGAATGATAAATTGTTACTTAATATACTTAGCACAGAATTACATTCTGTTTAAACTGTAATGTTTGGACTCAACTGCAGCTTGTAGCTTCTGGTTTCCTGTTCAGCAGTGGTAGTGCATGGTGTGCATATGAAAATGAGATGCGCAGCTGCATCGGCGTGCAATCGATAATGTAAAATTGAGGCAAATGGCATATTTCTTTTGCGGTGCCTTAAAACTTAGTCCAACGGATTCACTATAACCGGAACATAAGTCCCCATTGCCAAGGAGCTAAGTCGAGGCTACGTCTAAGGGGTATCAGGAATAACACATTTTTACATCAAACTCGAGAAACAGAACTTATGAAAACGACAACCAAAATAACGGTCACTAACAAACCTTCACCAAAACGATGTGGGTTTTCATACTCCACTTTAATCTGACGACTCCTGTCACATGTCGACAAAACTCAATCGCTCCACAGGAAAGCACATGAGAACACACACTCTACACTAACAGTAAGCGGCATAACATAATAATATGTTAGCCATGCTGCAAAGACATGCCGCGTCCGAGCTGGACTGCAGCCCAAGTCTAACTCTCTTTTCTGTGACGTTTTGGTGCTTGCCCCAAAACGTCTTGCACACTTTTATTCTTTTTGCCACTAATGCCGTGCAAATTGTGTCTCACCATTTTTAGCCTGATCCAGGTATATGGCAATCAGTTCTGTGTTGGTTTATTATTATTACGCTTCTTTGGCTTCCTGCGTAGTGTTCTTGTTTGGCCACACCTCTTTTAAATTGCTGTTCTCGCAGTCTGAGCATGGTTGTAGATTCACAGTCATAACTTGGTTCTCACAAACGACTTACTTATCGTAGAGAATTCAAAATATCAGCATTGTCCATGGCTCGTCCGCCTTCCACTGTAACTTTACCTGCAAGCTCGTCAGCCTGCTCATTTCCTTTTACACCTGCATGCCCTGGCATGAAAATGAAGCTAATTTTTCCAGCCAAGACCGTTCCAGAGACAGCAACCACTCTCCTCGGATGCACCCCATTTCCATCTTCTCAAGCATACTCATTGAATCACTAAGGAAGCGTGCCCCACTGAACGTCTGTCTTTAGCCATGTTATTGCTTTACTTACTGCTATGACTTTCATAGTCAGGCTACTTGTGGTCAAAGCAAAAGCACCAGAATCTTCCTTCACAATTCTCCCTCCGGCTTGAGCTGTAAAAGCTCATGAACTTCTCACTCGTCAAATGACTGACCCATCTGTGTAAATGACAGCATCGCCCTCTAAAGAATTCACGAAGATTCTCTCGTCTGAAATTTCTGTCTAGTTGGATGCAAACTGACAAGGACGTACATAAATATGTAGGGACTTGTACCCACTCCTCGCCAGGTTCTAAGTCCTCAAGAGAACATACCTGTTGAAGAATGTCTTAGGCTTGACCCATACACGACTTTCCTCTTTTTAACCTGCTGCCCTTTACCATCTTAATTTCATTATGCATTGGATGTTGTATGTTTGCATTGACTCTGAGGTAGGCACGTGCTAGGCAAATTTCTATTATGTCTCCCATGGTTGGAAAATCAAGAAGGTAGTGCATCGCCCTGCATGTTGTACCTCTTGTACATCCAAGAATAATACACATAGCTTTGTTCTGTATCCTTTCCATCCTTTCCAGCTGCTTATGGCTGAGAATCAGGATCGCCATCGCATACTCAAAAACAGAAAGGACCAGACCATCGTTAAGAAGACATAGATGGCGCTGCTCCCAGTTTGCCGCAGCCATCCCCCGCATCGGAGCCAAAGAACGCATGGCTTTTGTTATCATCCGATCTATGTGTTCATTACAAGCAACGCTTCGATCAAAACATATCCCTGGGTAATTCATTGCATGCGTTCTTTCCACAGTCTCTGAACACAGATTTACAGTTGAGGTTGGAGTGTTGACAATATGGTTATTCAAAGAGAACCAAGTCACTGTTGCCTTCGTTTGGTTGACCATTGCCACGGATTCCACACACCAAGTACTTATGCGATTTAGTTATGTTTGTAGTTCCACAGCAACTCGATCTCTATCCTTTCCCTGACGATAGACTACCACATCTTCGGCATATAGCAAAATCCTCCCCGGTCCAGTGATCTGCTCGTTGGTGATTCTCACAGTGTAGGCGATCAACAGCACCGGAGATAATGGTGATCCCTGTGGCAGGTCTGGATATAATGGTGGTGGTTCAGAAATCCAACAATCAATCAATCAATCAATCATGTGCCATGCCGGAAAGCGTGGGCGGTCATGATTCGCCATTTCACTCGATCACCAGAGTCGTGGATCAGCTCAGTGTTCCTGTCTCGTCCATGCCATGTGGCAAAGCCATCCAGGTATTTTCCTCTCGGTCTTCCTCTTGGTCTGTTCCCTTCGATCTTGCCAGCTGTCACTAAGTTCTCCAGTCCATTTCTTCTCATAACATGTCCAAAAAATTTTGACTGTCTACGTCTAATTTCTCTAATCAATCTACGATTTTCATTTGTCTCTTGTAGTACTTGGTCATTGGTTTTTCTATCTGTCCATGGTATTCTTTGCATTTTCCTCAGAAACCACATTTCTGCAGCCATCAGATGTTTTTCAGCTTGACTGCACATTGTCCAAGTTTCACATCCATACAAAAGAACAGGCTCTATGTATCCCCTCAACACTCTTTTTCTCGTTTCAATTGACATCATTTTATTGGTCAGAATGTTTTTCATCTTGCTAAAGGCTACTTTCGCAATGGCGATTCTTGTTCTAATCTCTTCAAGGCATCTGCCATCAGATGTTATGACTGTTCCGAGATAATTGAACCGATTCACTTGTTGAAGAATATTCCCATTTACTTGTATATTACATTGTGGTGCTTCGTTCTTCCTAGTGACGACCATAACCTGTGTCTTCCTACAATTTAATTCCAACCCCAGCTGCTCACTTTGTACAACCACAGCGTCTACTAATTGTTGCAGATCCTGTGCATTGTCTGCAATCAATACTGTATCATCTGCATATCTAATGTTATTTATGTTTCGTCCTCCAATGCTGATTCCATTTACGTCTTCTACATTTCTGAAAATATTTTCACTGTATAGGGAAAAAAGATCTGGAGACATTACACATCCCTGCCTAACACCTCTCTTAATAGGTTGACATTGTCCTACTTCATTATCAATCCTTATGGCAGCTTGTTGTTTCCAATATATGTTTTTTATAAGTCTAATGTCTTTCCCATCAATTTGTAGATCTGCAAGCATATCCACAATGTTAACATGTCTAACTCTATCAAAAGCCTTTGTGTAGTCAATAAAGCAAAGATGTATATCCTTGTTTACTTCTAAAGCACGTTCAATAACTGTTCGCAGCATATACACAGCATTTACTGTACCCTTTCCTTCTACAAACCCACATTGTTCTTCCCCTATTTCAGGTTGTATTTTCTTCCTCACTCTTTGCATGATAATTCGTAACAAAATCTTTGTGATGTGACTCATTATACTAATTGTTCTATGTTGATCACATTCTAAGGTTCCTGATTTCTTTGGGATTGCAATAAATACAGAATTACATAATTCAGGAGGTATATCTCCAGTATCATATAATGTGTTCAGCAGTCTAGTGACTTGCTCTAGTCCAAATTCTTCTAAAGCTTTAATCATTTCTGTTGTGATGTTATCTGCACCGGGGGCCTTGCCAGCTTTCATATGCTTAAGAACATTTTGAACCTCCATCTTTAAAATTTCTGGTCCTTCATTATTAAATCTAATAGCATACTGTTCCTCTCTGTTATCATTATACAGGTCTTTCACATAATCTGTCCATACATGTAGAATCTGATCTTTTTCCATTATGATTTTGCCATCTTTAGTTCTTAGACAGCCTGTTGATGTACTTGCTCTTTTATTAGTAAGTTCCTGAATTCTTTTGTGCACTAATTTGGTATTTTGACTGTTGTGTTGTTTTTCAATTTCTAAGCACTTTTTCTCTAGCCATGATTCTTTTGCCTTCCTACATAATACTCTGACTTGTCTGTGAATTTCTTCATATTTGGCACGATTATTTTTGTTGAGTCTTCTTGTTTCCATTAAGTGTAAAATTTCCTCAGTCATCCATTTCTTACGACCCACCTTCTTTAATTTTGGAATAGTTGTTTCTGCAGCTACATTGATTGAATTCTTGAACATTTCCAATTGATCATCCTACTTTCAGTTGGTAGAGGGCAGCGGCGATCCAACTAAGGAGGAATGAACTTATCTTGAGTTCAAGAAGCTGAAAAATTAAAAAAACAAAATCCAACGGTACTCTTTTGTACGCATCCTCAAGATCGATTGACGCAGCACGTGTTTCAATGCCTGAGTGGAAACCTTCATAGACAACATGGGGAACCACTGCTGCTTTGGTCCAGGTTTCTCTGTTTGAACGATATCCTCCAAGGGTATGTGGGAAACAACCTTGCCTCTCTAGCAGGCTTGATATTTTTATGCCAATTAACTTCTCCAGCAGTTTGCCTATTGTATTGTGCATGGTTATTATCGATATCCTTGAATTTATGTGGTCTTTCCCAGGCTTCAGCAAGGGAATCAGATAGCTGTGTAACCACTCCTCCTTGATGCTAGCACTCACTGTATTGTTTTTGTGCATATCTGCTAGTTCCTATATCTCGCTATCAGTATACTTACTAATGCCGTCATTTCTTTTATCACCTGGCAGTGGTGCGCTGTATTTTGTTCGTCGCAGCTAGTTAGTTAGTTAGTCAGTTAATTAACTAGTTAGTTAGTTAGTTAGTTAGTTAGTTGCGGTTCTTCTTCTTCTTCTTCTTCTTCTTCTTCTTCTTCTTCTTCTTCTTCTCCTTCTTCTTCTTCTTCTTCTTCTTCTTCTTCTTCTTCTTCTTCTTCTTCTTCTTCTTCTTCTTCGTTCATCCGGAGTTGTTTTTTCAGATGTGATTGCGTTGTGCCTGTTTACAGCAGAGCTGCGTTCTTGCGCCGTTAGGCCGACACATCCGACTTCTGCGGGCATTTGTTGACCGGGTTAACCTTCCCGGAGAGTTGCGGTTCTAATATCACTGGAACGGGTCGCCCCCATTATGCTCCGTTCCTGTTCCAGTGAATATCACACGAAATGCTCCTCACTGCCCTATGTAAAAAGTGGAATAGACAGGAGTTTCGACAAACCAACAGCCCGCACAGGTACACTGTGCATAATGTCACCGTCAGAATGTCAACACAAATGTCCTCAGCGGAAAATACAGTTCATCATCGACGGAAGCTGCAGTCACTAGACAACCAGCCATACATTACTGCGTTAGAAGTCGGGATACTCGACACCATTGCCCCTTGATTTATCCCATATTGTTCGGTCCTATTCGGCAGGGCGGCCTGCTGAAAGCATCGCACAAAGCACGAACACCGTAGCTCCAGCTACGACCCCAGGAGTCTCTGAGAAAAATGCACTCGTGAACCGAAAAGGCAATCCAGTCAATTCCAAGCGACAGGCCGATCGCCATTGTTCTGAACATGCAGTTCGCGCTACAACAACCGCGGACAGATGTAAAAACATTCCAAACGAAATTCACAGCCCACAGTGCCGTGCCACGTACTCAACTCAGACGCAGGGCTACGGAACCATGCACTACCAGTCCAACATGTGGAAAATGCAACTGCAGATCGTAGCCAGAAGCATAAACACTCCAGAGGCTTAACGGTTCAAATGCCTATCCGTAATGTTGGGGACCAAAAGTCTGTTCAACGAAGTATAGCCCTGATCTCTTTCACTGTTACTGTGTCTTCATCTGCAATTTTCCGGGTCTCACATCTATCTGAGCTAACCGCAAAATGTTGGCCTCTCATGTCTGTCTGTTTGTTCTGCTCTAGATATCATTTGAAAAGGGCTTTACTCTTATTCCCGTGAGATCTTTACTAGATAAAGTGACCACTTTGGAAATCAGGAAAACTCTTATTCTTAAGTACCCCATTCATACTTTTGTGTAATCGCCAGAACAGTTTCAGTGCCTTGTTTGTGCTTATTCTTTTACACAACTCTGTCCATTTTTCACCTTTAACCACTTTAAGCAGTTTTTTTTTGTATTTGTTTTTTTTTTTTTTTTTTTTTTTTTTAAATCTAACTTTTGTGTCCATATCTCTGTCCAAGTGCACGATAAGACTAGGACGCGCAAATCTGCTCTTCTTTGCATTTTGCCATTTCATTACAGCATCACGCTTGTAATCCAACGCAGTTTTTTTTTTATTTGTTTTTTTTTTGTTTTTTTTAAAAATCTAACTTTTGTGTCCATATCTCTGTCCAAGTGCACGATAAGACTAGGATGCGCAAATCTGCTCTTCTTTGCATTTTGCCATTTCATTACAGCATCACGCTTATCCATCCAGGCCATTTCCATCTCAAAATTCTACCAAGATGGCTGCTCCCAGCTTTGTTTTTCCTGCCAAGATGTTTCCTGCGCTTGTCGCGCCTGATTTTCCTCGCCACATCTTGCCCTGTACTGTCATACATGAAGGTCTTGATCTTTGACTTGTGCTGCCGGGTTCTGCCTTTCTCCACCAATATGCTGCAAGGGTGGTGATCGCTGCCATGGTACCCTAGGACACCTCATCTATACACTGTAGTGAGTCAAGGAGAAACAAGCGCCAGATCAATAGCACTCGTCAGAAAAATGTTATATACTGCCTATAGGACCTAGCGCTGTAGGGCAGGGGAAAGGAGAGTGGGGTCTTAAGTCTGAGGAATTAAGGTCACTTGGTTGACGCATTCGCTGGGAACTGTCCAAGTTAACATTTGCTTTTTGCTCTAGACAGAAAACAACCAACATCATACGAGGAATGGAACCGGGGTCTCCTGGAGGAGAACACGGCATTCTAACCACTCTGCCAGCCATTCCAAAAAAAAAAAAACTGTCATCTACTTGTGTGTGTGTGTGTGTGTGTGTGTGTGTGTGTGTGTGTGTGTGTGTGTGTGTTTTCGATAACTAGCTTTAAACTCAAGCGTAATTCGTACTTATAGTAGTGCTAGACTTTGGACTAGCTTTTACCTATTCATAGTGAGACTTTGGACTAGCTTTTACCTATTCACAGTGTCTCTTGCCATCAGGCGAACGCACTCCGACTTCAGATGTACCTGTAATTTACGTCGCCAAGTCAACCGGTTAACAGTTTAGTACAACTGTCTGGTGTAGGGCTCGAATCCCTTACCTCGGCATCAGCACACTGGATGTTTAAAAACACGCGTTCTAATCCATTCGGCCAAATTTCGTCTATTAACTATAGTACCGTGCGGTGTAGTAGGACAGGGTGGGGGGGGGGGGGGGTAGAAGCCGGACAAATCACTAACAAGATAAAAGGCACATGTACCGACATCTACAATTGTACAAATCACTAACAAAGTCAAAAGAAAAACACATCGACATGTACAATGGTACAAATCATTAACAAAGTCAAAGGAAAAACACATCGACATCTACAATGGTACAAATCACTAACAGAGTTAAAGAAACATAACAATGACATGCACAATTGTACAAATCACTAACAAGGTCACACACACATTCCAGACAATGCCAAGGAGACACATCACTGACAAGAAATAATTGTATTCGTAAAAACACCGGACATCAGCTACAACGTACCTTCTTCACGCTGAGTTCGGATGAAAAGTCCCGCCCACCTTGTAGCCTAAATCCCCAAGGGGTTCCTGGATGTCTTTGGAGCTGAACGATCGTCTGTGCCATTTGGAACTCCTTGCCTAATGCACACTGGAAAGATCTCCTGATATGCCCTCGGTTATTATTTCGCAAAATAATACTTCACGTCTATATCGCTCGCTTTATATCGCAACGAGGCTGATAAACTACAGAATATGCGTTTCTGCTGTAGTTTGGTTAAACAGAGGTGCATATGTGAAATCTGTAGTCCTTTTGCACATATACGCAGTAAGCTGAATTCTGCGTACAAGATCTCAGTTCAAAGTATTCAATGAACTGAGAAACAGCATCTGCTATGATGCCAGCACGATAAGATAACTCCGTCTGAAGTCACAACTTCGAGTTATCTTCCTTGCACTCGAAGACAAATATAGGAAACAAGACTTGCGAGGATATTGCGTAGACTAACTAAAGTGTGCCAACATCAAGCTGGCGTTAGCATTCTTATCCTCATCTACATTTCGTGTATCCAGGCACCGCCCATTTCTGGCAAAATACACACAGCTTCTCTCCATCCGCTATTTCGCCCTGTATGCTTCTCTCTATCCTTCTCTTACGTCAAACACCGCCTGCTTGTTTTGGACTGTTCCACAGAGAACACGGTCGAAAGGTCTGGTAGCACATCGTGAGCGGTAAAGGTGCACGTGCGCTAGCATGTGTTCGTAGAAATGAGAGAAACGGCGGTTATAGTGCATCGTGCTGCTATAGGTAGGTTGTTAGGAGGTTGCTTGTGGAGTGATTTAGGAGTTTCAGGTGTGTAAGGCATTTTGTATCTCAAGATGTTGGGGTATCATATTTCTGGAGGCTGTATACTCTAACAGACGCATAGATAGAAGGTAGATATATACACACATACACACCTGCGTGGAGAGAGAGAGAGAGAGAGAGAGAGAGAGAGAGAGAGAGAAAGAGAGAGATTGTCTATGTCTCTCTCTCTCTCTCTCAGGTATGACGAGCGGACAGATAGATAGATAGATAGATAGAGAGAGAGAGAGAGAGAGATTGTCTATGTTTGTGTGTGTGTGTCTCTCTCTCTCTCTCTCTCTCTCTCTCTCTCTCTCTCTCTCCACGCGGGTGTTTATGTGTGTATATATCTACCTTCTATCTATGTGTCTGTTAGAGAAAGAGAAAGAGAGACACACAGAAAAATAGATTGCCTATGTGTGTGTGTATGTGTCTCTCTCTCTCTCTCTCTCTCAGATATGACGGACGGACAGACAGACAACCAGATAGAGAGCGAGAGAGAGAGAGAGAGAGAGAGAGAGAGAGAGAGAGAGAGAGAGAGAAAGAGAGAGAGAAAGAGAGAACGAACGAACGAACGAAAGAACGAACGAACGAAAGAACGAACGAACGAACAAACTTTATTTTCGAAGGGTAACAAATTGGGCTGCCCGTCTTGCATTCGGCCCTTCCAATCACTCATCTTTCGTTCATCAGTGCATAGTGCATTCACATAGGAAAAAAACATTGTCAAACGAATGTTGTAAGCATAAACAATGCATGTTACCATGTTATGAGTCAAATCCCCCACCCACCCACACACCCAGGCACACATGCATGCAACCACCCATCCATACCCACCCACACATCCCCCACCTCCACACATCTCCCCACCTACACGCACACATCCTCCACCCATCCCATAACCTACCAACACTCACCGACCCACATATCCCCACCACCCACCACACACCCCCAAACACTCATCCAAACACACATCCCCCAACCACATTTCCAACACCCACAGAGAGAGAGAGAGAGAGAGAGAGAGAGAGAGAGGGGGGGGGGTACAACTGCCACATATAGAAAGCAGACAGATAGACAGGTGCTAGAAGGTCAGAAAGAGAGGCAGGGAAGCAGGGTATTCCTATTAACAGAGAGATACACTGACATAGATAGGCACCACCCACCACACACCCCCAAACACTCATCCAAACACACATCCACCAACCACATTTCCAACACCCACAGAGAGAGAGAGAGAGAGAGAGAGAGAGAGAGAGAGAGAGAGAGAGAGAGAGAGAGAGGGGGGGGTACAACTGCCACATATAGAAAGCAGACAGATAGACAGGTGCTAGAAGGTCAGAAAGAGAGGCAGGGAAGCAGGGTATTCCTATTAACAGAGAGATACACTGACATAGATAGGCAAAGAGATAGAGGTCGACAAGAAAGGAGAGGTTAGAGTGTGAAAACTGAATGGCAGATAGAGAAACAAATGAGAGAAGTTGTTGAATAACAGAAGAGAGATCAAACAATGAATCGACCAGATAGACAAACAGTGAGAGGGACGGACGGACCGACAGACCGACCGAGAGACGGAGAGGTGGACGGACGGACGGACGGACGGACGGATGGACGGACCGACCGACCGAACGACTGACCGACCGATCGACCAACCAACCGACCTACCTACGGACGGATTAACGGACGGACGGACGACGGTCAGACAGACAGGTAGGTAGATATACAGACGGACAGACAGACAGACAGACAGACAGACACAGACAGACAGACAGACAGACAGACAGGCAGGCAGGCAGGCAGGCTGACAGACAGACAGACAGACAGACAGACAGATCGGCACTCGTGGGTAATATGGTCAGTATTACGATGACCGCCTTAAATTGCCAAGGCCTTACCTGGTACTCGATGTAGGTTGAGTCGACCTCAGAGCCCAGGTCAGTTTTAAAATATCGAAACCTCGCCAATGAGGACCGAACCCCTGACCCCCGGGCCACCAGGAGAGTGTCAAGTCACCTCACTAACCCCCCCCCCCCCCCTCCCAACGAAAGTAAAATATAGTTTAATGTGAGCTGCATATCCGTGGGCGGTCATGACTCGCCATTTCACTCGATCACCAGTGTCGTGGATCAGCTCAGTGTTCCTGTCTCGTCCATGCCATGTGACCAAGCCATCCAGGTATTTTCCTCTCGGTCTTCCTCTTGATCTGTTCCCCTCGATCTTGCCAGTTGTCACTAAGTTCTCCAATCCATTTCTTCTCATAACATGTCCAAAAAATTGTGACTGTCTACGTCTAATTTCTCTAATCAGTCTACGATGTTCATTTGTCTCCTGTAGTACTTGGTCATTAGTTTTTCTGTCTGTCCATGGTATTCTTTGCATTTTCCTCAGAAACCACATTTCTGCAGCCATCAGATGCTTTTCAGCTTGACTGCTCATTGTCCAAGTTTCACATCCATACAAAAGAACAGGCTCTATGTATCCCCTCAACACTCTTTTTCTCGTTTCAATTGACATCTTTTTATTGGTCAGAATGTTTTTCATCTTGCTAAAGGCTACTTTCGCCATGGCGATTCTTGTTCTAATCTCTTCAAGGCATCTCCCATCAGATGTTATAACTGTTCCAAGATAATTGTACCGATTCACTTGTTGAAGAATATTTCCATTTACTCGTATATTACATTGTGGCACTTCTTCCTTCCTACTGACGACCATAACCTGAGTCTTTTTACAATTTAATTCTAACCCCAGTTGCTCACTGTGTACAACAACCGCATCTACTAATTGTTGCAGGTCCTGCGCATTGTCTGCAATTAATACTGTATCATCTGCATATCTAATGTTATTGATGTTTCGTCCTCCAATGCTGATTCCATTTATATCCTCTACATTTCTGAAAATATTTTCACTGTACAGGGAAAAAAGATCTGGAGACATCACACATCCCTGCCTAACACCTCTCTTAATTGGCTGATACTGTCCCACTTCATTATCAATCCTTATTGCAGCTTGTTGTTTCCAATATATGTTTTTTATAAGTCTAATGTCTTTCCCATCAATTTGTAGATCTGCAAGCATATCCACCATGCTGACATGTCTAACGCTATCAAAAGCCTTTGTATAGTCAATAAAGCAAAGATGTATATCCTTGTTTACTTCTATAGCACGTTCAATAACTGTTCGCAGCATATACACAGCATTTACTGTACCCTTTCCTTCTACAAACCCGCATTGTTCTTCCCCTATTTCAGGTTGTATCTTCTTCCTCATTCTTTGCATGATAATTCTTAGCAAAATCTTTGTGATGTGACTCATTATACTAATTGTTCTATGTTGATCACATTCCTAAGGTTCCTGATTTCTTTGGGATTGCAATAAATATAGAGTTACATAATTCAGGAGGTATATCTCCAGTATCATATAATGTGTTCAGCAGTCTGGTGACTTGATCTATTCCAAATTCTTCTAAAGCTTTAATCATTTCTGTTGTGATGTTATCTGCACCGGGGGCCTTGCCAGCTTTCATATGCTTAAGAACATTTCGAACCTCCATCTCCACAATTGGCGGTCCTTCATTATTAAATCTAATCTGTTCGTCTCTGTTATCATCATAAAGGTGTTTCACATAATCTGTCCATACCTGTAGAATCTGGTCTTTTTCTATTATGATTTTGCCATCTTCAGTTTTTAGACACCCTGTTGATGTACTTTCAGTAAGTTCAAATTGCTTTCTGAACTGCCGGCACTCATTCCACTGTATGAAAACAGGCGCAAAGTGGTCTGCTTCGGATACAGCACAATTTGTTATTTTGTGAGTCCGCAGAGTTGACCGTTTCCCTTTTGAGTAACCAATCCAGCCAAACCAACAAGATGCTATCTACATACATGTGTTTTAGAGGCCGGGTATCCTGATATAATCTGTTTTGCTCCCGCTTCTACTCTTTTTATTCTGTTCTAATAATATGTTTAATTTGTTAATGTAGCACCCACCCAGCAGTACACTTGGCCAAAGGTATGACAGCGCTCGCTCTGATGACGAGGTGTGGGTTCCAATCCCTATACCGGCAATAAGGTGGGCTTATACGTTGACCTCTCTTTCAGAAATAGTACACTACTAACCGTAAAATTGCGGGTTGATAGCAAGGTCATGCCAAGGATATGCAGCAGTTTATCATTCGCCCTTGTCTGTTATAGGGTCAGTCGGGAGTTCGTGCATCGACTGATAAAAGAGAGTATTTCATGACCTTTGACGCGAACCATCTCCATCCTTACAGTAATATCAACTGCTCAGTTGGAGCAAGCACGCCGGGAGGCTTCTCATCGTCAGACGCGGTTTGCCTTTTCAAGAACCCAATGGGGTCACAAGACTCCTTTTGTGAGTCGCGGTGGATTTAGACTTCTAAACGAAATTGTTAGGATCGAATCAACACAATCGATGTATTAATTTTACTGTGAATGAGACACTAACATCAAAAGATAATGTTTGTTTTTTTTTTGCATATTATTTACAGGACATCGCTGTCAACATCAGCATCTTTCAGCTGATTGTTGATTTCTTGGCAAGATTACGCTCATTAGTTTGCCATTGCTTTCTGAGCGGCCGGCTCACATACCCCGTAAGTTACCGACGCGATTCGAACCACTGCTGATTCTCACCGTCGTCACGTTACTTACGA
The DNA here is from genome assembly GCA_014155875.1 of Cepaea nemoralis. Lineage (NCBI taxonomy): Eukaryota > Metazoa > Mollusca > Gastropoda > Stylommatophora > Helicidae > Cepaea > Cepaea nemoralis. The sequence continues at coordinate 320,854 of JACEFZ010007503.1, forward strand.
GAATATACGAGATTACGGAAAAAAGTTGCTAACCTCTAGGCCAGGAAGCCGGCCAAAAGAGAATAGAGAAACTAAAATAAACCAGATGACATCTCTTCAATGAATTCATCCTGTAGTGAGAAAACACAAGTTTAATGCGACGATATAAGGAAGATCTATCGTAATCAACCTTCATTGTGGAGACAGTATTTTGTAGATGTTAACACTATATATCTAAACATAACATTTAAAGGTGAACAAATATAACGTTTTGTACCTATTTAAGAAAAATCGCAATATTAGGCTGCTACATTCTAACGCTTTTGATAGAGGTTTGGTTCAGACCATTCTGTCAATGTGAGTTCCACAATTGTTACTTCATGCAGCAGTGTCCTTGTTATATTGTTTTTCTAGAACCTCCTTGTGTGCCGCATTGTTTACTCAAGAAACTCGAAGTAGTCTCCCATTTAAAAAGCCACAATGTTATTTTCCGTCATTTTTGTAAAAGCCCACATTCTGCTACATTTACTACCTTTGAATACTCATTGTATTCGAAGATCCCTCAATTTCAATCTGACGGATCTCTGTTTGGAGATAAGTATATGACTCTCGTCTTTAATTATGCACCTTGCCATTTTATGATCAATTGTTCAGAAACAGTATTTGACGTCGGTAACTTTGTCGTAACAATTCATTATCAATTGTTCAGAATAAGTATATGCCGTCGGTAACTTTGTCGTAACAATTCATTATCAATTGTTCAGAATAAGTATATGCCGTCGGTAACTTTGTCGTAACAATTCATTATCAATTGTTCAGAATAAGTATATGCCGTCGGTAACTTTGTCGTAACAATTCATGATCAATTGCTCAGAAACAGTATTTGCGGACGGTAACTTTGTTGTGTCATTACGTGATCTATTGCTCAGAAACAGTGTTTGCGGACGGTAACTTGTTAAGAGTGGACGATGATCAGACAAGCTGAAACACATCTGATGGCTGTGGAAATGTACTATCTGAGGAAAATGTAAAGAATACCATGGACAGACGGAAAAAAACAAGTAACCAAGTCCTACAAGAAACAAATATAAATCGATTAGAGAAATTAGACGTGGACAGTCAAAATTTGTTTGTCACGTTAAGAGAAGAAATAAATGGGAGAACTTGATGACAGTTGGCAACTGGCAAGATCGAGGGGAGGAAAACAAGAGGAAGGCAGAGAAGTAATACTTGGATGGCTTGGCCACTTGGTATGGTCGAGACAGGAACACTGATCTGATCCTCGATTCTGGTGAATCGAGTGAGGGGGTGAATCATGACTGTTCACGCTTATCGGCATCGCACATGATGAATGAACTTTGTTACGTAGCATGTTCTTTAGGATAATAGTCAGCAGATTAAACATGCGTGCTGGGAGCAAGGGGTTCGATGTATCTGTAGGTTGCCATTGCTTTCTGAACTGCCGTCACTCATTCCACTGTATGAAAACAAGAGCACGGTTGTCTGCTTTAGATATAAGGCTGCACAGATTGTTATTTTGTAAGTTGGCAGAGGTGACCATTTGCCCTTCTGGGCAAATATTCCGGCTATAACCAACAAGATACTATCTACATACATGTGTCCTAGAGGCCAGATATTCTGTTATAATATATTTTCCTATTTAACAGCGTTATGCCATTTCGTAATCAATTTATCAGAAACAGTATTTGCCGCCGGTAATTGTCTTTCGGGAAATAGTCAGAAGATTACGCATGCGTGCTAGTAGGGCAGGGGTTCGATGCCAGCTCTCACTGTTTGCTAGAAGAAGGAAGGACTAGCCACCTGTTCCTCCATGGAATCAGACTTAGGAAATGTAATAGTCCTATCACTTCTCATATTCACTACACACATACAGTATTTTATTATATGTATATATATATATATATATATATATATATATATATATATATATATATGTGTGTGTGTGTGTGTGTGTGTGTGTGTGTGTGTGTGTGTGTGTATAATTAAAATAGCAGATGAACAGTGCGAAGATGGGTAAAGAAAACACGCATTGCATTACTATATTTACCAAATACGCTTTGGATTGCCCCAAGAGTTTGACGGCTGAACGGATTCATCTTAATGACTGCGGTGAACATTTTGATGGAAAGCCAGGACACTGTTTCAATACATCAAAAACTTGTTAAAGGTACGAGGGTGAGTCAATAAGTAAGTCGCACAGTTCTGTGGGATGGCAGATAAATGTAGTTGATGTTTTCTACAGGTGTCTTTAGGTGACAGCAACATTATTCCCGTTGGTCAGGTGGCGCTTGGTGTCTCATGCGCATCCCTGCGCATAAACAAAATGCCATAAACAAAACTTACGGAGTGTGCAACCAAAGAGCAACGTGTTGTTGTGCATGTTTTTGTGGGCAAAATGACTGCCTGCAAAGGACATACATAAGGAAATGCTTCCTGTTTATGCTGACAAATGCTTGTCCCGTAAAGCGGGTGGAGGAGATGATTAGAGGTGACAGGCGAGTAACGATAGACTCTGTAGCATCTGCAATAGGGTGCACATATTTCTCAGCATACAGCATAATTCATGATCGATTGAATTTTAAGAAAGTGTGCTCAAGGTGGGTACCCAGACAATTGAAGGAGGAACACAAAATGAACTAATGTGGCCTGTCCTTGCATCATCTCTGTCGATACGAAGATGAAGGATAAGACATGCTGAACAGGATTGTTACTGGGGACAATTCATGGGTGCATCACTACCAGCCCGGATCAAAGCGTGCTTCAGTGCAGTGGAAACATCCTTCTTTACCTTGTGTCCAAGAAATTCAAGGTTACGCCATCAGCCGGGAAGGTTATGCTGACAGTGTTCTGGGATTGTCAAGGAGTGCTTCTAACGAATTTCATGAAGACAGGTGACAATGTGAATTCTGAATCGTACTGTAAAGTTCTATCTATGGTTCACGGTTCATTTCGAAGAAAATGTCCAGGACTGCTGACTGGAGGTGTGTTGCTTCTTCATGACAATGCCAGACCACATACGGCTCAATTAACTCAGGAGAAAATTAACCAACTAAGGTGGGACGGTGTGCAACATCCACCTTACAGATCCGACTTAGCCCCTAGCGATTTCCACCTTTTTGGTCCATTGAAAACAGACCTTGGTGGGAGACATTTCACGAATGACGCTGAAGTTGAATGTGAAGTGAAAACGTGGTTTAGAAAAGAGAACACGCAGTTCTATGCAACCGGTTTTGGAGGACTGATAAAACGATGGGGTAAGTGCATCAGTTTTGGTGGAAATTATGTTGAGAAATAAAGCGACAATGTATGTATAAAAATAAACTGTTTTCAAGTTGTTATCATGTTAGTTATTTTTCTACAGCCTCTTGTGACTTACTTATTGACTTCCCCACGTAAATAGTTAACGGTACTGTCCTGATCATTCATCATCATCATCATCATCATCATCATCATCATCATCATCATCATCATCATCATCATCATCATCATCTTCCACTTCTGCCGTCAAGCATAGTGGGGAGGAATAATTTGCGCTCCAGCGCCCGGTGGGCGGCACTGGATAGTGATACATGATCATTAAGAAACGTAAACGAAAGACTAAATAGTTACATCGTTTTTGGAACATCCTGAGAGTTGTGTGGTTTCAAGCATACTCAATCAACCTAATACACACGTTGTATCAAGAACAATAAGCAGCTGGCAGAGTAGCTGGTAAAGCTTAAAACTGAACTGCGATGCAAAGAGGAGTAAGACACGAATAGACTCTCTTCTGATACCTGTTCAATATCTATGCAGATAATGTAATGAGATTCGTCATAAATTATGAGACCTGTGGCAAATGTGGTCTATTAATAATTAGCGAAAATACAATTCCAAATTTGGATATGCATATGACATAGTTCGCTTCCCAAACAGCGATCGGAATTAGAACAGTTAGCAATGTTTGTCAGCATACACCCTTTGGCACCTTTCCGTCTTGACAGACGATAGTTTTGTACATTGTGCTTTAAAAAGGCTTAATAACTACGATCCATGGCGGTGGCGAGTGTGGCTGGTAAGGCCAATTCTTGCTGCAAATGTTTTCCCACAGTAAGTGCATGTGAAAACATGGTCATTTCCACCATTTTGCACCATCTTACGTCTCTCACGTTCTGTGTGTTCTTTATCTGCAATCATTTTCTCCTTTGTCTTTATTCCATTTCTGATAGTTGCCCTCCATGCAACACGTTCAGTGGCGACATGCTCCTAATGTGCATTATCAATGCCTGTATCAATTATGTCCCGCTTACACACATCTTTGTATCGTAGTAGAGGCCGACCCTGAGATCTCCTACCCGTCTGTAATTCACCAAAAAAGATGTCCTTTGGTATTCTACCATCATCCATCCTCCTAACGTGTCCTATCCATCTAAGTCTACGAAGACTGAGCATGGAATACACCGTCACACAACCTGATCTTTCCAATACTTCAGTATTTGTGATTTTGTCTTGCCACTTAATACCAAGTATTCTTCGCAGACACCGCATATGAAAGCTGTTTAAACGTTTCTCTTGGCGTGAATAAGTTGTCCAGGTTTCATTGCCATAAAGAAGAGTACTAAGGACACAGGCTTGGTAGACGACGACTTTTGTTTTGGCAGTAAGCTTCCTGTTCTCCCAGACTCTTTTTGCTAACATGTTCATTGTTGTTGCTGCCTTGCCAATCCTGATGTTGATTTCCTGATCGAGGGATAATTTGCTATTTACCTCTGATCCTAGATATGTAAAATGGTCTACTATCTCCAGCTTGGTCTCACTTGAGTAAAGCTCTAAATAGTGCTCGACCCATCTATCCATCTGCTGTTTCTTATCAGTGATGATTTCTCCAGTCAAGGTTTTCAGCGGTGCACTTCTTTTGATCATTGGACCACAGGCTTTCTTTATCCCTTCATACATGCTTCTGATGTTTCCCTTATCACTTGCGATTTGAATGGACTCACATAACTTGATCCAACAGTCATTCGCACACTGCCTGGCAGCCTTTTGTACATCCTTCCTCGCTTGCTTCAGCTCACTCAGAGTGTTACGCGTTGGTCTTTCCTTGTTTCTTAAGAGAGCCATCTTCTTTTTATCAATCAAGGGCTGCAGTATCTGGCTGTTTGCCGCAAACCAGTCCTGCCTCTTATGATCCACAGTGCCGTAAACCCCTACCGCTGTTTTATAAATAGTTTCCTTAAGTTTACTCCATTTATCATTTACTATACAATTTTCTGATGTATCATTGAAAGCGTCTTCAAGTTGCTGTTGAAATTCAAAGCACTTTCCAGGATCGTGAGTGTTAGTAATATTAATCCTGGGGCTAGACTTGTGTTTAGCTGTGTAGATTCTCTTTGGTCTCAGTCTACCCCATGCAACAACCAAAGAATGATCAGTATCACAGTCAGCACTGTGGTAACTTCGAGTTAATGATGTATGGTTCAGATGTTGTCTCCGTGTGATAATGAAGTCCAGCTGATGCCAATGGTTGGATCTTGGATGTTTCCATGTGACCTTATGCATCTCTTTTGTTTTAAAAAAGGAGTTTGTAATACATAGGTCATTTCTAGTGCAATGCTCCAGCAGCCTTTGCCCATTATCATTCATGCGACCGATGTTGTATTTTCCAAGGCACACTGGCCATGAACTCGAGTCCTTGCCCACACGAGCATTGAAATCACCGAGCATATAAATGTAGTCGGATTTTGGAACTGCCTTGATCGCAGAGTCTAGCTGCTCATAGAACGTATCCTTCACATCATCAGAGGAAGCGAGTGTCGGTGCATATGCAGTGAGAATGGTGGCAAATCCACAAGAGGTTGCCAAGCGCAGTGATAATAATCTTTCATTACCTCCAGCTGGGATATCAATCATTCCCAGTAGCGAATTCTTCACTGCAAAGCCCACACCATGTTGCCTTTTTTCTGCCTGCCCTCTTCCCTTCCAAAAAATGTGTAATTGTTTTCCCTGAGTGACCCTTCCTCAGCGAGGCGAGTCTCCTGCAGGCCAGCAATATCAATGTTAAGACGATTGAGTTCAGCATCAATCACAGCCGTTTTTCTCACATCGTCAATATTTGTCAAGTCAGTGGAAAATCCTGGACACATGGTTCTCACGTTCCAGGTTGCAAGCCGTAGCTTGAGGTTTCTATTCTTTTTATTAGTACCTGGTGCATTGGTTTTACAGCCTGCGATTCAGATTTTGTCCTAGCCCCAAGCACCCATTGAAGCAGGCAGGCTGTGGCGGATCAGCACCCAATTGGCTGGGGGCTGCCCAGCTTGAGGCGGGCGGTAGCTGATCAGTGACACCTGTAGGTGTCTCCCACCGTCAGAGGCAACGCGTGGCGCCCCATGTGTACGCCAACTGACAAGGACTTATAACCCGTAACAATTGCCTCTCACTTTGATTCCGAGACCGGTTAAGACCAGGGATGGAGTTATTGCCTCTCCATAGCACAAAGCCTGGGCTAAAATAAAGAAACCATGTGTTGCCCATGCAGCATGATCTCTCTCTCGGCCTGCCTAGTTCACTCCAGAGGAAAGTTGACACCTATAATCTGGAACAAGACAAGCTGCAGAAGCTGCCGGATCAGCAAAGCAATGCTCTAACTGTCCGCCTGTCGGAGCTTCGATCATAGACCAGCTGCCAACCAAGGCTTAGGGCCTGGTCTGCCCTGCCATGACTTATTTTGTCTTTGGGTTGCATTTCCTCGCACCAGGATAAGGCTAGTACCCTCCCAATTGCGCTCTTCCGCCCGAAGCCGTTGGCACAATGTGGGGTGTCGGGTTTGGTAAGCGCTGCCCAACATTCGGCGCTGACAGAAATCAGGTAGTACCGTCTACTGTCATACGGTAGCTCAGTCATATCTGACTAAGACCTGACCTTAATACCTGACCTCAGCATACACAGTGAATATAAATAACTTTTTCCTGAAAGGTGAAGTGGTAATGTCCTGTAGCAAAATAACATGTTAACCAACAATTACAATCTACTGTGGAGAAATGGAGCATGTCAAAACATTAAATACATTTGATCCATAATTATTAACAATGAGAACTCTTCAAACGAAGTCATAAAGAGACTGGCTATGGCAGTGAAGAGGTCAAACCGTATTAATAATCTATGACACAAAATCAGTGAACAAATGAAAGCAAACATTTTGACAACATTCATTTTCTCCTGTTCGGAATATACGGAAGTTGTGAATCATTTTGCAACTACTAAAGAAAGAAACATTTCATCGAATTTAACATTACAATTAGCAAAATAATTCAAAGAATATATTTGATCAAGAAGAATGACAATACTGACATTCTAGCAAGATCTGTACATCGAAGAAAACTTAATGATAAACAACATCGTGATTCTGAAAGTGAAATACTTCGGCCATATGAAACCGGACATGGGTGGGACAGAACTGAGATGGAAGGAATGGGTCAGGGAGGAAGAGGCATGGATCGACCAGTACCAAGGTGGACACATTACAATAACGTCACATTGGGGCAGGTAAATGTACAAGGCAATGGATCTTGCAAACGGTCGAGAGTCTTTCCCGTTGAGCCGTGATGAGAATAGTGTTGTGCCATGGAACTACTGCATGAACATATGAAAGTAGACTTACAGGGCTGAGTAAACCAACATGAAGGGTAAAACAGACAGACAGACGAAAATCGAATATAGAGACACTGTCAGCATCTCCAATAAGGCTTTAGAGAGGTGATAAGAGTTAATACAAGTCTAGTAGGGAGACACCAGACAGGAGAGACACCAGCACTATAAATAGCCTCACAAGGAGACACATTTGTGTCAGACAAGGGGCTAATACGTACAAGTGAGCGAGGGCTTTCCCCAAGCCATTGTAAAGCTTGGCCTTACGAGTAACCGTGAAGTGCCCGGTTACTCTAGCTCACAAGCCAGCGTGCTTGGGACTCCATGCACGCAAGACTAGCTACTGCACGAAGGGGACAGTGTCCCTGCGTGTACGCGCAATGTGTAGCGTGAAAACAGACCCGACTGGAGACGGTAGAGAGTAGACGTGTTCTTGACAAATGCTATAGTTTCTAGGCAATAGGCAAATATTAGGCTGTAAATTTAGATTGTGATTACTAGCATCATTTCTCACCACTTCATTGCATTCATGTTGTATAATGATGATGAAGCATACCGCTCGCAGAGCGATTGAATTGTCAGCTCTAAATAAATTGCATTCCTTTTGCAAATGTCACGAGTTGTTATTTCGTGCGGTGCAAAAGTAGGGGAGTCCTGAGAACTCTGTAGCGAACAAGTCGCTGACAGACACACAGACCGAAAAATTTGAAGGTCATTTTCAGCCAAATTTAAGTTGTGGAGACGGCACCTAGTTGAGTGATTGATTGTAGGCAGACAAATTAACAGATTCAGTGACAAACAAAAAGTAGGTTTGGACCAAACTAAATTGGATGGCTGACAATTGGAAGTAGAGATGTCACAGTTATGACTTTAGAGTTGTTAATATGGTAGCAGACATATTGCATTATTATATATCAAATTAAAGAAGGTTGTTTACGGGAAAATACGATATTGATAGTTTAATAGAGACAATCATTTCGCAATGACACCATTTCGGTAATATATAAACCCATGGCAGATATTCTAAGTCACTCAAGACGATTAATCATCTCATGGTAATAATCAGTTAAATAATACTTCAAACCTAGTTTTTGAATTAAATAGAAAATAAAACGACAGATAATAAACAGCATATTAACACCAACCCTATGCTATCAATCTCAAACCTGGACTTTATCCAAATTACACCTTCGCAATATCAACACCTGCGAAATGAGATGCCTGAGGAGAGCTGCCAACTTAACAATCCGAGACCGAGTAAGAAATGCTATTATCACACAGACTGTGGGATCAACACCTTGTGCCACATTTATTGAAAGACAGAAGATCAAGTGGTTTGGCCATGTCGTTAGAAGCAACATCAGCAACTACCATCACTGTCCTTACATCAAAGATCATCTGCGACGAGACCACGAGGACGTCCAAAAAGAAAATGGATTGACGACATCAGAGACATTGTACAACCTACACGGAATGACACTATCCAGTGCCGCCCACCGGGCGCTGGAACGCAAATTATTCCTCCCCACGCCGCTTGACGGCAGAAGTGGAGATGATGATGATGATGATGATGATGAAAGCCATATGTGTTGTGTTGGTGCCCTTGTTTCATTGACTTCAGTTCTTTAAAAAAAACGATCTGGATTCGTTTTTCTGGTGATTAGTTTCCATATCTTTGATTATATTACTCATATATTCTGCTGTCGAACTATTTTTGTAGCCTCTTTACATTCATTTATATATTGCTCTTCCTTTTGGATGTTGTTGATGTAATTTAACCATAAATGTCTGGCATTCTTTTTCCCAATGACTGCTTCTCCACATTTTTGATTGAACCATCTGTTCTTTCTATGCGTGGTTAACACACCGAGACATTCTTCTGCGGTATATTGAATTGTATTCTTGATGTTCAACCAAGTTTGGTCAACGTTTTCCTAAATCGTGTCTTGCAGAGCTTCAAGTTTTCATTTTATTTTATCTATAAATTTCTCTTTGACTGTAATTTCTTGTAGTTTTTCTCTGTTATATGTTGGGTGTAATCTTTGTAATTTAATATTGAAAGCTCTCTTAAGTTTTATTTTAAATTTTGCTCCAACGAGGAAGTGGTCGCTGTGGCACTCAGCTCCTCTATAACTTCTAACTTGTTGCATGTTTGATGCATTCTTGTTGTTAATTAAAATGTGATCTATTTGATTATAGGTTCTCTTGTCACATGATTTCCAAGTTTGTGTATATCCTTTCTTTGCAGTCTGGTACTGCTAATCTGCAGTCCTTTGGCTTTTGCCAGGTTGGTGACTCTCCATCCTTTGTCATTTGAAGTTGTATGTAGGCTTTCTATACCGGCCACTTTTTTATGAGTTTGCTCTCTACCTATTTTTGCATTGAAGTCTTCCAGCACAATCAGGATATCCTGTTTGTGGGTTTCTTCTATGACATCTTCCACATCATTATAAAAGTCTTCTTTACCGACATCTTCTTTCTCTTCAGCAGGTGCATGTACATAAATCATCGTTATATTTTTCCATTTACCTTTTATTCGTAATTTACTAATTCTGTCATTAACAGCTTTAAAGTTTAGAACGTTCCCCCATAACTCTTTTTTGATGACAAAACTTTTTCCTAATTCATGTTTATTTTGGGCATTTCCTCCATATATTACAATCATTCCATTTTGCTCTCCTGGCCACCTTATTTCTTGAATTGCTGTAATACCCATTTGATATTCAACCAGCTCCCGGGTTAGTTCTTCAGCCGCTCCAGCTCGATATAATGTCCGTACATTCCATGCTCCAAATCTCAAGAGTCCTTTAACGTTCTTAGGTCGTTGTCCAAATAAGTCAGTCCGAATTCGACGCTTATGTATCTGTTTCATAACAAAATAGTTTTACAAAGGTGGGGATGTTAACCCCACGCTTCAACCCCCAACTTGGAGGTCCAGGGTGTTTCTCTTTGTCTGTTCTCTACCCTTTGACCTGTCCGGCTTGGGAGGCCCTGCTGGTAGCTACGCTACCGCCGGCATAGCTCTCAGGGTCATTGAGAAACTCAAGCTCCCCCACCACGACAAGGTGGAAACACCATCGGGGGAGAAGTACCGATTGTCCTATTAAAATATGGGATTAGCACCAGTGGTCCAACACGCATGAATATGTGTAAGAAAAGGCACTTTACTTTCTTTATAAAACTGCAAGGTAATTGAAAGTACGTAAGAAGGCGCATGACGATCATTGGCACTCATATAAGACATTGTTCTTTTATTTCTGCTTCTTCACATGTTTTCTACCAGTACAAATTAATCCATGTCAATGTGTTTCTCGTGTGAAATGTTATGAATTTCACATATTCTAGATTAACACTGTATTCTCTTCACGTACGCCGTTACTTCTTTTCCAAATTGTTAAGAATGTCAAGTGTTTATTTTACTACCTAGTGTGTGGAACAGAAACCCCTGACCTGATATCGAACCCCTGTCAATAGACATAAAAGCCAGGCCTCCCAGCGGGTGAAACATTCCAACCACCATTCATACCTACAACTCGATTCAAAGTGCGTCATTGATACACAACAGTCTGGGATTTATGTTCTTGCAGTCTTACACTACTTGTCTACAATATATTATTGATTCTTCGAGGAGCCTCGGCTATTATATTCAAGTGTCAAGCCGAGACGATCTAATCAACTAAACACCGCGCTATACATACTAACAAGAAATTATATCTTCTAGACAAATCTATGTTCAAGAACCGATCAGGTTATGTGTATGTGTTATGACAAGAGATCATGTTTCTTCAAAGACGTTCATTATCATATACAAGCAAATACTGACTTCTTTTTGCTTGGAAATTGCGGATCGAGTTCTAGTGCATGAATGTATGAATCAATATACAAGCTAAAGTCAAGTGCACAGCATGTTAAACATAGAATGTTACAGATAATTACAAGTAGAGTTTGGCAGAGAAGTCCAGTAGGAGTTAGTTAGTCGCAGTTCAAACTTTATGGTGAAGGGTCGCCCCATCATGCTCCGCTCTTGTGCAAGTGAATATCTAATCGCCCCATTATGCCCCGCTCTTGTACCAGTGAATATCAAACAAAATGCTCCTCATTGCCCCATGTGAAAGATGGAACAGGCAAGAGTCTCGACAAACCAATAGCCCGCAAAAGTATACTATGCACAAAATCGCTGCCAGACTACCAACACAAATGCTCGCGTCAAAAAATATAGTCGATCTTCGATGGAAGCGGCAGTCACTAGAAAACCTAGCAGCCATACATATGTGTGAAGTGTTAGGATCACCAGAATCTTGTATACCGGAGTGCACGGAGGAATAAATGGCCAGCTCTTGCTTCACGTAGCGAAAGATTATAGCTGACAGCAAACCTTTGTAAGACTATGTCACAGTCGGTTTCACGTCCTAACCGTTATACAAAGTAGCCCGCTAAGTAGATTTAAGCAAGCAACACCTGTGCGGGCTGTTGGTTTGTCGAGAGTCCTGTCTATCCCACTTTACAAACGGGGCAATGAGGAGCATTTTTTTATGATATTCACTGGCACAGGAAACGAGCATTATAGGGCAACCCTTTGCCTTGAAGGTAGGACAGCGACTAACAGACTAACTGATTAACTAACTATAAGAGGAACACAAATTACGTTTTGTGGGGTAACATTGTAAGGAAAATCAATTTGCGCGATTTCACACATACTACAATTTCTAACAGAGACAACTAAAGATGGATAAATAAAGAACATTATTCCTATTAATGCAAGTTAGCAGATCGCCAGGCCCACTAAGTATACAGATAAATAACACACCTCTGAAACAAGTTAAAGAATTCAAATACCTTGGAAGTATGATCACAGAAGATGGCAGATTGGACAGAGAAATTGAAATCAGATGTCAAAAAGCTAGTGCACTTACATATAAACTATCACCCTTACTGAAGCATCCAAACATACCCATGTCCGCAAAACGACAGATAATAAACAGCATATTCACACCAACCCTATGCTAGCAATCTCAAACCTGGACTTTATCCAAATTACACCTTCGCAAAATCAACACCTGCGAAATGAGATGCCTGAGGAGAGCTGCCAACTTAACAATCCGAGACCGAGTAAGAAATGCTACTATCAGACAGACTGTGGGATCAACACCTTGTGCCACATTTATTGAAAGACAGAAGATCAAGTGGTTTGGCCATGTCGTTAGAATGCAACATCAGCAACTACCATCACTTCCCTTACATCAAAGATCATCTGCGACGAGACCACGAGGACGTCCAAGAAGAAAATGGATTGACGACATCAGAGACATTGTACAACCACACGGAATGACACTATCCAGTGCCGTCCACCGGGCGCTGGAACGCAAATTATTCCTCCCCACGACGCTTGACGGCAGAAGTGGAAGATGATGATGATGATGATGATGATGCCTATTATCAATGCCGTGTGATTATAGAGATCATGTCTGTCCAGTCACTCATTTCTGAAACCCATCGCCTTCCATGCCATGATGTGCAGCAACCTGCGTCTTGGTCTGCCCCTGCCTTTTCGTCCACCAACATTCCTGTTGTCAAAGCATACTCCAACTTTATTTTTCCTAAAGAATGTGCACTGTCTTCTCTTGATGCGAGTAGAGACGTTTCTTTGTTAGTTGATTTGTGTCAAGTTTTATCCTTTGCTCTTTCTATCCATCCACTGTGCTCTTATGATTCTCTTAAAGGTACAGATCTACAGATTCCACACAATTCATCACTTGCCTGCAAGTTGTTCTGTACATCAGAACTGGTTCTATATAGCTCTTAAGAGTTCCTTTTCACATCTCGTTTGGCAAAGATATATTGCAGAGAATATTCTTCATTTTGTGAAATGCTGCCAGTACTTGGAATTTTCTACATTTAACCTTCTTAATTCATCTTCCAGTGCAGAAAGATAATATATCGCCAAATGTGACCTCCTATTTGGACATAAGGATGATATATCGCTATACTAGAGTCATCGTCTTATTTGTTTTGTTTCGTTATATCTTCCGAAAGTTTAATGCTCAGTGAAGAGACATTTACATTATAATACTTATTCATCTGATTGTGTGCCATGTCTTGGTCCAAACCTACGTTCTTGCTGGCACTGAATCAGTTAAGCCAGCGACCGCAGCAGGTCTATAGATATCTATTGCAAAGACTGCTAACAGTTTGTGGTGTGTACGTTTATTGTGAAGACCCCGCCCGCTTTCGGCAAGTAGCAACCGGGTATCAATAACAGATCAGCAAATAAAAGGTGAACATAAATATGTCATTGTTACAGCTGACACATAGGACAGTGGGCTTGTGAATGCATCGACTGAAGTCAACAGACAGCAGGATTACGAGAGCGCGCAAAGACACGTTTGTTGGTTCAAGACCGCTTGTTCAAATACGTTTTACATGTAAGCAGTTTGGTTAATACAGAATTATAAACTTAATGTTTGATGTTACTAGGGTTTGTTTATGCTCGGATTTATTTCACAGGATGAAACATTGTTTCTTTGAGGCATATTTGGATTGTTGACGCGTTGCTTTATGGATGTAACTATTTAAAAATCTAAAGTAAGTAAAGGATCTATGTTTAAGCCATTAAACGTGGTATACAATTGTGGTCACCTATTACGAAGGAGATTCACATTAAAACCTTTAAAGTGTGATAGAAATTACAATAACTATGCCATTACCTTATAACCTGTCAATATTGTTGTTACGTATGAATGTCAAGAGGGGTAGGCATGTGACACCACTATGCAGATGAATACAGTGATGTTATAAAGACAGTTTAAAGATGGGGAAAGAGGAGCAGAATTCTGTTATCCGATATTTGTTCACTGAATATGTGAACCTATAGAAATTCATCGGTGAATGAAGGTCCAGTATGGTGGTGCATGCCTATCAGTCCAGCAAGTGTATGAGTGTAGGTCCAGTATGGTGGTGCATGCCTATCAGTCCAGCAAGTGTATGAGTGTACCATGAAGTTTCAAAACTATTCGGTCCGTGGAAGAGGGACAGCTGGTGGTGCATGAGTGGTTACACACGCGACCAAGATATTTTTATTTCTTCGGGAATTCAAGTACTTTATTGGCACTGGAGGATTTGAATTGTACGCGATGAGGACTACATTCAAAAATGAAACATTTGTTCTCTTCTTTTTTCAGAATATATTCACACATACAAACAAAACATTTGAGGTGTTCAATAGAAGCCACCTCGAATTATACTTGTCTGCACTTTATTTCATCATCATCATCATCATTCTATTTCATCATATCATCATCATCATCATCATCATCATCATCATCATCATCATCATAATTGCCTTGCTGGCTGGCGTGGGCGATCATGCCTCTCTACAAATTGCGATCTCCAACGCCATGGACACATTCGTGTGCTGACCCCCTTCCGTGCCATGACATTAGACTGTCAAGAATCTTCTCCCGCTGTCTTCCTCTATCTCTTTTTCTGCAATTCGTTCCGGTTGCGACGAAACATCATGACTGTTAACTCTATTTATGAATAAGAAAATATCGCACCCGTTGCGTTTACTTCCTATGCAATTTCCTTGTACAAATTTGAGGCTGGGTCGAGCGACGAGCCCTAGTTGATCAAACCAAAGCCCACCTCAAAGGCATCTAGAGCATAACCACCCAATCACGTGATCGTGCTAGATACTGCGATACCACCAATACCTGTAATCATTTAGCTCTGCGATTAAATCGGATTAACGGATAGGCATGTATTGCTGAGGCTAAATTTTGTGGGATTTAATGCAACAGTCAGTCAGTGTGTATCCTGCACTCATCGGACTATTATCAAAGGAAGACGGAGGCCTGCAAAGTCGCTCTTAAGACACTAATTACACGAGATATTGAGCGGTGTAGATGCCACTACTATTTCCGTTCACAATTAAAAGTTGCAGTATAATATTTGAGCTTGCCTGCGTTGCTTGACTGTAAGTTCTTATAAGAATGTTTGTTTCAGTTACTGGATATGATATGAAGAGTGGGTGTAATGTTACTGAACGTGCATGAGGGTTTTCAATTAGGGAATATGATCTGAAGGGTTGGTGCAATGTTATTGAACGTGCATGAGTTATTTCAGTTAGGGAATATGATATGAAGTGTTGGTGCAATGTTATCGAACGTGAATGAGTTATTTCAGTTATGGAATATGATATGAAAGGTTGGTGAAATGTTATTGAACGTGCATGATATATTTCTGTTAGGGAATATGATATGAAGGGTTGGTGCAATGTTATTGAAGGTGCATGATATATTTCAGTTAGGAAATATGATATGAAGACTGGGTTCATTGTTATTGAACGTACATATTTTGTTTCAGTTAGGCTAGGAAGTATGATATAAGGGGTGGTGCAATGTTATTAAACGTGCCCGCTTGGCTGGACTGTAAGTACTTAAAGGAATGTTTATTTCAGTTAGGGAATATGATATGAGGAGTGGGTGCAATGTTATTGAACGTGACTGGTGCATTTCAATTAACAAATATGAAATGAGGAGTGGGTGCAATGTTATTGAACGTGCCTGGTGTATTTCAATTATCAAATATGATATGAGGAGTGGGTGCAATGTTATTGAACGTGCATGCGGTGTTTCAGTTATCGAATATGCTATGAGGAGTTGGTGTAATGTTATTGAAGGTGCATGCGATGCCGCACTTGTGAATACAGTAGAGGACTGTTTTTTTGGATAATGGTTCGATCATTATCGGGCTTGATTCCCATTTTTAAAATTGACTTGGGTCCCCACATCTTAAGACGCTGCTATTCCCCATCTTTTTATAGACAGGGCGGTACTCGCTAGGTGATATGGTCAATATTACACTTGCAGCCTTAACTTCCCAAGAGAATTTTTGTACCAGTTTTAGAATATACGTGAGTTACCTTGATTATGAGTTGTGAAGTATATGTACAGACAGTGGCTTGTTCCCACTTAAAGCAGTGATAAAGAAGTAGTGATAAATAGTAATAAAAAAGATACCCCAAAAAACCAAAAGTGATAAAGCAAATGAAGTTCTGATTGATGTTCTTATTCTTCTTTTTTTTTTTTTTTTTCCACTACATGATTTTGACTAATTCAGTGTTCAACATGAAGTATGTTTGTACCAGTCATGGTACACAAATAAATTAAGAAATATTATAATGCAAATTTCCCTTCTCTAAGTATTGCAGTCGCGGTTAGTTAGTTAGTTAGTCAGTTATTCAGTTAGTTAGTCAGTTATTCAGTTAGTCGTTGTTCCAACTTCATCTCAACGGGTCATCCCCATTATGCTCCGTTCCTGTGCCAGTGAGTATCACACAGGATGCTCCTCACTGCCCCATGTGCAATTGCGGAAGATGCACAAAACAAATCCAATAACACAATGACCCTAGTATGGCGATGTGTCGTCCTTCGTTTAAAATATAGGGTCATATTTGGCGATAGTTAATCCTTTAGCACTGAATCAGTTAATATAACTTTTTGCTGTTTTATTTTTTTTAATTATTTTCGTTCTACCAGATGCAGTCTTTATCTTTGGTTAATAGGTTGGAATAACTGTGTGCTTTTAGATTTTAATTTTGCCTACGGATTTCAAATAGTGTGGCTTTTCAAATAACAATACGTATGTCCACTTCTTAGCTAAGCTGATCACTGTAGCTCTTATATGTTGTTGTTTTTACCCAATAAGTCTAAAACAAAATTTGCGTGTCAACTTCTAAGGGGCGTGTATATTTTCCCGCCCTTAGTGACAGTCTATGAAGCTTGAAAAGACACAGCTTCGACAAGGTATTCCTAATATCAGCTTACCGGAATATGATTCCTAACCCAATGAGCCGTGACAAGATTTCAGGCACAGGGCCATAGACACAATAGCCATCTAGAGGCGGGTAGATGGTATGGTCGGTTCAGTGAAGACACCGAGCTGGTTCCGTGGTATGTAGTTGGTGTTGTCATTACGACAGGACAGCTGAACGAACATAGGTAAAGTTACTGTGTTTATGTGTATGTTGGTTCATGTAAAATGAGACTGTACGTACGTCAATGCGAATTTGTAACTGGGTAAATTATAAATAAGTTTATTGTCATACGGTGTTGTTGGGAAGTTAATGCGGCATGGCGTGTGCACCGTGTGCGTGTATATGTGTGTATGTGTATTATGTGTGTATCAATGTGTATGTGTGCATGTGTTGTGTATGTGTGTATACATGTGTATATATGAGTATTCGGTGTATGTGTGCATGTGTGTATGTGTGTGTATGTGTGTGTATGTGTGTATGAGTGTATATGTGTGCATGAGTGTTATTAGTTATCAGTTATCAGTTGGGGTATCTTCATTGCACTCCGTGAGTGTATATGTTTGTATGCGTGTGTGTATGTGTGTATATGTTTCTATGTGTGTGTATGAGCGCATATACGTGTATTTGTGTATGCGAGCGTATTTGTGTATGCATGGTTATGCTTGCGTATGTGTGTGTATCTAGATATGTGTGTATGTGTGCACGTGTGTGTATGCGTGTGCATGTGTGTATGCGTGTGTATATGTCTGTATGTTTGTATAGTGTGTAGGTTTGTATGCGTATGCATATGGCTAATGTTTTTATGTGTGTATGTATGTGTAAGCGTTTATGTGTGTATGTGCGTATATGCTTGTATGTGTGCGTGTGTGTATGTTTGTGAGTGTATGTGTGTGTATGTATGTACATGTATGTGTGTATGTGTGTATGCATACCGAAATAAATTATGCTTGATGGTCTAATGACCGGCATTAAGGAATGTCGTCAATACACGCCAGTGTAATTCACAACAGCAAGGGCCTAGATCTCAGGAGTGACTTTAAAGCCCACGCCACCTTGCACAGCACATGCTATATATGTATATATTTATATGGGACGCAGAGGTGTTTCCAAGGCACCAGGGCCAGCGAGGTTCTATACTGGCCAAGACCTACTAACACGTCCTAGCCGTGCGTCCTGGGCAAGCGGTCTCTTCGGGGTCCTGGCTAACGTAGTAGGATCGCTGATTCTTCAGAAGTCGGAGAGTATCTGCCTGCAAGGCGAGGAACCACCAGTCTGCACACCAATAAGCCAGACATGGGACAACGGATACTCACGGAAACCTCAGGTTCTGTATGACATCACACTGATGTTGGACAACAGGATGTCTTCATCCGACATACAGGACTTCACGCTGGAGGTCACAGCCAGCGAACACAAGAAAACAAGCAAGCATGTGTGTGTGTGTGTGTGTGTGTGTGTGTGTGTGTGTCTATATATATATATATATATATATATATATATATATATATATATATATATATATATATATGTGTGTGTGTGTGTGTGTGTTGCGTATCCTTTACAGGACATCACTGTTAACAGCAGCAGCATCTTTTAGCTGATTGTTGATTTCTTTGCAAGATTACACTCAGTAGTTTGCCATTGCTTTCTGAACGACCGGCTCCATACTCTCATAAGTCACTGGCGGGATTCGAACCGCTTCCAGTTCTCGTGCGCTCACTCCAACCACGACAGTATATATGCCGTTATCACTGGTCGATGGGTTAGCAGCTTTCTCCGTAACCCTGAATACTGTCGTGGTTGGAGTGAGCGCACGAGAACTGGAAGCGGTTCGAATCCCGCCAGTGACCTATGAGAGTATGGAGCCGGTCGTTCAGAAAGCAATGGCAAACTACTGAGCGTAATCTTGCCAAGAAATCAACAATCAGCTAAAAGATGCTGCTGCTGTTAACAGTGATGTCCTGTAAAGGATACGCAACACACACACACACACACCACACATATATATATATATATATATATATATATACACACACACACACACACACACACACACACACATGCTTGCTTGTTTTCTTGTGTTCGCTGGCTGTGAACTCCAGCGTGAAGTCCTGTATGTCGGATGAAGACATCCTGTTGTCCAACATCAGTGTGATGTCATACAGAACCTGAGGTTTCCGTGAGTATTCGTTGTCCCATGCCTGGCTTATTGGTGTGCAGACTGGTGGTTCTTCGTCTTGCAGGCAGATACTCTCCGACTTCTGAAGAATCAGCGATCCTACTACGTTAGCCAAGACCCCGAAGGGACCTGTTGCCCAGGACGCACGGCTAGGACGTGTTAGTAGGTCTTGGCCAGTATAGAACCTCGCTGGCCCTGGTGCCTTGGAAACACCTTCTGCGTCCCATATAATGACACGACTTAAAAACAAAAAGGCAACTGGGGCTGATGGAATTGCTGCTGAATTTATAAAGGCTGGTGGCCATGCATTACATCTAAAGCTTTACGAATTAATAATAAACATCTGGAGGACAGAAGAATTACCCCATGACTGGAAAAAGTCATTATTGATACCTATCTTTAAGAAAGGAGACAAGTTCCAATGTGAAAATTATAGAGGGATATCACTACTGTCCACAAGCTATAAGATACTATCTGCGGTATTACTAAGTAGACTAAAACCATATTCAGAAGACATATTAGGTGACTACCAGGCGGGTTTTAGACAAAACAGATCAACAATAGATCAGATATTTATCTTACGACAAATAGCCGAGAAAAATTGGGAATATAAAATAGATCTCCATAACATTTCTGTGGATTTTAAAAAGGCTTATGATAGTGTCCATAGGAATAGTCTGTGGAATGCTATGCAGGAATTTGGACCAAGGAATACCAAGGAAGTTAATCAACATGACTAGACTGCATGGGAGATACTTATAATATAGTAACATGCGACGGTGGCCATGGAAGTCGGAACCCGCTAAGGAGTGTGTAACAACTCACCTGCAGAATCAACCAGCCCTGAAAATGGATGGCACTTTTGCTTATGACCTAAACCAGGCCGTCTCGGCAATCGGTCACTCATAAGGACAAGGCTGAGACGAGTAGGAGGGCCGTCGGTGTGAGCGTGGAAGCCTGGGGAGTGATCCTGGGTGGAGCCGCCCCGGGTGCAGATCTTGGTGGTAGTAGTAAATATTCAAACGAGAACTTTGAAGACTGAAGTGGAGAAGGGTTCCATGTGAACAGCAGTTGAACATGGGTCAGTCGGTCCTAAGAGATAGGAAAACTCCGTTCTGACCCCGGGGCACTCCGTATAAAACTTGTCTGTCCGTTCAGAGTCTGCCCGCAGCCTATCGAAAGGGAATCGGGTTAATAATCCCGAACCTGGACACGGAGATTGGTCCTCAGGGGCCACGTGCGGTAACGCAAACGAAGTGGGGGACGTCGGCGGAAGCCCCGGGAGAGTTCTCTTTTCTTTGTAAGGAGCCACATCCCTGGAATCGGCTTGCCCGGAGATAGGGACCGCGGCTCCGTAAAGCACCGCGGCTCTTGTGGTGTCCGGTGCGCTCCCGTCGACACTTGAAAACCCCACGGAGAGGGTGTGAATTTCGTGCCAGGCCGTACCCATATCCACAGCAGGTCTCCGAGGTGCACAGCCTCTAGTCGATAGAACAATGTAGGTAAGAGAAGTCGCAAATTGGATCCGTAACTTCGGGAAAAGGATTGGCTCTGAGGGCTGGGTCAGTCGGGCCGGGGTACGAAGCGGGACTGGGATGGGCCCGGGCTGGGCGAGGCCGCCCCGCTAGTCGGCGGGCCGGCCGAGCTCGGAACGTGGCTGCAACCTTTCCGTGGACCACCCCAGCCAACTCAGAACTGGTTCGGACCAGGGGAATCCGACTGTCTAATTAAAACAAAGCATTGCTCCCCCGATGTGTCTCCACCTTGCCGTGGTGGGAGAGCTTGCGTGTCCCATCGACCACATGTGCTTGCCGATGGATGAAAACTACATATCGGACAGCATATGGGATAGGGACCAGACTAAGAGAGACACAACCTGCTGCTCTGCAGGTAGGCTGAGGTAGCAGTCAAAATTTAAGCTCCGGCGCACGAAGCCACAATCTTGGTCCAGATACTTACACAAACGCCTCCACCGATAGATGGAGGTGAGATACTGGGCACGCTACATGCCCAGTTCAGATACTTGCCCGAAGGCTCTCAGCTGGGGGATATGAGGGATCCCCGGATGAGAGGGCCTGGCCGTTTCTCGCTCACTGCTATACGGAGGTAAGGTGCTGAGCCGGCAGCACATGTAGCCTACCTCGTGAGCGAGTACTAAAAGGTGGAAAAACACCTCGGTCGCACGTTCCGATGAAAGTGTTTAACCGTACTCATGGAGTGAGTGTAGTCAAAGGTGGAAAATTGTCTCGATAACACGAAATGGAACGCCTGGCTTGCGAATCCATTACGTGGCAGACCAAAGGAAAAGCTTGCTGTGTGGAAGTCGAAATAAGAGTCTAACTTGTCTCGAACCAGAGGAAGGCTAACCTCATTAAAAAATGCCCGCCGGAAGCCGGAAGTGTCGTCCTACGGGTGGCAAACTAAAAATTGACACTACGCAATTAGTCCGAGTGAAATGTCTCGTCCGAATGTCTCTCGTGCTAGGAACAGCTCTGACTACCTAGTTTCCGAATGCCGCTCTTGTTCGGAACAGCTCTGACTAGGTAGTTTTCCGAATGTCTGTCATGCCTGGCGGGCGCAACGACAAGCACATGTCCAAAAACTCGCTGAGTGGATGCCGTCTGCAAACCTGTCTGGTTTGTGCAAGAAAGGCCCGATTTGTAAAAGATCTCGGCGTCGACTTCTCCTACGATACATAGATGTGTGTAAGCCGGACATGATTGATAATGCCCACTGGGAGAAAGTGGCCGCCGAACGTGTTGCTTGGAGGGCAAAAATCAGAAATGGAATTAAGACAAAATAGAAAATAATTTCATATAGGTGACACACTGAGCGCGTAAGACGTCAGATGGTGCATGGTGGTGATAATGACCATGTGTTGACATGCGTTTATTGTGGACGAACACTTACAGCGCGAATTGGTCTAAGCAGTCACATTCAACTCCGCCATGGGTTGTAGTTATTATGCCTTTTTGAAGCAAAATGTAACAAATCATAGTCTATCAAGACGGCAAGGTGAAAATGAAATGAAATGAAACACACACACACACACACACACACACACACACAACATAAATAAATCACACAGATCAGAAATGTTTTGCTTTGCACAGAAAGTCATTGAAAAGACACTTAAAGACATCAGTCATTAATATAATGTTATACAATTAACTAAAATGTGATAGTCTGTGAAAACATGAAGCGTATCAGAAGGAAAAAAAAATAAATACGAGCGAAGTGATATATGAAAATCAAGGGGGTTATATGCCCTGCTTGCTAGGCCAGACGCATGTTTAGGACAAAAATCTGACCAAGGGAGTAAGTACGTCTCCCTTGCCGAGCCAGAACTCCGTTGGCCTGTGACCTCGCGGTCATGGTTTCCCGATTTTCCACCATGAGGTGGGGTTGACTTGTGTAGTCTGGGGGTTATCAGCAGGCTACTAATTTTCACTTTTCACCCCTCCTGGGAGAAGTCAGCCGATCCTAACTGCTGGCTTCGGGGCCAGGCAATGTCCTCACCTTGAATTAATATTAGTTGGGGAAAAAATAATAAACCAAGAAGTGTTAAACTAATAGCAAGGATATGCCGTTTCACAATGACAGTAAAGTTAAGCAGTGTTAATTGTAAACCCTGGGAATGAGATGTGTTATATAAGCTAATATTAACAACTGTGTTAAATTAGCATAGGTTAATATGCGGCATGTAGCGTTAAGTACAGGAAATCCTAGCATGAGATACCACAACACCGCAGTAGAATGGAGAGGGAGGTGTTCACTGCGGTGTACCGCAGGCTGGAGGCCAAACCTCACTACAGCCTGACTGTAACAGAGTCACAGAATATGTTGAGAAAGGTGAAGACGTGAATGCTTCGGGGAGAGTAGCATGCATCAATTAAAATATCAAATTTAGGGAACATTCTTTGATAATGGTACTGGCATTTTAGGATCGCGTTATTGGTGTGGAAGAACAGATCAGTTATTATGGTCTGGAGATTATTATGTGGCAAGGAGTGAGGAAAGGAATTGGCTGCCACTCTGTACTCCGAGGAAAGAACACACGGACATATAATAAGACTGCAACCTGTACCATTATTATTGAGACTCGTCGCTGGTTGTTGAAAATGGCACGGTGCGTACACAGTCATGTCTTGAGTGATGTGATGTCGTTCCATGACTTAATTCAACTTAGCGCCGCTTATTAATAACAAGAAATTGATGTTACGTTAGCAAACATGATAGAATGTAAAAAAAAACTAATGACTTAGAATTGTATGTGCTATATCAATAACTAGAACGGCACTCTTTAAAATAAATAAAAACGAAGAAATGGTGTGTTAAATTGATAATATATAAAGTTGTTAAAAATAATAAACAGCTATGTAGTGTTAAATTACTAAAAAATGATACTTGGAAGATTAGTAGTGTTAAATTAATTAAGCGGGTAGAAGGCAATGATGTGCCAGCTAGGAAAGAGGTGTTAAATTATAGTTGGGATATAAGATTTTCATTGTGATACGTAGGTAGACAGACATGCAGGTTGGTAGGTAGGTGGACAGGTAGGTGGGAAGATAGACAGATTGATAGCAATATTTCAAATAATCAGTAACTCTCTTGATTAAACACCTGTCCCCTGTAGGCCTCTATTGGGCTACGCTAGTGACCACATTGTTGTCCCAATGCTGATACGGATCTGACGTACTGTGATAACTTCACCATAACTAGAGCTCTGAAGTGAATGGTGAGCTTGCTCAGTTTCCTGCAGATGGCAGCCAACGGCAAACATTCTTTCTACTCAACACAAGATGAACGGGTGAGTACATACGTCCTGGACTATTTAACTGATAATACAATGCAATTCCTGAGCGGTAATAGCCCAATGGCTATCATGCTTTCCGGTCGACATGGTGATTATGTGTTATTTACTTGTTCTTCCAAGTCGAACCATTCTAACATACTCATCAGGAAGTGCCTTGGAATTGGAGGCGTGATATAGGCCATAAAACCCACCAAATATTGGCTGGATATACAAACATATAGCTAAAATTATATGCCAAATACTTCTCCGGGTGTATAAGAGTGTCATATGTGTGGGTGTAATACAGTGTAGCATTCATAAGCACATTTACACAAAGGATTTCGCTTTGCGTTCAGCGTGTGCCTTGTCTAAACCGGGAATAACGCTATATGTATATATGTATATATGAAGCAGGGGGAAGGAAAGAGGCGATAAATAGATAACGAAGAGAGTGATAGAGATAGAGATATAAGATAAGGAGAAGAAGAAAATGTAAAGGAATGGAGAGAGAGAAGAAGTTATGTCCTGATGGCTAATTGCCTTCCCTCTAACAACAAAAACAGAGGATTGACGAGAAAGAAGAGATGAGAAAAGACTGACTAGTGTCAGGTCCTGATACAGAGATTTAGGAAATAAGATCATAAACCCTAAATAGTACTCAGTGATAGCCAGTCAACAACAACAATAACAACAACAGTTACAATACACAACTAACCTCGAGTACAAAGTACAGCAACCAGTTACCACAGGCTAAGCCAAAGAAATGAAATAAAATGATGCATATAACTGTACAGCTATCTAGAAAATTTTCACATAGTGATATAACATCTCATATAAAGCACAGTAAAATCACCTATGCAACACTCAATGCAATAGTAATCAACCAACTGCAATGGTTTCCACACACCAACATCAATAGTTGTACAATTACCTACGTATCTATGTCTATAAAACAGAGTGTATGTATGTGGGTGATTGGCTATGTATTGGATGGGTTCGATAACGGTACATCCGATTGAGATGAAATTTTCTACACGTCTTCCTTTCATTCCTGTGCAACCGACTGTAATAGTTTCTTAGTGTAAAATCGGCTACTTACTTAATAACATTTAATTTTTAATTTTTCATTATATAATTTCTATATAGCAGGGGGACTTCACTCTAGAAAAGTTATTTCAAGTGGCATAACTTTTAATAACATTTCTATATACTTTATAGTCATATTGTTGGACTTACTTGCACTATTGTTAAACTCTTTGTCTATAGTTATTTTCAGGCATATGAGTTATAATAAATAATGATATAATCTTTAAGGCATTTTCAAAGTTTTCATAAAAATAATGCATAATGCATAACATTGTAACCCATCTTTTTCTGCTTAAAGAAGTTATCAACTGTCATGTCGATGATTAAAAACAGTTTTCATTAAAAAATAATGGATGGTGTGTGGAAGGACATTCTTTTAAGTTACTGTGCGCCAGGAGCTGGGCGAAACCCCGCCGGGTCAGATAGATAGACAGACAGACAGATAGTCAGGAATGGGAGCTTATTTGACTACTTATATGAATTAAATGACATGCTCCCCACCAGGGATTCGTTGAAGCCAGGCCGGCTCAGACAGACAGATAGTCGGGAACGGGAGAGCTTATATGACTACTATATGAATTAAATGAGATGCTCCCCACCAGGGACTGGGTGAAGCCGGGCCGGGTCAGACAGACAGACAGATAGACAGACAGACAGACAGACAGATAGTCGGGAACGGGAGCTTATATGACTACGTATATGAATTAAATGAGATGCTCCCCACCAGGGACTGGGTGAAGCCGGGCCGGGTCAGACAGACAGACAGATAGACAGACAGACAGATAGTCGGGAACGGGAGAGCTTATATGACTACGTATATGAATTAAATGAGATGCTCCCCAATAGGGACTGGGTGAAGCCGGGCCAGGTCAGCTAGACAGACAGACAGACAGACAAACAAGCAGACAGACAGACTGATAGATAGATAGATCCCCTCGAGGGCCTGGGCGAGGCCGGGCCGGGTCAGCTAGTATATTATAAAAGTAAGACCTCGCTCAGCCACACAGCTATCACTACAGTAGACTACAATCGACTTCATGGTTGCTGAATTACTAACAAGTAAAGACATTGTTATACCTTTGAAAGGCAACACCAATTTCTATGAGTTAGAAAAGTTATTACTCTCCCGAGAGGTAAAAACTAACTAACAGATTGACAAGTTAGTATACTCCCAAAAGGTAGCTACCAATTAACACCCTGAGTAAACCATGCCATTATATCGTACCTGGTTCTATGTATAAGAGAGAACAAAAACAGTGCTATCTGGCGAGCTGTCTCGACTTCAATACTCTGGCAAACATTATAACATAATAACTGACATCAGAGCACAATCATAATCAGTTTAAAAAATTGTACATGTTCGCCACTGATCGTAGTTAATCACCACACTTCTATCCTCTCCTCGATTCTAGTCAATGCCCTTATCCCTACCATCATTACGTCATTCTCATTCTGACTGCTGACTGACAAACCCTCGATTTTGTGAGTTCGCAGCGTTAACTGTTCTTTCCTACACTACCCACAAGACCATAGCTATTGTATTAATATCTAATTCCTCACTCTATCATCACTGTTTCTTCTCTTGTTGAGAAGCCCCGTTTCTTTACCATGTTACTAGACGTGGATCAACCCTTTAATGCTCAGTTATAACATAATCATTAGTACATTCATACTATTTTACATATAATAATTAAATAGGTAAACAACAATTAACACACAAAAACCACTGAAAACACTTCTGCTTAAAGAGAGATCACCAGACCTATAACCAAGCTATTGTTTTCTTCATTTCTTCCAAGTAAGACTGCGCCACCTAGTATTGCTGATGTCTTCATCAAGACACTGTCGATATTATTCCGCATGACCGTTTCTGCATACCACTCACAGACAGGCACCTTAACTGCTCAAAATGTTCCCCTATCAACACACAATCTTATGACTACCCCCTACTAATGTAAGGAAGACAGAAAATTCCATGTTGGGTGTCACGATGGTCGGCCTGTCGCTAAATATGACTTTCCTAACACACACAAACCACTGGAAACATTTCTGCCTAAAGCCAGATCATTAGATTAGTATGGCTCTTGCTAATGTAAAGCAGTTAAAGCAGTTGTAAGTGTTGACTTTCCGAATGTGTATATCTACAGGCTGGGGCGAAGATGAATAAGCTGAGGGTTGGCTCCGGCTTGGACAGGACAATTGTCACACACTTACGTGTAGGTATATGCTGTTATAGTATTCTTGTTATAAGTGCTTGCCTAGTATGGTGGACTCTTCTGGACATTTTGTTAAGACGTCATAGATTACATTAATCGATTACATTATATCTTCACGGGGACGATGTTGAAAACCTCTTCTTACCCTCTCCAAGCTCAGCGTCCAGCAGAGTTTGCAAGATTGGTCCCGGAACGTTACATCAGGGAAGACTTTACGTCATGGAAGACTTTACATTAGGGGAGACTTTATTTCAGTTGGGACTTTACATCAGTTGAGACTTTACATCAGGGGAGAATTTACATCCTGGGAGACTGTGCATCAGTTGAGACTTGACATCAGGGGAGACGTTTTAATCAGGGGAGATTTTACATCAAGTGATACTTTAAATCAGGGGAGACTTTACATAAAGGGAGACTTTACATCAGGGGAGACTTTAATCAGGGGAAACTTTACATCACGGGAGACTTTATATCAAGGGAGACTTTATCAGGGAAGATTTTATATCAGGGGAGACTTTACATCAGCGGAGACTAGTAATAGGATGTAACAGGATATGAATCAGCTCAGTACACAGACTGGAGACAACGGTAGTAGGGTGGTTGGCATGCTTGTCATGTGTGATTAAGTGTTGGGAATCCCTCGGGGTCATGTGTTTTATATTGACCTGGGCTACCAGGTTACCTAGCTTAAAACTGAAATTAGTACATGAGAGGTAAAGCCATACGGCATGATACAGACTAATCACCAATCATGCACCGATTTTTCCACCCAAAACATAGAGCTATCATCATATAAAATGTTTTTCAATAGAAGGGAAAATACTCAACCGAGTGGATAATTTTAAATACCCAAGGGCATTTATAAACTGCTGAGCGTAATCTTGCCAAGAAATCAACAATCAGCTGAAAGACGCTGATGTTTACACCGATGTCCTGTAAAAGGATATGCGAACCAAAAAAATAAAAAAAACGGGGGATGGGGGGCATTTATAACATCAGATGGAAGATGTACAACATAGTTTAAAAAGCAGAATAGGGTAAACAAAAGCTGCATTTAAGAAAATGACAAGTATCTTTGAATGTAAGAAAGAGCGTGCTGAAGTGCTATATAGAACCTGTTTTGCTGTATGGCAGTGAGTTTTTGAAATGTAAATGAACAAATTAGGAAGAAGTTGCAAGCAACAGAGATGTGGTTCCTAAGATGAATGTTGAGAATTCCTTGGATTGCCAGAATAACTAATGAAGATTGCCTGAAAGAGGAAAATGAAAAATGAAACTAGAATAGTATTTACACCAATAAGGAAGAGACAAACAGCTTTATTTGGTCATGTAGTGAGAAGAGAGGCATTGGAAAACATCGTGACGATTGGAAAGATCTAAGGTAAGAGAGACAGAGACCGACCAAGAGAAATGATGCTGGATGGACTGAGACGATGAGATGGATAAATATCAGCAGCAGAGTTGATCCAGAACACCAAAGACCGAGACACATGGAGAGCCATGAACGCCTAAGTTAGCTGGCAAGGCACTTGATGATCATCATCATCGCCATATAGGCAATACACCTAATGACGTGAATAGGGTCCTTCATTATACATTTACCTTTTACAGAGCCAGTGATGCCGAGAAGGGCTTACAAACGGTTCTCTTAATTCCGCATAAGGCGTTCGAAAGATAGATTTGGAAGCAGACTCCTTTGTATTGGTTTTCATAAAATGGTATGAGTGCCGGTCGTTCAGAAAACAATGGCAAGCTACTGAAAGGTTAACTAGCCAAGAAATCACAAACAGCCGAAAAATGCTAGTGTTGACAGTGACGTCCTTTTAAACTGAGACAGGCTGACTAATATTAGCTATTTTGGTCAATATTTAAAAATTGGGGTTTTACTTATGAAATCATACCAGTTAGATAGAGCTTGACAAGACGAATCCAGCGGTATCTCAACGAAGACTGTGCGTTGATTCTAAGCGGAGTTATGAATTTTCTGGTGACGTAATTTAATACCAGGAAGTCCAATGAAGAATTAACTGATAAGTCAGGATTTATCGCGTCCCTAAGATTGGAAGCTGAGAAATTCTGCCTTCTATTACCGTGGCTTGTTTATTTGTAAACGGACATCATTGTGCCATATATCATTGCGTCCGGGGCGGCAAGGCCTACCTTGACGTATTTTTCTTTTTTTCGATAGGATTTGCCGTGACCTAATTAATAATTTAAAATGGCCGCCCTTGTTATTTGTAAACGGACAACGTTGTGCCATATATCATTGCGTCCGGGGCGGCGAGGCCTAACTTGACGTATTATTTATTTTTTTTTAGGATGTGCCCTGACCTAATTAACAGTGTAGTCACTGGAGGGTCTTCTCCGTGATTATTTATTGTATTTTGTGTAGGCATTTGTTTTTTGTTATTCTTTTATTTAAGCTTCATTACTCTGTGTAATTTTATATTTTTTATATTTTCAGATTTCTGCAGTATGTACCTGACGAGATGCAGCGAAATATGCCAGGCAATAAATCGTGCAATCTATTGTTTGTGTCTTCGTTATTCAAATATATAGAAACTCACCACAGGAAGGTGTGCATCTGAATTGTTTTATCAAATTGACACAGGCTGTGGCAAAGGTGTGACAGGCAGAATCTTGAATGTCACAGGAAATGGTTCAAGAAAGAGTGTTTACAAAATACCAGCCAGGGTACACAACCTGTATTTTGGTAATAAGTTAGGTAATATGGATGTAAATTCTCGTGTGGTCTTGAAGATGTATTTTTTATTACCATTTGATTTTGAGATTTGACTTGTTGAGTTTTCTTAATAGATAAATAATTTATTGTTAGTCCATAAAAGTGACTAACAATGGATAGGATATATGTAAAAATGATTTCTTTTGTTTCATCATGTATGTCATATTATTTTGAATAATGTCTTTCTTTAAATTGGTTGATTACCTTTATTTGATATGAGGGGAAAGAAAATTTGTCTTCAAAACGTTGGGGGGTATGATATCCTGTTTTGACTTCGTTTTGGTTGGCTCATGAATTATGATTTTAGTTGAATTGTCTTGTGTATTGAATAGTATTTACCCTTGTTTACAAATAAGTTGAAAATTGTTAAAAAAATTTTGTTCAGTTATTGTTTTGTTTAGAATAAAGAGTAATAAGACGGGGCTTTATTTAAAACCCTTCGTTCAGAAAATAGTTAACAAGTGACTGAGGACTAGAAGAGAGACACATTCTCCTTATGAGTAATAAGTTGTAGTAAACATGAGTACCAAAAACTTTGGCCTTGTGCTGGTAAAAAGGCTGCTGCGCTAATCAGCGTTAATGTTTTAGGATAGGGAGGTTAATTACATAGTGGCTATGTTACATAGTGCAATGAGGATGATCTGTCGACTAACTAACTGTAGCTATTTTGGTCAATATTTAAAAATTGGGTTTAAAAATTGTGGTGATATTGACAGATGCAAAATCCGTAATAGAGGCGCTTCTGTCTGGGAAATTGCCAGTTCTGAGGACACTACTTTCTGAACTTAGCAGTCATCGTAAGATCACCATACAGTGGATACCATCCCACTGTGGAGTACCCGGGAACGACAGAGCTGATCGATTGGCTAAGGAAGGAGCACAAGAAGAACAACCAGATGTGCCTATTACATACCACCAAAAGAAAAGAATGATCAAATCAGTCAGAAGGCCACCAAACCTTACTCAAGACGACTACCACGTTATGGACAGACCAGAACAGGTCATTCTTCTGCGCCTCAGAACAGGACACAATAGGTTACGCAACCACATGTATACAAAATTCAAGATTGGTGACTCAGCCATGTGCACATGTGGTTTGGCGTCGCAGACAGCAGAGCACATACTCCAGGATTGCCCAAACTACAACATATCCAGGCGAACCTTCTGGCCTAGAGAGACAACAGTGGAAGATAAACTCTATGGACCGCTGAATGAACTAAAAAAGACTGTTAGATTCATACAAGAGACAACATTGCAGTTATAAACATAATTTAGGCGAACGAAAGAAGAAGAAGAAGAAGAAGAAGAAGAAGAAGAAGAGTGTCACAAGTGATGGCCATTCTTTGGTTAATTGCTTTTTATGTTTCACAACTAATTTTTTTAATATATTAAATTATTAGTAAGAGTACTTTCCTGTATTAGCATGCCTGGTTCGTTGGCATGAACGAGACTCATCACTTCTCTCAGGTGTATAACGCAGGTGTATAATATAATTTAGTATTAGGATCCAGAACACCAAAGACTGAGATTTGTGGAAAGCCATGAACGCCTACGCCAGCCGGCACTTGATGATTATTATTAGTATTTGCATATACAGAAAATATTTTAAAATGGGGTTTCTACTTATGATTTGGTAACAGGAAAGTAAAGGTAATATTCCTCTTTCGATAGAATGTCGAGAGGAATGAGAGGATCAACTTCATTGCACCAGGTTTGCTCAGTTTCTTTCCACACAGCGGCCTGGCGAAAGCATCGTACAAAGCACAAGTAATCTCAGAGTCTCTGACAAAGATGCACTTGACTTATAAGACTTTTTCTTATGATGTGCTGTGACCTAATTGCTAGTTAAAAATAGCTGCATATTTATTATATTAATTAAATGTTATGTGAAATGTTCGTCATTAGTGAAAGAACAATTCATGAAAATGTATCATATTGTCTTAATGTACTAACTGCATTGCGACAGCTTTCTTTTGTTGATTAAATATTATAAACATTAATGTAAGTAACTAAGTTTGTGACTGTTGCACAAATTAAGCAGCAGTTAATTAATTATTAAGATATTAAATAATAAAAAAATTAAAATATTAAATAATTAACTGTTCACTAAAAATTGATTTCTATTTCTACTTCTGCTCTACAATTTTATTACAGCACACTGTTCTGTATCTAATTGTCAGCAACTAATAATTAAATACTAACTTATTTAAAACATATAACTTATTTTACAGTATGGTATTTAAATTTAAATAAGTGCTGCAGCGCAGCTTAGAGAAAAGTACTCCTTACTTAACTGTAACACCTTACAAGTTTACAGACGGGTCTGAAAACTGGCTTTCAAAATTATTTTCAGTCATGTAAAATGCTGAAATATTAATTAGTAATTAAACTGAGGGTTCAAATTATAAAATAATCAAAGGATCACCTATAATACTAATAGCATAATAGTATTACTATACTATAGCGTGGGTGTCGCCGCAGATAGAATTTTGCAAAGTGGATGCGCTATTCAGAGGAGTCTATTCATTCTCAATACAATGTTGTTTGTCCATCAAGAATGATGATAACCATTCAATTCATCCAGTGGGGTTGAAGGTATGGAGTCGTGGGTTCTAAGATGGCTGATCTGGCTATGCTGCTTTGTTGTTTGCTAAAAAATAAAATTTCCTATCGAAGGACGAATAGAGGGATGTTGCAACTCGGCACAGGTATGTAAAATTTAACGGGGAACTCAAAAATGCAAAAAAAATTTAACATTTTTTTACATTTCTTTATGCTACAAGGAGTTATGTGACAAATTACCTTACTAATCGTGAACAGAACAAAATAAAATCCTGACAAATCGTTTTCTCGGTGTTATAAATTTGTTCTTAGCTAGCAGACGCAATGCTAAATATATGAGAATACGTTCCCCTTTCATCGTACACACTGCTTTCGCTTTTTTTTTGGTCTCATAGCAGCACATGTCCAACCGCAAGTGATCGTTCGATGACGCAGGAAAAAGTTCGCAAAACTACACACAAAAAAGTGAAGAGCTAAAAAAAGGGCGATAATTCTGAAATAGCTACTAATATCATGCCTGGATTGATCTTGTTACCTCTACGAGCTTTAGGTATTGCCACCAAACGTCCATCAATTTCTAGAGAAAAGTGGCTTGTCAGTCGTCGCACTACCCACTGCGTGCTATTTGGCATCGGCAATATAGCTGAGAACCATTTAATACATATGCTATAGGGACGTGTAAAAGAGATGTACTTACTTAACTGTGTAACATCAGATTCAGTTATGGATAACTTTGTAAGATTAGATTCACTTTGGATAACTTGGATTGCAAATACTATATTCTGGGGGACATGTGCTGAAATTTGTTAAAATAAGGTGTTTTTTTTAATAACTAACAGCATCATGC
This sequence comes from Cepaea nemoralis, assembly GCA_014155875.1. NCBI lineage: Eukaryota > Metazoa > Mollusca > Gastropoda > Stylommatophora > Helicidae > Cepaea > Cepaea nemoralis. The sequence goes on from JACEFZ010007503.1 coordinate 354,719, forward strand.
AAGCAGACGAATACAGAAAGATCAGGGCAAATACATGAGGAAACATGGAGTCCACGAGGACATCATCGACGGAGAGAAACAATTCCAGGAAAAGGAACAGGTAGCTGTTACTGTTTAGTATAGTTCACATACATCAGTGGGAGTCTCGATAGTGTTGTGGCTAGTTATTCGCCTGCATGCACGGTGGCATGGGTTCGATCTGCATCGGGACAAATTAGAATTTTTAACATTCGCCTGGGCTCCCAGGTCGATACAGTCTAATTTGGATACCTAGAAGTGACATGGGAAGTAAAGGACCTGGTTCGATACTGATCATATAACTCACCTAGTGACGATTGGTCTATAAATATACTGGTCTCAACAGTGTATGCGCGAAGCGTTTTAAGGCGCGTAAGTAGGACATTTACATACTTACATGCTTCAATTAATGTGATGCGTGTTTATAACCGTCTATATAAAATAAATCACGTGGTTTTGGATGTGTAATTATTTAGCCATACATTGTGGCTCTGGATGTGCAACTAATAAGCTACATCTGATGACTCATTACGTACAACTATTTGGCCACATCTGATGGATATACCTAATAACTATTTAGTCAATTTACAATTGCGTGTGAATATAATACCGCTGTACGCGCCATGTGAAAATATTTATATATAGTACTTTTCTCTTGAACGTTTAACTACCGTAAGTTACATTCCGAATACATACAACAGTTGTGGACTTGGTATAAATATATTGGTTACCACCGACCTAGTTGCTAGAGGAACATTAACTTATTTAACATGTCTAATGTCTAAGAGCCGGTCTCCCTGGTCTAGGATTTATACGACTTTCTCCATAATACCGTATACTCTCGTGACTAACTTGACGTGCGCGAGAATTGGTAGCGGTTCTCTCCCCGTCAGTAACTTACGGGGTATGTGAGCCGGTCTCTCAGAAAGTAATGGCAAACTACTGGGCGTAATCTTGCCAACAAATCAACAGTCAGGTGAAAGATGCTGATGTTGACAGCGATGTCCTCTAAAGGATAAGCGAACAAAAAACAAATGTTTAAGGAGGCCCACTTATTCAAGGTCCAAAAGTCTCACTTGCCATCGGGCAAGTGATACCTTGGCCAGTCTACCACTGGACACATATCAGAAACGACTTTAGCCACTGCGAACTTTGACTTATTACATTTCCATCTCTTCTCGACCTTTCGTACTTCACTTAGATGTCCGACTCTTTAACATCATGACGTGAAAACTTGACTGGTGCCAAGCTGCCAGTTTCATACTTCACTATGAAATATGAAATCAAGAACCAACATTATTTCCCTCGGCACATTCGAACAAGTACTCAGTCTTCGTATTCAGTAGTCAATTAAGAGTGTCCATGCTGATGGTACCTGTCATAACCCGATTGAGCACACGCCTACATGTTCCACTACGGGTTTAAAGTTGTCCACACCATATGTTCTATAGTTATAGCCATATTACATAGCTTACTGAGAAATATAGATGATTTTGCATGCATAAATGTTATTGTATCCATTAATATGTATCATGTATGATATTGCATCTTTCAGTGTGCATCTATGTATATTATTGTATCCTTCAATGTGTATCTCTGTATGTTATTGTATCCTTCAATGTGTATCTCTGTATGTTATTGTATCCTTCAATGTGTATCTCTGTATGTTATTGTATCCTTCAATGTGTATGTATGTATTCTATTGTATCATTCAGTGTGCATCTCGGTATGTTATTTTATAATTTACTTTAAATCTCTGTATGTTATTGTACAATTTCCTTTACATCGAGCCAAGCATAACATTCACCAAAAAAGAAATTGAAAATACCACAAATTTTGACTATCTCACAACAATAATTCGCACTATTCAAAATAATTCAGACGTAGATTGGCGATAACAACACAATAGGTCAGCCGCATTAAAAGCCTGTCACACCACAGAGGCAAACGCATCCAAGTAGCATTTTTGGCAACGAAAATGCATGAGGCAGAGGAACTGGTGAAAGTTCGAGAATCTTATATGCACTTTGTAACGAGAAAGACATTTTTTAAATAACCTGTTAAATGATAATCATGATGATGTCATTGTATTACTCTGTCATAACTTTTACTTCACACTTCTGAGTGTAGTCGAAAATAGACAGTACATTACAAAACTAGCAGTGACACGTGAAGGAAAGCAGGTTTGGTCATAACATTAAGTTTTAATATAAAAAGGTTAAGTAATATAGTAACTAAAGTCAATGACCCTTTTACACGCATTGTGTCGCATTGGACATATGGTGATAAAGCCATTATTTAGACCAATCGCCACTCAAACAGCGATAGGTCAGATTTACGCTGAACGACTTTACTTCCTGTTACATTTTCTGGTACCCAATTTTGGCTGTTTCGACCTTAGAGCTCTTGTTAATTTTTTAAAATTCGATTCCGTCCCAATGAGGGTCAAACTCCTTGACACCTTGACCGGCAGGCCAGCGTCTAGCCACTACACTACCACAGCTGCCAACTATTACAATGAAACACTATAATTGCAATGGAGGTGGCAGAGGCATTCCGTTGGTTAGAGGGGACCACTGCAACACATTGCATTCATTACGGACTTAATAAGTATGCTTAGGAAGATGGAGAATAGAATGTTTCATCTGGAATGATATGCATGTTTTTAGAGGTCACAGATTGTGAGGAAAGTTTGTGAGAATGTGTGGATTTGTTGCCCTGGCCCCGAGGCAGTGCGAAGGAATGAACAGACCGATAGGCTGACAGGGAATGCAACTCTTGGTGGTAGATTACCTATGGACAATGGAGAGGTGGTCGTTCGCCTGTTGGACCAGGTATCTGGGAAGAATGAGATTGCGGTGATTCTAGAAGGATCTCAAAACTGAGAGGGAAGACAAGGTGAACTTTCAATCAGATAGCGGTGGGAACGATAAGTTGTATGACTCTTCGCTGGCTGTCGAACGAGGCGACGAAGCGCCTATCGGAATGTCCTGAGTGCAGTGATGTCGGTTTATATCTCACCTCAACTCAGTTCAACAACTCAACAATTACAATGATACATGGAATACAATCTTATATTGCTCCTGCAGTACATATACACGTACAAAGTGGTGAACACTTGATGATGATGGTTATCTTGCGAGCTCAGATTGGCGTGTTGAATGGTGAGACGTCTCTTAACTGATTCAATGCCAAACACACACACAAGTAGGTTTGGACCAAACATGGTAAAGAATCAAATGAACAAGTATTATAAGGTACTAGCTGACCCGGCCCGGCTTCGCCCAGACCCTGGTGGGGAGCATCTCATTTAATTCATATAAGTAGTCATATAAGCTCCCGTTCCCGTTCCCGACTATCTACTGTCTGTCTGTCTATTATTAGAAAGAGCACTTGAAAGATCTTTACATCTTCCCCCAACAATTAACTTGGGTAAATGGAGCGTCTTATTTAATTCATATTCGGCCCCTGATCCCGTTCCCGTTCCCAAAAAAGACTACCCGGCCCGGCTTCGCCCTTCCTGGTGGGGAGCATATCATTTAATTCATATTCGGCGGCAGGAGGAGGAGGAGGGAGGACGAGGGATTTAGGAGACATAGGAGGAGGGAGGAGTCGTAGGGATTAGGAGGGAGAGGAGGAGGATGGAGGAGGAGCAGGGAGGAGGTAGGAGGAGGAAAACGGAGGAGGGAGGATGATGAGAGAGGAGGAGGGAGAACGAGGAGGGGAGGAGGGGGAGGAGGAGGAAGAGGGAGTAGGAGGAGCGGAGGAGGAGGGAGGAGGAGGGGGAGAGGAGGGAGAGGAGTAGGGGAGGAGGGAGGCGAGGGAGAAGAGGAAGGAGGAGGAGGGGAGGAGGAATATGAGGAGTAGGAGGGAGGAGGAGGGAGGAGGAGGAAGAGGGAGGAAGAGGGAGGAGCGAGGAGGAGGAGACAGGAGGAGGAGGGAGGAGGAAGAGGGAGGTGGAGGCAGAGAAGGAGGAGGAGAAGAGGGAGAAGGAGGAAGGAGGAGGAGGAGGAGGGGGAGGAAGGAGAGGGAGGAGGAGGAGCAAGGTGGAGGGAGGATGAGGAGGGAGGAGGAGGAGGGAGGAGGAGGAAGGAAGAGGAGGGAGGAGGAGGAGGAGGAGGGAGGAGGAGAAGGGAGGAGGAGGGAGGATGAAGAGGGGGAGAAGGGAGGAAGAGGGATGAGGGGAGGAGAAGGAGGAGGAGGGATGGGGGGAGGAAAAGGAGGAGGTGAGGAGGAGGGGGAGGAGGGGGAGGAGGAAGAGAGAGGAGGTGGCGGCGGAGGAGGAGGGAGGAGGAGGAGGGAATAGGAGGAGGAGGAGGGAGGAGGAGAGCGAGGAGGAAGGGGAGGAGGTAGAAGGAGGGAGGAGGATGGAGGAGGATGATGAGGGAGGAGGAGGAGGATGGAGGAAGAGGAGGAGGAAGAGGGGGAGGAGGAGGGTAGGAGGAGGAGGAGGGGAGAGGAGCAGGAGCAGGAGGAGGAGGATTATAACGCATATGCCTGTAGATAACTGTAGTTATGTCCCCTCACTATATATACATTATAATGTACATTAAATATTAAATAATATTAAGAAAATATGTTTGTAGACTAAAAAAAACTCTGACAGTTGGCTGCACGCGAATGAGAGGAGAGTGTAGAAAATTTCATCTCAATCGGATGGACCATTCGCGAACGCATAAAATACATACAGACATACATACAGACATTCTATTTTATATATAAGATATTTGCGTTCACTGAGCATTGAAATTGCGGAACATGCAACGAAATAAAACAAATAACACGATAACTGTGGTATGGCGATATATCGTCCTTCTGTCCAAATTGGAGGTCATATTTGGCGATATATTATCCTTCGTCACTGAATAAGTTTATTAATCCGCTCAATTACAGCTGCTGGGTTGGAAATCGTGTAGGGACATGATCACAGTGGCAGCAGATAAGGAAAGCTCCTGATGGACAGCTCAATGAGTGGCCAAGCTGCCATTAGCTTGGGCAGTCAGCACCCTCACCCTTCTACTTTGTATAAGGAAACTGTCTGCCTGCTTTGTCTGTGTTTCTGACTATGTCTGCCGGACTGCCAGCCTATTTACATACCTGTCGGTCATGTTATTTAGCCTACATTGACTTACTATCTTCATCATTACCCACACTGAACAGGGCCAACAGGAATACGCGAAAAACATATTTTCATGTTACTCTGAAACTGGCGAGAAATTTCAAGATGGCTCAATATCGAATCATAATGAAAAGATCACGGTGAGTACTCAGTCGCTGACAGACAGAGGGTCATGTGACGCATCTGGAAGCCGGCCTTCAAAAACAAGCTCAGTCATACATACACATAAAAGACCAAACAGATCAGTGTCCCCAAATATAAACAGGTGAGAACAATGTGTAATGTAATAAGAGCCAGTATATGTTAGCATTTAAGTCAACTGTGTGGTTTATTCAGTGTGTGCAAATTATTGTTTACTATCATCATCATCATCATCATCATCATCATCATCATCATCATCATCATCATTTAGTGCTTTGCTGGCTGGCGTGGACTATCATGCTTTGCCGCAAACTGCGATCTTCGACGGCATGAATCAATTCGTCTATTGACTCCCATCCGTGCCATTTCACAAGACTGTCAAGAATGTTCTCAAGCTATCTTGCCCTATCTCTGTGTCCGCAAATCTTTGCGCTTGTCACAACACGTTCCAGTCTTTGTCTTCTCATAATGTGGCCACAATATGATTAATCCTTCTTTCTGATGTTTGTGATAAGTCGTTTTTACGACTTAGCATTCCTCAACATGTCCAATTTGCTTATTTTGGTTGTTCAATTAATTTTCAGCATTCTTATATAAAACCACATCTCCAAAGCATCTTGGGATATTTTCGCCTGTTTAGTAAATTGCCCAAGATGCGCAGCCGTATGTTAAAATTGGTTCTATGTAACAAGCAAGAACTCTTTTTCTAACTTTCAAGGACAACAACTTATTGCACAAAATAATTCTTCATTTGTGATTTCATTCAGTTTGTGCGTCTCCTATTATATCTTTATCTCTGTGATGCATATTCCTTGTGATGCTGTCCACGTCCCAAGATATCTGAATTTCTGCACTTGCCCCAAAATAACATTTACTTTAATTGGACATTTAGGCACAATCTGTTTCTTTGAAATCACCATGGCTTATGTCCTTCTATTATTCTAACAAATACCCATTTTTTTCGATTTCTTCAATCACTGCATCTATCATTCTGGCTTGTTGCTATCAAGATGGTGTCACTAGCATAATGTTAGTTATGTATAACCAGGATCCCTGGCGTATTTTCTGTAGATATCATTAAATGTTCACTGTACAATGAGAACACGTAAAGAGACATTACACAACCTTGTCTGACGTCCTTCTGTATACACTGAAATGTTCCTACCACGTTGTTGATCCTTACGGCTGCTGTTTGCTGTCAATATATGTTTTTATTATTTGCAAGTAATTGTCGTCAATTGTTTACTATATATTATTTAAAACAGAATTGTGTATATTCTTTGTAGGATGTTGCGATCACACCCAGGTTGATGCCCTAGGCATCACTAATTGTTAAAATTCAGTCTCATGTCCATTACTGGATGTCAAAATCTTAACCCCAGCATTATGTGGCTGTTGATTTCCTAAGCAATTTTACGTTCAGTAATTTGGTAGTGCTTTCGTAACAACCCACACTCATACCGTGAAACAATCAACAATGGCTGATTTCGGAACTTCAATGCGCAATTGGGTAACTGCGCTCACGACCCCTTGGCAACAGATGCCAGCACGAGCAAGGACCCTTACTAAGGCTTTGCAGTGTCTTTTGTATATGGTGCTAGACTCATACTTAACAGACCACTAGGCACACCACTGGTTATATGGTCAATAGCAAGTTGACTGGTGCACTCCTTATAGCCTTTCTATAGTTATTATAGCCTGGGTCAATATGGGGATGAGGGTTTACGGTTAATATAAACTCACCACCTCCATGAAGATTCGAATATATGACCAAATTGGCGGCAAGTAAGCGTGCTAGCCACTGCGCCTCTAATTAACAATTGTTACTAATTAAACGTTGATTTGAGTCAAAAGTCGCCATCACAACACTCGGGACATTCCCATAAGTGGTCCGTCTTTAAAAGCTAGCGAAGAGTCCCAATCCTAACGATACCAGTAGCAGTCTGAGTATGTGTCCGGATGGCTTTTTCTCTGAAATAAACATTGTCACTGTGTGTGTATCTGGTAGCATCCTTATATACGTAATTACTTTTCAGGACTGTCGTTTTATGGTTATATGCTATTTTGGTAATTTCGCCTCAGGCTATATGATATTTTGGTAATCTCGTTTACAGACTGCATGCTAGTTTTGATAATTTCGTTTCAGGCTACATGCTATTTTGGTTATTTCGCTTGTTATATTTGGGTGTTCTTGGACAAAAACTCTTGCAATTTAAGCGTTAGTTGTCTCGGCATTTAGGATCAGTTGCTTGTCACATCTGACATCGCCTACACAGTCACACTATGTCTTTCCTTCTGTTGCCTTCATCTCCCAATTACTGAATCATCAGAAAACGAGAAGTTGACATTGAGCTTGACCAAAACACGATTACAAGTAACACAATTGACGTTAATGCTAAAGCCTTGGTCAGCACAGGATAAACAAAACCAGCCGACACAACTACATGAACAACACTACATGGAAATATACATACAAAAGTTACTTATCTATATCCTTGTTGTGGCTGGATACGTCTTTCAAACGATGAGCGCGAATGAAGGCTTACAGTGGAGTACAGGTCCACGACGAAATTATATAAAGTTCTTTCAGTCAATTGTGTGGTTTATTCAATGTATACGGGCCATTGTTGACTTTATCTATTCTAAAGTTATGCCTGTTCTCGGCACTATGTTGCGATCATGCCCAGCTTTATTATTTTGGCAAACTTACGTTCAGTAGTTTGCCAGTGCTTTCTCAACGAGAAGACAACGCATAAATCAAACTGACAGATATAGGGAATGAAATAACTACCCGGCTATTAATGCACTGTTGAACTGATTCAGTGCCAAGCAAAGAGTCGGTTTGGAAACACATGGTACACAATCAAATAAACAAGTATAATAATGTACAGTTTCGTTCAGTGAGCGTTGAAATTGCTGAAGATATTAAGAAATAAAACAAGGAACAGCAAGGCCCTAATGTGGCAATATATCGCCCATCTGCCCAAATGGGAAGTCATATTCTCTTTTAGAAACGGTAACAAAAGCACACCGCACTATGTATCAATGTGTTGTCATCTCTTCCCCATGTGGATATGCTAGGACAGTGCATCGGGAGACAACACAATCGGCAAATACTGACGTAATGACGCACATCTTGAATGGGGAGGTGTATGCAGAGTGTCCGGAGGGCAATTCTACCATCTACCTGTACATTGTTTCTGGAAATACAGGTGAGAAAGTTGTTTCAGAATAAAACTGGTGTAACGTATCCGAATAATGCTCAATACTCCCGTGTGTTGCCGGGGCCCATAAGGGAAGCAAAGAATAGCAACACTGCAGCCTACCACGCATGTCGTAAGAGGCGACTAAGGAGGCTTGATGGTTCCGTCGCCCTGCTATTGAGTGAGTGCGTGACGCGACACTGTAAGCTGTGAGTTTCGTGTGAAATGCTTTTGAATCTGCCCGAGGTTTTTTGGAACGTGACTGCATGTTCGGAGCGATGGCAGATGGCTATGTCCCAGAGTTGACCGGTTTTTGCCTTATGCAGAAATGCGTGGCTGCTGGGCTTCTGGTTGACTGCCACTACCATCGACGATGAACTGTATTTCGTGGACTGTGTGGGTGAACATCTGGGAAACATCCAGATGGGAAAATGACTGCCGATTCCATCAGAAATGAACTGGGTGTTTTGTGGGGGACTATTGTGTTGACATTCTGGCGGCGGCATTATGCACAGTGTATCTGTGCGGGCTGTTGTTTGTCGAGACTCCTGTCTTTTTCACTTTTCACATTGGGCAGTAGGGAGCATTTTGTGTGATATTCACTGGCACAGGAACGGAGCGTAATGGGGACGACCCGTTTCTGTGAAATTGGAACTGCGACTAACTGACTAACTGACTGACTAATGCTCAATAGTGACTAATCGTTCCCAGCAGGTATATTAATTCGTGCCACATACATGCCTGTGATAATGATGGTGATATTGATGATGATAATGATGACGATAATGATGATGATAATGAAGGTGATGATGATCATGATGATGTTGACGATAGTGATGATGATGCTGATAATGGGGGTGATGACAGTGATCATGTTGATGATGACTATGATGAAGATAATGATGATGATAATGATAATAATGATGATAATGATGCTGATAATTATGGTGATGATAATGATGACGGTAATGATGATGTTGGTAATGATGATGAGGATGATGATGATGAGGATGATGATGATGACGGTGATGATGATGGTGATGATGACGATTATAATGATGATGATGATGATGATGATTATGCAGCCCGCAATTAAAGTGAAGGAACATTATCCATTTCTGGTGTGTACTGGGTATATGGTGCTATTCCCATATTGTTTCATTTGACATTTGATGGGTAATGTGGTCACCATCATGCCGGCCGCCTTTACATCACAAACAATTTCCTGGTATCCATTTTAGTTTGGAAACACTATTCAATCATCATCAAGTGCCCTGCCAGCTACCGTAGGCGTTTACGTCTCTCCTTTGGTATTCTGGTTCAACTCTGCTGATGATATTCCCCTTTGTCACCGTTCCAATCAGTCCAGCATAATTTCTCCTGGCCTGCCTCTGCCTGTCTTCCCCTCGAGTTCTCTAGTTGTAACGATGTTCTCCAATGCCTCTCTTCTCTTTGTCTCTTTCTTATTGTTGCATATACTGTTCTAGTTTCATTAGCCTCTTTCAGGCAATCGTTGTTCTTACTCTTGCAGTTCAATTGTATTCAATGCAACATATTATTCGCACTTACGAAATTCTAAACAATGTTTTCCCGTAGTAAATTTGAAAAATGAAGACACGATTAATAGATTGCATGATTTATTGTCTGATATCCATTCTGTTAATCATATGTGAATATGTGTGTTGTATACTTCAGCTTGAAGTTTTCTAATTACTTTAGTTTATTTTGTGTTATTTATGCAGTATGTGCCTGACGAGATGCAGCGAACTATACCAGGCAATAAATCGTGCAATCTATTGTTTGTGTCTCAGTTATTCAAATATTATTTTAACCTAGAGGCGAATGCCAATACATGATCCTTGGGTTGACATTGAAGCGTGCTGCCGCTACTCTACAACAGTTTCCAAATGTGACAAGCCAGCTACTGTAACTGTGATCCCCAGTTGGCCTTCATTGTTACACTAGACTTCCAAGGATGTCCATGAGTCAGATTTCTGGTTGCCGACATGTTTACCAAACATCGGTATAAACGCGATACAATACGTCAACGCATCTGTTTACTTCGTCACGTGCACAAAGATTTTGAGGCAGATGACAAATAGGGACAATAACCACTATAGGGAAATTGCGTAAACAATACTGTTAAAGAGGTTAAAACATGGCAGAAGTGGCCATTGTGGGCGCGAGATTTCTTTAGTATACATAAGCTAAATTTTAATTGCTTACAGAACATACAACACGATGGATGGGATTCAAAGGAAAGTGTGATCACATGCATGTTAAATTAGTTAAAATGCAGTAAGGCTGTGGAAATATAATGTTTTATTTCACCTTATGGGATTTTGAGATAAGTACCACACATGTCGTTTTCTCGCTTGTCCACTCCTCTCAGTCTGTTATTAACCATTAATGTAGTTCCTGTAGTGTCTTCTCTGTGGTTTATATGTTGTGTTGTACAGTGTTTAATTGCCGATGAAACACAAGTGTCCTTTATATTCCGTAATTTTTTTTGTGTAAAGATGTCCTATACTTCATATTTTAATATTGTTCACTCATGTGTGATCGATTAAAGCAATTACATTGATATGACTTCAACTGTCAATAACTGTAAAGAAGAAGCAAACAGCCATGTTTTACAAAAACACTCGCAATAATTCAGTTATTAAAATAACCCGTGGTTAACTTTAGTGTTTTAATTATGGAAAAACTGAAGATTATTTAAAAGGTTCAGTGCCAAACAAAAAGTATGTTTGGATCAAACAAAAAGTAAGTTTGGACCAAAGAAAATGCAGGTTTGGACCACACAAAAAGTAGGTTTTATCAAACAAAAGTAGGTTTGGACCACACAAAAATTAGGTTTGGACCACACAAAAAGTAGGTTTGGACCACACACAAAGTAGGTTTGGACCACACAAAAAGTAGGTGTGGACCAAAGAAAAGTAGGTTTGGACCACACAAAAAGTAGGTTTTATCAAACAAAAGTAGGTTTGGACCACACAAAACGTAGGTGTGGACCACACAAAAAGTAGGTTTGGACCACATAAAAAGTAGGTTTGGACCACACACAAAGTAGGTTTGGACCACACAAAAAGTAGGTGTGGACCAAAGAAAAGTAGGGTTGGACCACAGAAAGTAGGTTTAGACCACACAAGAAGTAGGTTTGGACCACACAAAAAGTAGGTTGGACCACACAAAAAGTAGGTTTGTATCAAACAAAAAGTAGGTTTGGACCACATAAAAAGTAGGTTTTGACCAACGAAAAGTATGTTTGGACCACACAAAAAGTAGGTTTGTATCAAACAAAATGTAGGTTTGGACCACACAAACAGTATGTTTGGACCACACAAAAATTATGTTTGGACCAACAAAAAGTATGTTTGGACCACACAAAAAAAGTAGATTTGGACCAAAGAAAAGTAGGTTTGGACCACATAAAAAGTATGTTTGGACCACAAAAAAGTAGGTTTGGACCACATAAAAAGTAGGTTTGGAAAACATAAAAAGTATGTTTGGACCACACAAAAAGTAGGTTTGGACCAACAAAAAGTAGATATGGAAAACACAAAAAAGTAGGTTTGCATCAAACAAAAAGTAGGTTTGCTTCAAACAAAAAGTAGGTTTGGACCACACACAAATTAGGTTTGCATTAAAAAAAAAGTAGGTTTGTACCACACAAAAAGTAGGTTTGCATCAATCAAAAAGTATTTAAGTATGTTTAGACCACACAAAACGTAGATTTGGACCACACAAAAAGAAGGTTTGGACCACACAAAAAGTAGGATTGGACCACACAAAAAGTAGGGTTGGACCACACAAAAAGCAGGTTTGGACCACACAAAATGTAGGTTTGTATCAATCAAAAAGTATGTAAGTATGTTTAGACCAAACAAAAAGTAGGTTTGGACCACACAAAAAGTAGGTTTGGACCACACAAAAAGTAGGTTTGGACCACACACAAAGTAGGTTTGGACCAAACAAAACATATGCTTGGACCACACAAAAAGTAGGTTTGGACCAACAAAAAGTAGGATTTTACCACACAAAAAGTAGGTTTGCATTAAAAAAAAAGTAGACTTAAACCACACAAAAAGTAGGTTTGGACCAAAGAAATTGCAGGTTTGGACAACACAAAAAGTAGGTTTGCATCAAACCAAAAGTAGGTTTGGACCACACAAAAAGTATGTTTGGACCACACAAAAAGTAGGTTTGGACGACACAAAAAGTAGATTTGGACCACACATAAAGTAGGTTTGCATCAAACAAAAAATAGGTTTGGACCACACAAAAAATAGGTTTGGACCACACAAAAAGTAGGTTTGGACCAAAGAAAAAGTAGTTTTGAACCAATCAAAAATGAATGGCTGAAACTGGGATGTAGCTGTGTGTCACAGTTATTACTTAAAGGTTGTTAATATGGTAGCAGACGTGTTGTATTATAACGCAACGACAACATTTCGGCGATATATAAGCTCAATGAAGAAACGAGAAATCGCTTAAGATGATTAATAAGCCCATGGCAACGAATCAGTTAGTAACCTGAGACACGAGATTAGATAGTTGTTTGACAGAAATTCTATAGATAATTATCAGTTTACTGTAATGTGTACGAAGCAAACTGGCTCACACTCGGCATCAAACTGCAGCTGTTGAAATGCAATAGCTACATTTCATACCACAGAGACATATACAGAATAGTTTAGTTTAGTTTAGTCGATGGATCAACATCACGGCACACGGGTGTAACCCATAAGTGCTCCGTTCTCTTCCTAACTCAAACCTAAGTCTGGAGAAACTCAGCTCACTGCACGAACTCCGTAGCACCGGCGAGGATTCTGGAATACTTTGGGTAGATGTTTAACTCGAAATTTTTGCCCGGGCAGCGCCGTTAGGCTACTCTTTTTCGATTTCCAACTGCCGAGGGATTTTTTACGTGCGCACAATACACACGGGCGTCCGATCTCACTACCCAGAGACCAGGGGAAATTTTATTACTAGAGGTCCACGTGAAATGTATCCCGGTCCTCACCGGGGCTTGCGGTCCTCACCGGGGCTTGAGCCCGGGACCTCCAGCACTCGAGGCGGACACCATACCTCGAGACCACGCAGCCCCTCTATACAGAATAGTAATGTAAGGCATGGTTCGTGGAAGAAGAGGCCGTTGCCAACCAACATAAAGGTGGACACATGAAATTAAATATATTGTAGACATTAAATTTTCAAAGTCGGCGAATTGGCCATAGATCGAGAGTGTTTCGTGCTTGGTTCCCTTGACGCGTTATCTATACCATGGTTATTGCACATTTATATTTCACCCTCTCTAGATTTGCCTTCCACGCAGGGGAAGACGGCGTCAAGCATTTTCAGAACCGCTGTTGTAAACGAAGCCAAACGGTTTCATTTTGTTACTGAGCTAAGGTACACGCCGTGTCGTAATTTACAGCCTGCCTAGATATCGCTACTGTACAACTTGATGCGTCCGGTTTTATACTGTAGTGGTTTACGAGCTCGCTTTAAAACCTGTTCTGCGTAATGAAAATTACCCAAGGAAATCACAGACACTAGAAATCTCTAGAAACCACTTAAGAAGCTATTCAGGAAGCTACTAAGTGGCACGTAATAAAAAGTGCTGAGAATTGATTGGCACTCGTAGAAACCACAGGAATACATAGTTGCTGCATGAGTTTCTCCAAACAGGAGGAGAGAAAAACTGTAGTGAGCGTACACGCCTGAAACAATTTAACTAAGAAGGAAAGGGTCCTGTTTTTACACTGCTTGAGTCCTATTGGGCATGTGGCACTACTCCCATATGGGTATAAACCAAGCGGAATTCGAAGAGTAGTGTGGTAAATATAACGGCAGTAGGATTTTACTTCCAAATACAAAATGATAACAGATATGTGTGACTTCCTGCGAAAAAGCGAGAGATAATAAATACTGACATAGAGTGCATACCTTATATCGAACGCAAATCCGGCAATAAGAAATCACAGTGTGGAAAATAACAATGATAATAATAACATACAACATAAGGTACATGAACAGACAACTAATTGATGTTTCGATCTTAGTGATCTTCATCAGTATCAATACTGAGTCAGTTTATTAGATATATAACAGAAATACATATTGTTTTTGGAATCCACTAAAGTAGTCAGAATGAGAAGAAGAAGATGATGCTGATGAGTGTGATGTTGGTGACTATGAGAATGATAAAAAGAGGTGGAAGAGTAAGACGAAGAAGAGAAAAACGAAGACAGGAATAAAATAATGGTTATTGTCATCACTGTCATTTACTGCCAATATAGTACCTTGCGGTGTATGGCAGAGGGGTCTTTGAGCCTGAGGAATTAAGGCCGCCTGGCTAGTGCAGTCGCCGCGAACTGTGCAGGTTAGGATTTTCTTTTTGCCCCCGACAGAAAAAAATCCCACACCTTACCGGGGATGGAACACGGGATCTCCCGAATGAGAGTCCGGCGTTCTAACCACTCGGCCAGCCGCTCCTCAATGGTTATTATGCTGATGAAGATAATAACCATACTGATAATAAAGAGGACAAGCAAGAAGAAATGGAAGAGTAAAAGGGTGAAAAATATAGTTGAGTCATGAAAATTAAAAGAATGGGAAGCATATGTAAATGAAGAAGAGGGAGAGAAAATGCCATCCATCCAGTCGTACATATGTGTGACATTTATTATGTCCAGCCCCTGATACATTCAGGAACCTAGCAGGAATGCAGAGAGAAAACCTCTCAGTTTTGAAAAATATTAAGGCAAGCCACCCCCGCATTTATTAAAAGTAACATAAAAACGTCTCCCCGGCCCCTTTTCCCCTTTTCACTTCTGGAAATTGGCAGCGCCTTAACCGTAAACGACACAATCCTACGCTATTACCGCAACTAGCCAGCTGCCAAGATGTGCGTGCCAGACAAACACCAGCTTAGGTGAAAATGTGATTGGTGCGGGCTAAGGAATTGGCGTGGGCTTATTTAAATTAGGCAAAGATAGGATGGGTTGATGTAAATCGCAATTATAGTCTTAGTTTTAGAGCCAGTCAACAACAATGTTTTCTAGGAGAAAGATGTGAATTCATGTTGAGATAAAATGCGTCCTTTGTTGGCGCAGGGGTGGTGGTCTTTTTGGCTTAAATCTGGGGTAGTTTCGAAATGCTGAAGATTGTCAACAGGAGGGTCAAGCTCCTCAAGGCAGGATGAGGAGATTGCCTTGATACTGCTGAAAGAGCAAATCTCCATTTTACATCAATGACTCCTCCGATGTCAGAAACCACCCCAACATGGTGGAAACCAACTAAGTTCTTTATTACTACCCCCTAGTTTAATGGTGCCAACAACAAGGCCTGGACCACAGTAGTATTTTGATTTCAGGGACTCCTATAGAGAAATTGACATTTTTAATCTTGTGATTTAGTCATGAGCATTTCTGTGGTGGTTAGGGTTAACAAAATGAATATGTTTAATCGTGTGTGTTTAGTCATGGACATTTCTATGATGGTTAGGATTAACAAAATGGACATTTAAAGTCTTGTGTTTTAGATGGACTCATGAACCTAATAATACTATCTGATGTGATTGAGAAAGCCGTTACGTGCTTACTGGCGATGGGTCTGTGTTAGTTTAATTCCTTCATTGTGAGGGCACCTGTATAGTTAACTAACAAAATAGAGATAATTAGTATGTCTTTTATTAAGGTGTTATTTTTAAAGTTGTGTAATAATCAGAGATGTCACACGAGCATACGCACCCCATCTTTTGCCCCGCTGTTATACCATTATAATGTTATGAGATATAAAACGAGTTGTTTATTTACTTGTTAGTTTATGTTTAAGCATCAGCTCTTCAGCTGATGTGAATTCATGTTGAGATAAAATGCGTCCTTTGTTGACTCAGGGATGGTGGTCTTTTTGGCTTAAACCTGGGGTAGTTTCGAAATGCTGAAGATTGTCATCAGCATCAACTCTTCCATTCAGTTTCCATTGCTTGAGTGGTTGTCAAATGATGCTAAAATATAGAAAAGCTCAAAGTTATTGATAATTTCATTGTTGGTATTATCTGTTGTGAGCTTACTACATGTTGTGTATTTCTATTATCATTATTTATATTGTTATTGTGTCAGGTCTTAGTCAGATATGACTGAGCTACCGTATAACAGTAGACGGTACTACATGCTTTCTGTTAGCGCCGAACGTTGGGCGGCGCTTACCAAACCCGACACCCCACATTGTGCCAACGGCTTCGGGCGGAAGAGCGCAATTGGGAGGGTACAAGCCTTACCCTGGTGCGAGGAAATGCAACCTAAAAACAAAGTGTCATGGCAGGGCAGACCAGGCCCTAAGCCTTGGTTGGCGGCTGGTCTAGGATCGAAGCTCCGACAGTCGGACAATTAGAGCATTGCTTTGCTGATCCGGCAGCTTCTGCAGCTTGTCTTGTTCCAGATGTAGAGGTGTTACCTTTCCTCTGGAGTGAACTAGGCAGGCCGTGAGAGGGATCATGCTGCATGGGCAACACATGATCTCTATATTTTAGCCCAGGCTTTGTGCTATGGAGAGGCAATAACTCCATCCCTTACAAACTATCGTCTGTCAAGACGGCAAGGTGCCAATGATGATAGTTTATTGTTTAAGGTTTATGTGTGTTGATATTGATAATATTCATCAAGTGACATCATCACTATAGAGCAGAATGTGGCAGGATGACCACACGGACTTTCAGTGTGTCTAGAGTGAGTGTTCTTCTCTCTGAAGTTCGGTAAATACCCTGTGCTCTGCTGGCCCTCTGTTAAGAAACCTTACCTTATTATCTGTCTCCACCCCTAGGAAGTCTTATCGAGCCATTTCAGATTTTCTCATAACAGTTGGCTATTAGGATTTGGCGATTCGTCTCCCATTTCTTTTAACATACCACAACGTGTTTCAGTTATAAAATACCACTCCTAATGACTGAAACCAAACATATAATTCACACATGGTGAATATATTTTATACCGACGACTGTTGTAGTGTTTACCGGCATGTCACATAATGATGATGGCTACTGTGTATGGAAACCGTGGTACCTCAGTCGCTGCCCAATGGTCATGTGTTTAAACCTCCATCCAGGTTGCAATATTATTTTTCTACTCCCAGGTAGAATTAGACTGTAATTGGTACCAGAAACGGACATGGGAACTAAAGGCGGCCGGTGCTATATGGACCACATCACATATCGAGAGCCGATGATATACATTTAGAGAACTAAACACATATGCCTCAAGACGTGGAAAATACTAGTTTCTCATATCACATTCTTACGCAGTATGTGTATGCGTTTGTTGTTTTTGTTGCTTTTGTTATTTTTCATGCTCACTAAATTTGGACTTGGGCGTAGTCAACGCTTGGCTGAAAAAAAAAAAATTGGGGCTAGCTTTCCGTATTGCCAGTGCCCCTCGCTATCAAGCGAACCTACTCTGACGTTTGAAGTTCTTGTTATTTACGTCTCCAAGACAACGAAAACAAGTCTATATTTTAATTTAACTGACTTGTGGAAAGATTGAAACCGCTAGATCGTCATCAACGCACCGGAAGTTTAAGAGCGAGAGCTATTATCCATTCGCCCATGCTGGCCTCAGTGTCCGTATGTGTATGAGCAATTGTTTTTTCACGTGTACGTCCTCAGATATGGAAGCCGAGCTGACCGCCTTCCAGGACCATCTCTACCCTCAGCTTCGAGAGCACTTCCGTCAGCGAGGTCACGAGCTGAGAATTCTAGATCTTCACTGGGGATTTAAAGACACGGTTTCACACGACCACGGCATTCCGCAAGTTTTCCAGCGGGCAATCAAGAAGACTCACGACTCGAGATGTGGAATTAATTTTGTGGTAGGCTGTTGTCATAGATGTGTATTGTAAATTTCTTTTGCTGCAAGCCTGGTTAGTTGTGAATCCGCTGGAAGGCTTTGGGCTATAGCTCTTCAGTCTGGTGAATTGATGGTCAGGTCATCTGAATCCAGGGACAGCGTTAGCACAGTTAATAGTAAGCTACGCTGATAATATGAGTGCGGTCGGACGAATGTTCCAACCGTTACCACCCCCCCCCCCCCCATGGGTTACAATCCCTTTGAAATAAATCTATCTTTGAAATGTGGCTGATGTGGTCCGGATTATTAATATGTGGCTGGGATGGGTCCTAATTATAACTTCGCTTATAAGGTTGGCCGGCTCCGTAGCCAAAGAGTTACGGACGCAGTTGGTAACCTCGCATTCGAAATACAACTGCAGGTGATTTGGCAGCAGATCGCCCTGCGTTGATTTTTTACGAATTGATATGGGTGCCTGTCGTTCATAAAGCAATGGCAAACTATAGTATGTCCCAAAAAGAATGCCTTCATTCACGATCAATTATTATGAAAACTTTCTGTTGCATCGTTATGAAATTTTTCCAGCCGTCTTATATTTACCCCCACCCAAGGAATATGTCTTTGATACGTCCAAAAACAGCGTAAATCATCGAAAGCGGCGACATTTCTTTGATATTTTGCTGAAAAACTAGTGATTTCTCGCTAACAAATTTATGTTTACAGTAATGAAAGCCCCGCCAATTCAGATGACACACAAGGCGTATCCGGATTCGTATGGGAGTGGGTGCAATGAAAGAAGTAGCTTAAAATCGACAGGGTCGGCTGCATTGCACCGGGTTTTTATCCCATATGGCTCAGTTTCTTTCCGCAGCGCGGAAAGCGTCGCACAAAGCACGAACTCCGTACCTCCAGCGACGACCCTCGGGAGTCTCCGAAAAAATGCACTCGTGAAATGAAGGACGCGGCCCGGAATCGAACATACAACCTTCGGAGCCCGAGTCAGACGGCTTGACCACTTCACCACGGAGAATCCCGAGAGGGGTGCAATGTGTAATATTAGTAAAGACAGAGAATTTACAGAGGCATGGGGTAAATAATTTGTAAATTGACAGGAAAGTAGAAGGAATATATTTCTTACCTTATTTTTCATTTCCTTCTTGTTTCTTCAGCTGCTGGTTAATAATGTGTACACAAGTATTCATGTTAGCTTTTTATATTGAGTTCGTGAAAGCTTCCAAATAGCTGTGCGTTAATGTGCGTATGGAGTGACCAGAAATGATACCGCAATTTAGTCATCATGTTTCCATTTTTAAGGATCTGTTCAGCTGTCTGTGTAGTTTGTTCACACGTACACATGGGTGACAGACCCGCTTTGAGTCTTCGTGAAAGATTGTCTACTCTGCTGTTTACCGTTCAGAGACGGAACATGATTACCTGTTTTGCACTATGAAAATAGTTGTCAGTGTCTCTGTAGTGGGCTTTCTTCTTAACGACCAAGATGTTGGTCCTCTTTTCATTGAAGTTTATAGATTGATTCGTATGCACGTGTGTTGTCCCCTAATTTGACAACGTGTTTGCTCTCACGTTTCTTGTTATGCCACAATATGTCAGTTTCCACCGCAATATTACTCTTCTGTTGGTATTCAATGCGTTTAGTGTGTGTGTGTGTGTGTGTGTGTGTGTGTGTGTGTGTGTGTTGTATTTTCAATACAGTTGTTTGTCACGACTGAGGTCTTGCGGAATTGAAAATTCATCACTGTGGAATACAAACTGTTGCCATTGACATTATGCTGATGCTGTAATGTTTAGGGCCTGCAATTCTTCTGAATATTTGTAGCAAAATATCCCAGTTGGTGTGCACGTGGATTAAGGTCTGCGATCTGCTCAGACCTTAATCTGTGTCGGACGATTCCAGTAGGTTGATGACTGCTCTCGGTTGCATAAAATTCAATCCATCCTTTCTCCAATAATCCTCTTTCTCTTTCAACACATGGTCCTCACATTATTCCAGTAACATTTATCAATATTTAATAGCGCGGACTGGATTAGTATCCTGACGTCAGACAATTTGAATATAGTATTGTCAGCTGCCACCTGTCCTTTAATTTTAGCCCACACAAGTTCTATAGGGTTAAAATGAGAATGGTACGGCGGAAGTCTCAAGCACCCATGACGATGCTCTTCTATCAACTTGTCGATTTGATATTTCTTGCTTTTTGGCGTCTGTTTTACAAGGGACAACAATTCTAGCTAGAAATACGTTTCTGGAAATGGTATGTTTTCCATTCGGAGTCATATCTTTATTGCTCCCTTTGTGCTCGATGCTGTAGGTATTTTGTCTTCTTGGGCAACAACATTGATATCATGCATTGTCCATAATTGGACACGACGGTCTATCTAGGGATGGAAGCACAGTATTCTCGAGCCAATCTCTAAATACATTACCATTCATCTTATTATGATAATCCCTATTGTCTGTATGCTTTGATACGAACACGAGCCCAGCATTCTGTTGTAAGCCATTATGCGTATTACCAGCATGGGCCATGACCAAAAGTTGTCCTATACTACTGCGCCCATATCGCTTTATCTGTCCATCCACTGATTTCCATTCCTTATCACTTGTGTGGTGGACATTGATCCACATTTCATCCAAACACACTATGCCATAATTTTCTTTGCGCATTTCCCTTATTTCACGTAGGTATCTGCTTCTCATGGCTCCTAAATGCGGTTGCTCGCAAAGATTATTTCTACCGCCCTTGTACTTTCAAATAGTGAAGATAATGTCCTTATAATTTTCCACAAAGTTGTTTTGGATAGCTCTATGTTATTGTTCTTTCTCAACCAAACCCTAAGTTTTCTTACAGTCACTGTTTCTTTGGCATCCAGCATTTTTATAATGCTGGATAATCCTGGATATAAAATCCAAAATTTTTATAATTTTAGGAGTCTCCGTGGCGAAGTGGTCAAGCCTTTTGACTCGGGCTCCAAAGGTCGTGGGTTCGATTCCGGGCCGCATCCTTCGGTTCACGAGTTAAAATTTTCGGAGACTTCTGTGGGTCGTCGCTAGAGCTGCGGAGTTCGTGCTTTGTGCGATGCTTTCCGCGCTGCGGAAAGAGACCGAGCCATATGGGATAGAACCCGGTGCAATGAAGTCGACCCTATCGTATATCAAGCGACTTTTTAAAGCATTTTTATAATAGCTCGCCTTATGACATCTTTGTCAAAGCTGTCTACAATAATCTTTCTACCTACCGTTTGGTTATTGCGTGGTGGTTTAATTCCAGATTCTTGCACCCATCAACGAAATGCCCGTTTACTCAAACCTAATGCATGCATTGTTCTTTTTTTCGGAATTTGTAATAGTATAAAACAGTTTCCTGCGATCAGCTCCTTGACAAAAATATGTGTACAACTTCATAGCGATTCTTTGAAGTGTATAATTTCGCATTCAATCCCATTGAAAAATATTCACACATTTCATTGTTAGCGATAAGTGGTAAGATTTAAAAAAAAAACAAAAAACATATTAATCAGGTTTCATGAAATAACCCACATTTTGAGACACCTCTGAATGAACAGTCCTAGTTTAAACAATGCGGGGAGTTGGCATAAGGCCAATCCCGTGAAAAAAAACGTACAATATTCAACAATGAGCGCTGGTTGTCTGGCTACGCTGTAATACATGTAAAATTATGAATTTCATCTCAGACCCGTAAATTATATACCGCATATAAACAAACTTTGAAATCTGCTGTAAAATCTCCAGAACAAAAATTTTGTGTTGGATGGACATAATGATAAAGCTATATACTAAATCTCATAATTTTCCCTCAGTTGGTTACTGAGATATGGATGTTTATATTGAAAAAACAAAACAAACAGACTATACTGAACGTAAACCTGCCAAGAGATCACAACAGCAAACAATGCTGGTGTTGACTGCGACGTCCTGTAATGGATATACAACTAACTTAAGTTTATAAGGTTAAATGGGGTAGGGGTAATATAGAAATGACCGAAAGAGTGTTCCACGGTTGCGTTTTTCGTGTCGCTAATTGAGGGAAAGACTAGTTGCCTATTTGCTTGTGCGCTCAGGTCTACAAAATGTGATGACATTTTCACATCACAGACCCGTAGCAGGATCCCGTGTTCGGGAATTATATTGTTGTTTGTTCATATCTGAATCCCGAAAAATGTATTGCATCTACCAGGATGAGGTTGGCGTAGAATAACGGACGTGTACTCCCGACTCGATGTCGAGCGACCATTTTCAATGTGATTGTATAGCATTACTCTTCTTCTTCTTCTTCTTCTTCTTCTTCTTCTTCTTCTTCTTCTTCTTCTTCTTCTTCTTCTTCTTCTTCTTCTTCTTCTTCTTCTTCTTCTTCTTCTTCTTCTTCTTCTTCTTCTTCTTCTTCTTCTGATTCTTCTTCTTCTTCTTCTTCTTCTTCTTCTTCTTCTTCTTCTTCTTCTTCTTCTTCTTCTTCTTCTTCTTCTTCTTCTTCTTCTTCTTCTTCTTCTTCAGCATTCAGAGCCATTGAAGTTATTTGCTGCAGATACAAGCCGTCTCCATTCGTCTCTCTGGTTGACCTTTCTTGCCAGTCGCTGATTCCAAGTGCTTGTAGGTCTGTATGTATATTATCTCTCCACCGTCTTCTTAGTCTACCTCGGGATCTACGGTCTTTTATTTCCTGAGTGTAAGCGAGTTTTGTTTCCCTATTATCTTCCATTCTTTCTATGTGCCCCAGCCATTGCAATCTATTAGCCTTCATGAGACCAGTGATTAGCGGGGTCTTAAACAGATCATAAATGTCTTTGGTGCTTCTTCTTTTCCACTCTTCACTTTGAGTATCCCTAATGGGCCCAAAGATGCATCTTAAGACTTTATTCTCACAGGTTTGTAACAAGGCTTCGTCTCCTTTAGTTGTACTCCAGGTTGCAGAGCCATACAGCACAACTGGTCTAATCAGTGTTTTGTATATTGTGATCTTGGTGTTACAAGATATCGCATTTGATTTTAGCAGCTGTAGTGCATAGTATATCTTATTTCCAGAGTTAATTCTAGCTTGTATTTCTTCCCTTGTTATTTTGGAGCAGGTGAAGATTGTACCCAGGTATTTGTATGTTTCCGTTCTTTTAATGGTCATATTATCTATTCGTATGTGGCCAGAGTTTTTAGCCGTTCCTTCTCTTGAAATTACGGCTGATCTCGGTTGATAACTAGCCCAATTTGTTAAGCTTTTTCCTTTAAGTGAGTCAATATTTTCAATGTCTTTTGTTCATTTTACCCTATAATATCGATATCATCAGCATAACCAAGCAGTTTGGATGTTCCTCCAATAGCACATTCCTCCTTTACCTTCCTTACAACTTTCTCTAGAGCCAGATTGAAAAGGAGGGGCGATAGTGCATCACCCTGTTTCAAGCCAGATGTTATTTGGAAAGGGTCTGATTTCCTGCTTTATATGTTACTATATTATAATTATCTTCCATGTATAGTCTGGTCATGTTGATTAACTTCCTTGGTATGTCAAATTCCTGCATAGCATTCCATAGTCTATTCCTATGGACACTATTATAAGCATTTTTAAAGACACGGTTTCAGCTTTACTCTTCTGCCCTCTGCAAAATCCTATATTAGCAGGTTGTGCAAGACCGGTGATGACACATGGGGAAACAAGAATTAAACCCGCATAATAAACCACCACAATTATGAGCAAGGCTGATAAAGCTGGTTGAACGAGGCGGAATGTTTTGTTTTCCATACATATTGGATTGAATCAAATCGGAACCGATGTTGAAACTTCACATTTGCTATGGGGCATGTCGGTGCTTTAATTGATGCAAAACAAAACGTAGGTTTGCACCAAACATGGAAGACAATCAAATGAGCAAGTATAATTAAGTAAATTTCATTTCACCGGGCATTAACATTGTGGAAAATACCACGAAACATAATACATAGCACGATATAAGGCGATATGTCCTCCTTCTGTTGAGATGGAAGGTGATTTTGTTGGCGGTAAATTAATCTTCGGTATTGGTTCACTTATGTAGGTACAGTCAGATACAATGTACATGCTTTGAAGCGTTTGGGGTATCTGGTAAATAAGGAAAGTGTCCCATTTACATGTCTTCAACGGTATTGGGTGTATGTTAGATCAATAAAGTCAAAGACGAATTACACAATTAGAGACGTATTGTGTATATGATAAGTATGTACAGTAAATAACCTCTTTACACCCCTCCATTTGATAAGTAACTAAAGTAAAAGACACTTTGATACGCTTTGAACCGTGTTTTGTTTATGGTACTAGCCCCAGATTTTACTATTGACACTCAATTGATGATGTGATCAATATCATGACTGGGGCATTTTATTTCTAGAACATTTCCCGGAACCCGTTTTAGGTTAGATAGACCTGGGAGTCTCCTTCAATTAAAAATATCCGCGTCGATGAGGATTCGAACACATGCACACAGGGCCACCAGAAAGGTGTAGTTTCAGGCATGTTGCTTTACGTTAACTCTCCCAGTGCAATATACTCAGGGTGGCTTTAAGCTAATCGTTCCACATCAGCTTCAAGAGACCGGAGTTCGAATTCATGTACAGTTACATCTTTCCTATTCAACAAATGTCATGCATTGGCGTTAACACTCTTTGAGCCTAGAAATCGTCTTCCGTCATTCGGAGTGGAGACTTTACTCCAGGCTGGGTCTCGAAACACCACCTTCACTGGGAATGTTACGGCGCTTTCTTTCTCTATGCCATACCAGAGCTAACGAAGCAGAACTGTTGGCAAAACTGGTATTGGAATTGCACATCTGCCGAAAAGGCATATTATGAAATAACAAGCTAAGCCTTGGTCAACAATTGGTCTAAGATCGAAAGCCCCGACAGGCGGACAGTTAGAGCATTGATTTGCTGATCAGGCAGCCTCTGCATCTTATCTTGTTCCAGATGTATCGGTGTTACCTTTCCTCTGGAGTAAATTAGACAGACCGAGAGAGAGAGAGAGTGTGAGAGAGAAAGTGTGTGTGTGTGTGTGTGAGAGAGAGAGAGAGAGAGAGAAGAGAGAGAGAGAGAGAGAGAGAGAGAGAGAGAGAGAGAGAGAGAGAGAGAGAGAGAGAGAGAGAGAGAGAGAGAGATAATGCTGCAAGGTCAACACCTGGTCTCTAGCTTCAGCCCCTGCTTTGTGCTATGGAGAGATATACCTCAATCCCTGGTCTTAACCGCCATGGGCTGTAGTTGTTATGCCATTTTATTTTAAGCACAATGTAACAAACTATCGTCTGTCATGACGGAAAAGCACCGGATAATTCAACACAAGACATGTGGATATTTCGGATATTGATTAGGTTTGACAGTGTTGCCTCCAATCTATGTAGGTATGTCATGGTAAACAGAAAGTGAAACAATACCCAAGCACAGTTGATGTCATATAAAACACAGTCTTTATCCATCACCATCTTCTACTTTCTACCGCCAAGCGTTGTGGGAGTGGAGATAATTGACATGCCAGTGCCCGATGGATGGCACAGATACTTGTGATTGTACACTGGATTTTACAACAGGTGTAAAAGGCATGATGACACACTTCATTGTACTGTGTTTTATCACATATGGCTCGGTCTCTTCCCGCAGAACGGCCCGCCAAAATCGTTGTACAAAGCACGAACTCTGTAGTTCCAGCGACGACCCCCAAGAGTCTCATCGAAAATTATACTCGAGAATCAAACGACGTAGCCCGGAATCGAACCCACAACCTTCGGAGTGCGATGCATGCGGCGTAACACTTCGCCACGGACACTCCTCTACAATGTCTTTGATGTCGTCAGTCCATTTTCTTCTTGCATCATTGCTCTCTCATATTTAGTGTGGCACCAGTGCTGGTAACTGGTGGTGTTGTGTCCTTATTATCTTACTGAACTACATGACTGAGTATACACGGTAAACATTCCTCTTCAGATTCTACTTGGGCAGAAGTATGGACCCTGTCTTTTGCCCAAAGAGATTCCAAAAGAGGAATATGAGAGGATTCTGAAAGCGGCAACTGACTACAAGAAGAAACAGAAGCACATATTACGTGCTGCCATTACAGAAGCTGCAGATGAACATCAAGCTGCACAACATGAAGAAGAATTGGCATCTGATAATGATCAGCAGGCAGATAACACAGGTGAGGAGTACAGAGTGACACTGATCGTTCCAAAAATTATGGATAGGTCGCAAATATGGTGCGGGGTTAGATATTAGCTGTTCTTTCACGATGCTGATCATATGTTTGCCAGTCACATACCTAATATAATAGTATGTTTAAGAAATTTATGTAACTGGCCAGGTACATATTACATATGTCAGATTCGTCTTTACATTACCACAAACAGGTAGTTTAATACTGCAGTTGAGGTGTATAGTGTTAGCCCTCCTCGATCACTATGTTAAAGGGTGGTCAATTTTCTTTCGAGGAAATTAAGAAAATTATCTGGTCACATGTTTCACGACGCTGACCGTCTTGAGACATGTTTTTGAGGGGTATGTTTTTGAAGCATATGTTCTTGAAGTATATGTTCTTGAAGTATATGTTCCTGAAGGGTATGTTTTTGAAGCATATGTTCTTGAAGTATATGTTCTTGAAGTATATTTTCTTGTGCAAATGTTCTTGAAGGGTGTGTTATTGAAACATATGTTCTTGAAGCATATGTTCTTGAAGGTATGTTCTTGAAGCGTATGTTCTTGAAGGGTATGCTCTTGAAAAATATGTCCTTGAAGGTGTGTTCTTGAAGGTTATGTTCAAGAAGTGTATTTTATTGGAGCATAATTTCTTAATGAATATATGTTTGAAGGGTGTGTTATTGAAGCATATGGTCTTAAAGCATATATTCGTGAACCATATGTTCCTGAAGCATATATTCCTTAAAATTATGTTCTTGAAGGGTATGTTCTTGAAGAGTATATTCTTGATGCATATTTTCTTAAAGGGTAAGTTCTTGAAACATATATTCTTGAAGGGTATATTCTTGAAGCATATTTTATTAAAGCATATTTTCTTGAAGCATATGTTCCTGAAGGGTATGTTCTTGAGGGGTATGTTCTTGAAGCATACGTTCTTGAAGCATATTTTCTTAAAGCGTGTGGTCTTGAAACATATGGTCATGACTCATATGTTCTTGAAGGGTATGTTCTTAAGATATGTGTTCTTGAAGTGTGTGTGTTTGAAGTATATGTTCTTGAAGGGTATGTTCTTGAAGGGTATGTTCTTGAATCGTATGTTCTTGAAGCACATGTTCTTGAAGGGTTTGTTCTTGAAGCATATTTTCTTGAAAAATATGTTTGTGAATGGTATGTTCTTGAAGTTTGTGTTCTTGAAGGGTAATTTTGAAGCATATTTTCTTGAAGCATATGTTCTTGAAGTTTATGTTCTTGAAGGATATGTTCTTGAATGGTATGTTCTTGAAGCATATGTTCTTGAAGGTTACGTTCTTAAAGCATATGTTCTTGAAGGGTGTGTTCTGGAAGCATTTGTTCTTGAATGGTTTGTAATTGACGCATTTTTTCTTGAAGCATATGTTCTTAAAAGATTGCTCTTGAACGGAACGTTCTTGAATCATATGTTCTTGAGCGGTATGTTCTCGAAGAATATGTTCTCTAAGCATATGTTCTTGAAGCATATGTTCTTGAACGTTTGGATTTGTAAGCAGTAAGCACGCAAAGTCTATGTTTGTGTGTGTGTGTGCGCGCGCACGCGTGTGTGTGTGTGTGTGTGTGTGTGTGTGTGTAAGTGTGTGTGTGTGTGATTTGTGTGCAAGAAAAATAATAAGAAGGAGGAAGAGGAGAAAAAGAAGATGAAAAATAACAACAACAAAAGCAACAGCAACAACAACAACAACAATAAGAAAAGGAACAATTAACAAGAACCAGCAATACAAGAAGCAATATTAGCAGTATTTGTCTGTTCAAACTTAGAGTGGTAATATAGTTCCATAATTCTGTTGTCTATTTTGTTACTTTGATAAACGCTTCTATCCGATCGTCTTTTGTTTTAAGCGCCATGGTCGTCAATTAATGGCGTATAATTTATTAACATATCCTTTAAAGTCCACAAAATCAGATACATTTAGTTAGGTTTGTTTTATTTATCCGACTCCAAATTGCTCCCATTTAATACAACGATTTTGCCATACATCAGAACATGACAGTCAAGACAACAGTCATATGGTTGTAATAGGTGATCCAGAGAACGCAGCAGCCGTATCTGATGTAGGCAAAGATGAGAACTGAAACCAATACAGGGGAACTTACTGACGTAGGGAAGACACATAGACCCAGTGTAATTTCTAAAAGAGACCAGAAATATGCAAGGGTGAGTATAGCAAACCTATTATATTTATCTTGTTAGTTAGTTAGTTAGTTAGTTAGTTAGTTAGTTAGTTAGTTAGTTAGTTAGTTAGTTAGTTAGTTAGATAGTTAGTTACTTAGTTAGTCGACAGATCATCCTCATTGCACATCGAACCATTCAGTCCATAAGTGCTCGGATCCCCTACTCAGCAAATCCCACAGCGTGTAGCGGCTCACGACACCAGTTCTGAGTTGATTTATCAGTCTTCTGTGGCTTCCTGCTTAGTGTTCTTGTTTGGCCACCCCTCTTTTAATTTGCTGTTCCTGCAGTCTGGCCATGGTTGTAGATTCAAGTCATCACTTGGTTCTCGCAAAAGTCTTACTTCTCGTAGAGCATTCAGAATGTAAGGCTGGGCCATGGCGCGTCCGCCCTCCACAGTAGCCTCACCTGCGAGCTTGTCAGCCCGCTCATTTCCTTGTACTCCCGCATGTCCTGGCACGAAGATGAAACTAATCTTTGCCAGCTGAGACCGCTCCAGAGACAGCAACCATTCTCTTCGGATCTCCCCACCCCCATCTCTATCTTCTTGAGCATGTTCATTGAGTCGCTAAGGAAACATGCCCTAGTTAATGTCTGTGTCTCGAGCCATGTTATTGTGTTCTTTATATTTATCTTGTCTTAGAAACCAATGTTGACTTCTCGTACAGAAAGCAATGTCAAACTACTGAACGAACAATTACTTAGAAAATCAATATGAGGGTCAACGCAGCATCATGCAAACCAGATGTTCAATATTTGTGTTTTATCCGATAGTCCATGCCGTGTGACGACGGTGAACATGTCTGTCCACAGTCCTTTGATTCTTGTGCTGCTAATCATTTCTGATCCTATGTTCCTTCATGCCGTGATGTCAAACCACCCATCATCCTCTCTCTCTCTTTCTTTCTCTCTCTCTCTGCCTCTCTCTCTCTCTCTCTCTCTGTCTCTCTCTCTCCCTCTCTCTCTCTCTCTCTCTCTCTCTCTCTCTCTCTCTCTCTCTCTCTCTCTCTCTCTGCCTATATTGCCCACTAACCTTCCCGTTGTGACGACATACTTCACCTTTTCTCTTCTCATGACATGCCCAAATCATGTGGACTATTTTGTTCTGATGCAAGTAAGAAGTTGACATGCTGAGTTAGCTTCTTTTAAGAGATCTTCACTGCTCTTTCTATCCGTCCACGGTGTTATCATATTTCTTCTGTAAAACAATTCGCAAAGTTTCCTATAATCTATCACTAGACTGCTAATTGCCCACGATTCACATCCGTACATAAGGATTGGTTCAATATATCTTATAACAACTGTTTGTTTTTTTCACGTCGTTTGACAAAGGCAAATTGCAGCGAATATTCTTCAGCTTGCGAAATGCTCCTTATTATATCTGCGCCTGGATATCGTTAAACAGGGGTGGTGTTCTTTATGACTGACTTATTATATCTGTATCTGGATATCTTTACACAAGGGTGGAGTTCTTTATGGCTGACTGACTGAGTGACTGACTGAGTGACTGACTGAGTGACTGACTGAGTGACTGACTGACTGACTGACTGATTGACTGGCACCTTGCCGTCTCCACAGACGATAGTTTGTAA
The DNA here is from genome assembly GCA_014155875.1 of Cepaea nemoralis. Taxonomy (NCBI): domain Eukaryota; kingdom Metazoa; phylum Mollusca; class Gastropoda; order Stylommatophora; family Helicidae; genus Cepaea; species Cepaea nemoralis. The sequence continues at coordinate 385,025 of JACEFZ010007503.1, forward strand.
AATGGAGATATACCTCTCCATAACACAAAGCCTGGGCTGAATTTAGAGATCATGTGTTGCCCATGCAGCATTATCCCTCGTTCTGCCCACAAAAGAAAGGTAACACCAATACGTCTGGAACAAGGCAATCTGCAGAAGCTTCCGGACCAGCAAATCAATACTCTAATTGTCCGCATGTAGGAGCTTCCATCCTAGACCAGTTGCCGACCAAAGCTTAGGCGTACCCTGCCATGACATTTATTTTTTAGGTTGCATTTTCTCGCACTAGGGTAAGGCTTGTACCTCCCAATTGCACTCCTACGCCCAAAGCCGTTGGTACAATGTGGGGTGTCGGGTTTGGTGAGAGCCGCCCAACATTCGGCGCTAACAGAAAGCAGGTATAGTGCATTCACATTTGTTTGCCTCAATATAAACATCCATATCTCAGTAACCAACTGAGGGAAAATTATAAGATTTAGTATATAACCTTATCATTATGTCCACCCAACAAACATTTTTTTGTTCTGGAGATTTTACAGCAGATTTCAAAGTTTGTTTATATGCGGTATATAATTTACGAGTCTGAGATTAAATTCATAATTTTAAATGTATTACAGCGTAGCCAGACAATCAGCACTCAATGTTGAATATTTTCACGGGATTGGCCTTATGCCAACTCCCCGCGTTGTTTAAACTAGGACTGTTCAGAGGTTGTGGCATGTTGGTAAGTTGGAAGCAGTACCCACCTCGACCTACCCCACAATGAAGTAACGCTAAGAGGATGGGGCTAATTTTGTTTGGAGGGGATGGGTCCTTGGAAGCCAAAGTGTCCCATAATAGCTCTGGAAATCTAGGGGTTTCCCAGGAATGTTGATTTCTTACCTCCAAAATCTTCCTTCCCGAAAAGAGAAACTTATTTAGCTCACGAGTCCCCCACCTATGATCATTTTCCCTTTTAGGTGAAATGGTCACAGGAAATTTATAAGATTTAAAGTTCCCTTTTCTGAGTAACCTGGAACCTGGGAGATTACAATAGAACAGAACTTTGCTGTCTATTCGTGTTTACCCAGCCACCTGTAGACAATTATGTGATGTAGCCTCATTACCTAAACACATAAATAATAACATTTTTGTCACACCACAATGTACTTGACAGAAGAATGCAGGAAAAGTCAATTTCGTTTATTAACCAAAAGCTGTGGAAATAAGCCAGTGAAGCATTTATGAACATATGAACGATACACATCAGTCTATAGGATAATGTTCTAAATACACAATGGAGAATAGAACTCCTAGAAGATCTCATGGTGGTTCATTCATTTAGCCACTGGATTACACCACTGATTTCCTACCATTGTCTCTGCACTACACAAATGTTTTGCTTGTGAATTTCCAAGTAATTTATTAGTGAAACATTTAAATCAATACAGTCTACACAAAATAAGATCTGGAGAGGTTCATAAATACTCTCCTCTCTGGAAGTTCTTGCTGGTTCTCAAGTTATCTGAATGTATAACTGATTATAACAAAGTCCTTCACTATTTGATTGTCAGTAAGACTTTTGCCATAATTTTGATAATCAGCAGGTCTTTGTGAGGTATAAAATTATCCTAGTGATCTTAGGAATATTCCTGAATTTCAGATCTTGTTAATCATCAGAATGATCATGAAGCACAGATCCCATTGGGCACATTTCGGTAATGATCTGGGGACTCTTGATTAGATTAATCTTAGTCCTGACTACAGATCCCTTTTAGCACCTCTTTGTTAAAGATCTGCTATTGGTCTACAGATCCATTGAACACCTATTGGGCAATGATCTGCAACTCTGGATCATGACAATCTGCGAACACCGTCATCCTCACCTGAGGTGAATAAACATGGTGAACCTATTTATATCTAGTCAATGGATGATAATTCTCCAGGTTGACAAGAATGAAAAGGGCTACAGACAGGAGTTACAGAAGGTAGCAGATTCAGGAAGTACCTACAAGTTAGAGCTACAGTGTCTCTTCTTTGTACTGGCATTAGACATCAGCAATTGTATTTGGCAAGCCCTCTTAATCTGCTCATGTACATATTTATCTGTTGGCTGATGTTCTCACAGAGGACACAGACAGAGTGAATGACAAGGCTAGGAGAGGAATGATGGAGAGTTAAAGATGAAATGTACCCAGCATAACTGATCCTAAATAGTAATGGAACAGAACAGGATGATTGTTCATCTTATTCATAATAACTCATGTTACCAATCAGTGCTGCCTCAATTGTTTTAGTCTGCCTGGTTATTTTCCTGTTTATACCTTCTCACCTCTTCTGTCATTTCCTTTATTTCTTCTTCTGACACTGGGGTTATAATCTCCTTGACAGTTTAGAAGTGATTATGCCTGAAAGCATATTATGTCCTTTACTTACTCTGTCAAACAGGGTGATGGTTTGATAAAACTACATTCCACATGTTGCATCCAAGTAATAATGTAAAGAAACATACATTAAATATTTTCACTCTTAAGTTAACATAATGATTAACATATAATTGGTATGAATGTGGAGGTCTATGTGAAACATTCCTTATGAGGATTTACACTGCCTCTCATTCATTAACACATATATACAGAGTGAAAGAAAGATGAGATGACACAATGCACTCATTCTCTCATTCTAACACCAATCTTCTTTTATTCGTTCACTTGAGTGCTGGAGTTGGGCTGTTAGCTTGACTGTGGTTCGGTCAGAGTGCTAGATACATGGTCGATCATGTCACACAATGCACTCATTCTCTCATTCTAACACCAATCTTCTTTTATTCGTTCACTTGAGTGCTGGAGGTGGGCTGTTAGCTTGACTGTGGTTCGGTCAGAGTGCTAGATACATGGTCGATCATGTCACACAATGCACTCATTCTCTCATTCTAACACCAATCTTCTTTTATTCGTTCACTTGAGTGCTGGAGGTGGGCTGTTAGCTTGACTGTGGTTCGGTCAGAGTGCTAGATACATGGTCGATCATGTCACACAATGCACTCATTCTCTCATTCTAACACCAATCTTCTTTTATTCGTTCACTTGAGTGCTGGAGTTGGGCTGTTAGCTTGACTGTGGTTCGGTCAGAGTGCTAGATACATGGTCGATCATGTCACACAATGCACTCATTCTCTCATTCTAACACCAATCTTCTTTTATTCGTTCACTTGAGTGCTGGAGGTGGGCTGTTAGCTTGACTGTGGTTCGGTCAGAGTGCTAGATACTTGGTCGATCATGTCACACAATGCACTCATTCTCTCATTCTAACACCAATCTTCTTTTATTCGTTCACTTGAGTGCTGGAGGTGGGCTGTTAGCTTGACTGTGGTTCGGTCAGAGTGCTAGATACATGGTCGATCATGTCACACAATGCACTCATTCTCTCATTCTAACACCAATCTTCTTTTATTCGTTCACTTGAGTGCTGGAGGTGGGCTGTTAGCTTGACTGTGGTTCGGTCAGAGTGCTAGATACAGGGTCGATCATGTCACACAATGCACTCATTCTCTCATTCTAACACCAATCTTCTTTTATTCGTTCACTTGAGTGCTGGAGTTGGGCTGTTAGCTTGACTGTGGTTCGGTCAGAGTGCTAGATACATGGTCGATCATGTCACACAATGCACTCATTCTCTCATTCTAACACCAATCTTCTTTTATTCGTTCACTTGAGTGCTGGAGCTGGGCTGTTAGCTTGACTGTGGTTCGGTCAGAGTGCTAGATACATGGTCGATCATGTCACACAATGCACTCATTCTCTCATTCTAACACCAATCTTCTTTTATTCGTTCACTTGAGTGCTGGAGCTGGGCTGTTAGCTTGACTGTGGTTCGGTCAGAGTGCTAGATACATGGTCGATCATGTCACACAATGCACTCATTCTCTCATTCTAACACCAATCTTCTTTTATTCGTTCACTTGAGTGCTGGAGCTGGGCTGTTAGCTTGACTGTGGTTCGGTCAGTGTGCTAGATACAGGGTCGATCATGTCACACAATGCACCCATTCTCTCATTCTAACACCAATCTTCTTTTATTCGTTCACTTGAGTGCTGGAGGTGGGCTGTTAGCTTGACTGTGGTTCGGTCAGAGTGCTAGATACATGGTCGATCATGTCACACAATGCACTCATTCTCTCATTCTAACACCAATCTTCTTTTATTCGTTCACTTGAGTGCTGGAGTTGGGCTGTTAGCTTGACTGTGGTTCGGTCAGAGTGCTAGATACATGGTCGATCATGTCACACAATGCACTCATTCTCTCATTCTAACACCAATCTTCTTTTATTCGTTCACTTGAGTGCTGGAGGTGGGCTGTTAGCTTGACTGTGGTTCGGTCAGAGTGCTAGATACCTGGTCGATCATGTCACACAATGCACTCATTCTCTCATTCTAACACCAATCTTCTTTTATTCGTTCACTTGAGTGCTGGAGGTGGGCTGTTAGCTTGACTGTGGTTCGGTCAGAGTGCTAGATACTGGTCGATCATGTCACACAATGCACTCATTCTCTCATTCTAACACCAATCTTCTTTTATTCGTTCACTTGAGTGCTGGAGCTGGGCTGTTAGCTTGACTGTGGTTCGGTCAGAGTGCTAGATACAGGGTCGATCATGTCACACAATGCACTCATTCTCTCATTCCAACACCACTCTTCTTTTACTCGTTCACTTGAGTGCTGGAGTTGGGCTGTTAGCTTGACTGTGGTTCGGTCAGAGTGCTAGATACATGGTCGATCATGTCACACAATGCACTCATTCTCTCATTCTAACACCAATCTTCTTTTATTCGTTCACTTGAGTGCTGGAGGTGGGCTGTTAGCTTGACTGTGGTTCGGTCAGAGTGCTAGATACATGGTCGATCATGTCACACAATGCACTCATTCTCTCATTCTAACACCAATCTTCTTTTATTCGTTCACTTGAGTGCTGGAGGTGGGCTGTTAGCTTGACTGTGGTTCGGTCAGAGTGCTAGATACATGGTCGATCATGTCACACAATGCACTCATTCTCTCATTCTAACACCAATCTTCTTTTATTCGTTCACTTGAGTGCTGGAGGTGGGCTGTTAGCTTGACTGTGGTTCGGTCAGAGTGCTAGATACATGGTCGATCATGTCACACAATGCACTCATTCTCTCATTCTAACACCAATCTTCTTTTATTCGTTCACTTGAGTGCTGGAGGTGGGCTGTTAGCTTGACTGTGGTTCGGTCAGAGTGCTAGATACATGGTCGATCATGTCACACAATGCACTCATTCTCTCATTCTAACACCAATCTTCTTTTATTCGTTCACTTGAGTGCTGGAGGTGGGCTGTTAGCTTGACTGTGGTTCGGTCAGAGTGCTAGATACATGGTCGATCATGTCACACAATGCACTCATTCTCTCATTCTAACACCAATCTTCTTTTATTCGTTCACTTGAGTGCTGGAGTTGGGCTGTTAGCTTGACTGTGGTTCGGTCAGAGTGCTAGATACATGGTCGATCATGTCACACAATGCACTCATTCTCTCATTCTAACACCAATCTTCTTTTATTCGTTCACTTGAGTGCTGGAGTTGGGCTGTTAGCTTGACTGTGGTTCGGTCAGAGTGCTAGATACATGGTCGATCATGTCACACAATGCACTCATTCTCTCATTCTAACACCAATCTTCTTTTATTCGTTCACTTGAGTGCTGGAGTTGGGCTGTTAGCTTGACTGTGGTTCGGTCAGAGTGCTAGATACATGGTCGATCATGTCACACAATGCACTCATTCTCTCATTCTAACACCAATCTTCTTTTATTCGTTCACTTGAGTGCTGGAGTTGGGCTGTTAGCTTGACTGTGGTTCGGTCAGAGTGCTAGATACATGGTCGATCATGTCACACAATGCACTCATTCTCTCATTCTAACACCAATCTTCTTTTATTCGTTCACTTGAGTGCTGGAGGTGGGCTGTTAGCTTGACTGTGGTTCGGTCAGAGTGCTAGATACATGGTCGATCATGTCACACAATGCACTCATTCTCTCATTCTAACACCAATCTTCTTTTATTCGTTCACTTGAGTGCTGGAGTTGGGCTGTTAGCTTGACTGTGGTTCGGTCAGAGTGCTAGATACATGGTCGATCATGTCACACAATGCACTCATTCTCTCATTCTAACACCAATCTTCTTTTATTCGTTCACTTGAGTGCTGGAGGTGGGCTGTTAGCTTGACTGTGGTTCGGTCAGAGTGCTAGATACATGGTCGATCATGTCACACAATGCACTCATTCTCTCATTCTAACACCAATCTTCTTTTATTCGTTCACTTGAGTGCTGGAGTTGGGCTGTTAGCTTGACTGTGGTTCGGTCAGAGTGCTAGATACATGGTCGATCATGTCACACAATGCACTCATTCTCTCATTCTAACACCAATCTTCTTTTATTCGTTCACTTGAGTGCTGGAGGTGGGCTGTTAGCTTGACTGTGGTTCGGTCAGAGTGCTAGATACATGGTCGATCATGTCACACAATGCACTCATTCTCTCATTCTAACACCAATCTTCTTTTATTCGTTCACTTGAGTGCTGGAGTTGGGCTGTTAGCTTGACTGTGGTTCGGTCAGAGTGCTAGATACATGGTCGATCATGTCACACAATGCACTCATTCTCTCATTCTAACACCAATCTTCTTTTATTCGTTCACTTGAGTGCTGGAGGTGGGCTGTTAGCTTGACTGTGGTTCGGTCAGAGTGCTAGATACAGGTCGATCATGTCACACAATGCACTCATTCTCTCATTCTAACACCAATCTTCTTGTATTCGTTCACTTGAGTGCTGGAGTTGGGCTGTTAGCTTGACTGTGGTTCAGATCAGCAGTGCTAGATACTTGGTCGATCATGTCACACAATGCACTCAGTCTCTCATTCTAACACCAATCTTCTTTTACTCGTTCACTTGAGTGATGGAGGTGGGCTGTTAGCTTGACTGTGGTTCGGTCAGAGTGCTAGATACTTGGTTGATCATGTCACATTGTGTTCGAATAAATCACAGCAGTATAAATGCTGGACCGTCATTGATGCTAACAGTTACACACACAATCTGTCCTCACACCACGGACATATAAGATAAGAGGTAGAGCACTTTCATTCCTCCCTCTCACATTTGCGTGTGTTGAAGTTTCGCTGTGGATTGAAATCAAGGCGACAGACATCACACAGATCATAGATTGTCCTGTACTAAACCTGCTCTGAACGCAGTCAGAAAGCTAGTAGGATTTAGACTTAGGAATAGCAGTCTGGGCTTAAGTGAGCCTCTTTTCACAGCTTAAGACATAGTGTTTGTACAGCAACTCTTCTGGAAACGAAAGATAGATGGAGTCATATATCTACACCAGTGATGGCGGTAAGCAGCCATTTCTGGAACCCGGTGAACAGTTGGCGGCTGTCTTCTGATAGAAGAATATATATTTATTAGTGCCGAAACACACACACACACACACACTCTCATACAAAGCTTTACCTGACTCATAAGTATTTAAGACTCAGCAACAATGATGTTAGACAAAAGTCTTTTCATGAATCAGGCGGGGGACATACATTCGAGAACTCCTGTAACAATGCGCACACAGAGAGGATTAACAAGTTCTGCTGGGTGAATACAAATCAAGCTTTATTTGAATTTGATGGCCACTACAAAATCGGAATACAATTCAATCCTGATGGCGACTTTTCTTCTCTAGTCTTAGGTGTTTTCTGACCAACCCAACAACAAGCCACGTCACGACTTGAGCATCCTTCTTCTCATTCCATCCTGATGCTCAAGCGTGCTGTAGCTTTGCACACCTAACTAATACATTCTGCTACACCTTCCTATGTTTTGAAAAGACTTTTTTTTTCTTTAAAAAAGTCTTTACTCCTAATCCCTCTATCCTACACCTTCTCTCCTTACCTCCCACAATTTCTCTAATCCGCCCCAAACTAACTCTATTTTAAGTGAATATTTCCTTCCAATTGTACCTCATAGCAACCCACTATGGAGTCATACTTCTTCTTCGTTTACATATCCTCAATAACATTTAAATCTCAACTTTATACAATACATCATAACACATATGGTTACCTTTTTGAAATAAACACTCCGCTTAAAAATTCAAACGCTGTACCCTTCTGATACTACCTCAACTCCCTATTGTCATCACTACCCGTATTACCTCCACATTACTGCTTCTCCACTTTCAACTAACCTGAAATCACTCGCACACGATAGGAAGACAAAGAATCGGTGCGCACCGAAGATTCAAAGAAGTAGAACTCTTCCACACAAAAACCACACTCAGCTAAATCACACACACCTTTACCCCCCTATGTCATTTGAGACTTTATGTAATAAAGTCTAAAACAATTATATCTTCTACAGTACCACTTATTATGGTAACAGTTTACGCTGCTATCTACAGCATCAAGCACCAACCATCAAAAATTCACTCCCAAATGTCTATATATTACAGACCTCTTTCCCCATTATACACATCACCTCACCTAACTAATCTTTTCCTATATATTCACTCTTAATCTCGCCGAAAACTTCAGCAACCCACTAATGTCCATTTATTATGGGCATTTCTCCTGAACCTCAATTTATGCCGTTGTCTACAGCAACAATATACCGTTATTCTTTCTCAGTCCATATATTACGGACCCCTAAAACCCCATGGCATTTTATCTCTATTCGCTGTGAGCACAGTACTTACCCCCCTTTGATATCTACAGTATATAGTTATTCTTTGAAGTAAAACATGGCATTCAATTCATGTTTTACTATTTGTCTGGCGTAGCACGTTATCCACTTCTTCTTCTATAAGCCAGCAATCCCGTGTCTCTTATGAAAGTACATCATGGCTCTTCTGACCCCATGGAAACTATGTTCAAAACTTTCCCCTCATTTATCCCACTGCTATATACGTTATTCACATTAATCTTTTCTTCCCCAATATGGCGTCCAATCCATATATATTCTATCAATGCTCACTCAATGCAGCTCCCATCTTTAACTTCCCTATAACCATTTTACCTGTGTAGTAACTCCGTCACTTAAGTATGGCATATGTTTCCAATACCTCATAGCCATATCAACCTCTTTATGCTGATTATGACAGCCACAGAATATACCCATGAACATATTATTCACAAAGATAATGTGTCTCTCTACTAGTCCTCAGTAGTTTATTAACTCTTTTCTGAACGAAGGATACTATATAAAGCCCCATGTATTGCCTTTATTCTAGACAAAACCATGTAAATTAAACTTAACTTAACTAATTTCTAACATATATATAAACAAGGTAATTACCATTCAACATACAAGACAATTCACTTAAATTATGAGTGAAGCGAAATAAAATCACAACAGGACATCATACCCCCCCCCCCCCCCCAAGTTTTTTTTTACATCATTTATGTTTCCCCTCATATCAATAAAAGGTATTAACTCATTCAAAGAAAAACATATTTTAAAATAATATAACATGTATCCTATTAAATTAGAAGAAAATATCTAGTGTTACCTAACACTACTGGTCTCTTTTACGGACCAGTAGTTTGTACGCAAAAGACTAAAAACACAATAATCCTATTCTAAAATCAAATAGTGACAATCATTTTACAGGACCAAATCAAGCAAAAATAATATAACATACCATACATATTCAATCAACATTGGTCTCTTATACTAACCAATGAATATCTATTCACCCAAGTTATGCCTATTCTGTTATTCTTATAACATATAAAACAAAACAACTCAATGCCAAGCATTAACCCCCAAAATACGTATATATATATATATATATATATATATATATATATATATATATATATATATATATATATATATATATATATATATATATATATCTGTTACCTACAGACCAATTCCTAACTTAGAACAATATCTGTTCTCTCCACAAAAGTCATTAATTAATAAATGACCGTCAATCATTGATTCTCTCCCCTCACAATTTTCTATCTTTTACCAGACTAACTCCTAACACATCACAATATCTGGAATATCATCTTAAACAAGCATCGTAAACCATAGGTCAACTCACTTCACCTAGTACTAGTGTGGCGACTGTCTCAATGTTACCTCAATGTACCAGCAGTCATCTATCTACCAATAGAACCTGTGGCTCAGCACACCAATTGTTTCCCCTAGATTTTCACCAAGAATTACTACAACTACTTAATCATTACCGTTAACTACGGTATCTCCACCCTACTACGACCAGCAAAAAAATTTGTGTCCATTTACTATAGACCTCTCACCAATACATCTACTTACTGTACCAATAACTAATTCTACTTTTAAGTTTCTCGTCTACCCGACGCAATTAACTAACGTATCATTACTTTCCAACATCTCACCACAACTACTCTAAGCTATCCTCAAGTCTCTCCTAGCATTCTTGCACCGCGATGATAGTTAAATCAGTCACACTTATCGGAACACCTTCTCTAACATTCATTCATCTAATCTTATTTACCTCCGTATCTTTCACTCCTCTTCCTATTTATCGGGATTCTTTCAGAACAGCAACCCACACCACTTATGACTGACAACGGACCTCACTTTCCTCATTTCTCAGTATCAGGCATTCATACTTCGACATGTTCCTGTCAACAATACTAAACATATTTTATGAAACGTCATTCAGAATGTTAACTCTCTTTCTGTCAGCCTGTCATACAACTTCCATAAATTCCGTCCAAGATCACACATTCCAAACAAAAAACATTACACCTTTCTAATCACCTACTTTAACAATTTAGCACAAGCAAAACAGAGGCAACGACTATAACCAAAGAAGAACAAACAACAACCATTCAGCTAAACGAATATTTCTCGAAACAAGTAAAGAGTCTCAAGTGCCTAGGAAGTATAATATCATCAAATGGCAAACCAGAAGATGATATTGACAATAGGTGTAATAAGGCTATTCAACTCTCTGGACAATTGGACAACCATGTATCAACAACTACCAAGCCTAAGTGTGTCGATCACTTCCACCCACATTGACACTTGACGACATTTCAAAACCTCACTCCTGCTTCACTCAGCGCGACGAACACCTGTTTGTCTACACTTGTACTCACGCACGGACTAAACGCCTCGTACATGCATGCTGTACTTATCACTTGCCATCAGCCTATCCATTCTCGACGCACATATGTTTGTCTTATTTCTACTTTTCTCAATCATTCACTCGTTTTCAAAGGTCAGAATCTATATATTATCTCTCGCAAACTATATCTCTTTTACACACTAACCAGCACTATCAACTATCTCTCAAAACAAACCTCATTCCGCTGAGCCACTAACCTCGTAACTATCATTCTATATTTCTCCACACAACAACTTTCTCAGATTTAATCAGCTCTTCTTTCTCCGCAAGCATGACGTAATTACTTCATCCCCCTCACCAAGAACTCATATTCTTCAAGCATCAGTTTCCACAGTCTTTTACTCTTAATACTCTCGCGCTCAACTGACTATTTTACACAGGATACTCAATTCCTCTTCAATCTATATCTCCTCATCAGACACTCTCGGTTCATCTATCAACAATACTATATTTACTTCTCAAACCACCAAGCGAAACTATCTCAGACATCACGTCATAGCTCTGAGTCGAACCATTTCTAGTACGAGCATTCATACTTAGTTTATCTCTCTCTCTACTAATTCTGTGCTGAATCTACTCTACTTTAATCACACCAGTTATACATCACTCAACGTGATTAACTCTCTGTATCTATCCATTCCGGACAAAGGACTATTTTTACCTTGTTTACTCTCCCTACACCGCAACCAAACACAAGATATCCTGTATTACGTATCCACGTAGAATATCATTTGCCGTGACTCTCTATCCTCAACAACACTATTGCCTACCCTGTACCATGTGATGCTACACCAAAAAAAATTCATCTGCCTATTTTAGACAGCCCATATGTATTTGCTCAAACCGCAATTCTTCTCATAAGCCAAAACAATTCCATTTGTTCTTCCTCACCCAAGGAATTTCAACAGCCATAGAGCGCATCCAAGCCAAATATTTCATTGTCTCTTAATACATTAGTACGTCTTTCTTTAATTATGTCCTCTTCACTATCTGTTGTTAACCTGTTGTTAAAGTACTCAGGTCTTAAGGTCATATATTCTTCTATTTTTCTTAAGTCACTTTCTGTCGTTGAGTAAATTTCCGCTATCTGTCTATTATTATTCTTCTTCTTAAATGATTTCTTTCTATTTCCTTTATTTGCGTCGGTCTGCTCACTGTTTCCTGTATACCTTACATAACGTTTACATTTCCCCATCTCGTCTTCAGATGACACACTGATAATAGTTCCCTCATCAGATTCATAGTAGTTTACTGCAGACACGTCGACCCTATTCCCATGGTCGGCTTTAGAACGTCTGACTTTCTTCTTACTTTTATTCCTCATGCTCCGGTTCTGTACAACTCCCATATCTTTACCTGAAGTATTCTCTCCATAACCTGAACTCTCACACCTAACATTCCTACACCATTTAATGTCTATACCTGAGGAACTTGATATCTCAGTTGTACCTTTATTAACCATCAGACTGTTTATATTTCTTTCCTCAATACTTTTCCTCTTTGGTTTCTTTTCGTCTTTGGTTTTCGTCTGTTTATCTTTCTTAATTTCAACCGTGTCTCTCTTAGTCGAGTGAGTTGGTTTTAACTGAGTCTCTACTAACTCAGTTTGACTTCCCTTTGTTATCTTTACTGTATCAACCTGTGTTTGTGTGTTCCGTTCTACCACTTCATTCACCTGTGTCTGAGTCTCTTGGTCTATTTTCTTCTGTTCTTGTCTAAGAGTCAGATTCGCAACCAGCTTAGTAGTTGAATTCTTACTTACATTTTCTTCTCTGTTCTTTGACCCTGACCTCAAATACTGTCTCCGTCTTTGTTCAAACCAGTCGTCACGTTTTTTCCTAGCAGTCTTGCTATAGGATGGCCACTTCCATAACTTATTGGAAAAGTCTCTCTCAGGACCATTCTTGTATCTATAACAGTTATACCAGTCCGACCTTTCACCATTACGTCTGTTCTCACCGTCTTTTACTCTATATACATCAGGCCTTGGTTCGTCATAACCATATTGTCTTCTGTCTTTATTAAGCAATGGCTGTCTCCTGTTATTCTTTCCTACTCCATTACAGTCTACCATAAATCTATAAGGGTCTTGTCTAGTCGTTCTGTTCTGCAACGTTTCTACAAAATTTTCTACTTCATTAACTGCTACCTTTAACTCTCCCAACCATGTACTGATACGTTGTAATTCTACATGTAGGTAATTCATATTAACTTCTTTGTAATTTCTATCAAGCTTGAAACAATATTCCTACTTCTTCCTCTGCATATTCCTTGGTACCTGGAAAAAAAAACTCGTCTTGAGCCCAGCTGAAATAATTCTCAATTATGCCTGTTTCTCTACTGTGCTGTGATGGGTCTGCCTGTTGCCATATCCTGTTGTTTCTTTTGCTATGCTGAAATATTTTACTATATACTAATACAATCAAATTCACATTTGTAACAACCTAATTTAAAGATATGATCGTATTTAACTTACAGAATTCCTAATAATAATTGTTCAACCAGTCAATGGTATCTAAAATGGCATTTAAAGTTTAACTAATTACCATTATTTCTGCTCTTGATCCAAGGAATATGGATTCAACTATGTCCGCTGAAAATTTTCTTGCCAGGTAGAACCCAATCGTTAGGAGTGTGTATTTGTTGAAATCATCCAAACGACCACGTAATTTCGGTGAGCTTCTTCCTCCAACGTCTCAAGTTTCAGTACCTTCAGCCCCTGGTTGGGCCCCTACCAGACTTCCGCCTTCTCTTCACCCGATAACAGGGCACATCTAAGCGACGTCTTGAAAACTGGTCTAGCTCAATAAAGCGATTTGACTTTGGGTCCCCTCTTCAGCAGGTCGGCAGCCCAGTCCGCCCAACCACCTCCGAGGGTTCCCTAACGATATCGCCTTTGTTGAAAAACATTCCCGATTTATTAGAGCAAACACGAGTGAAAATTTTTCTTACTTTCCAACCAAAGGAGCAATTGGCTTGATTCTTCAGGCAGCCAAGGTCACGGTTCAGTGAACATAATGGCTTTGAGTTCACTCTAGGTAGTCTTGATACAAAGAAGGTGACCGCTCTCTCAGAACAACGTTTCCATTGGACTCAAGATGTTTATATTCGTTTTGAAATTTCTTTGCTCCTGAACCTGGACAATCTTAGCATGGGTCTGACTGACCTTCAAACGTAAGGTTAACAAACGGCTGGAACAGATGACAAATCGAGCGTCCTGGCAAATTTTGATGAAAATTACTTCGACTCAGGTGGCAAAAATGTGGAACAGCTTCCCTCCACTGGTAACAATGTTATGTAGATGGTTCCATCTCAATATCTTGATTTTAATTTGGTTAGTCCGAAAATTGCTTCAAACTTTTGACTTCCAAAAAAATCGTCCGGTCTTAGACTTTTGTTTTGAAGGACTCAGAGAAAACCTGTTGGTTATTCATATTTTTCTTTTCTCAGTAGGGTGGTAACAATCTCATAGAAGTCCGCTATGGCAGGTCGGTTTCCATACTTCGCATTGTGGCCACGGCATTATCCAAAAATCGAGGTGCTGGTCTGCGGCACAATTTCATCCTCCTGTAACAATGCGCACACAGAGAGGACTAACAAGTTCTGCTGGGTGAATATAAATCAAGCTTTATTTGAATTTGATGGCCACTACAAAATCTGAATACAATTCAATCCTGATGGCGACTTCTCTTCTCTAGTCTTAGGTGTTTTCTGACCAACCCAACAACAAGCCACGTCACGACTTGAGCATCCTTCTTCTCATTCCATCCTGATGCTCAAGCGTGCTGTAGCTTTGCACACCTAACTAATACATTCTGCTACACTCCCCATGAAACACAACCAGCTCCCATGACGGCTCGTTTGTATGTGCCGTATTATGGCGTCTATTGTCCCAAGAACCTTCGCGGCGACGCGATTCTTCTAGGTTATCCAATGAATAAGGCAGGATCCGAACATCTGACCTGTCTATCACTGGGTGACATGGCTATTATTAGAGCTGACGCCACATTCTTGACATTCCAATGATTTCTGGTTGTGAACCCTTTTGTTGAGAACTGTGTTTTTGAGGTAGTGCTGTGCAGGTGTGAACTGACGGAGTTCGCAATATGCGACAGAGCCCCCCCCCCCCCCCTTCCAGATTGATCTCCGTGGAGAACTATCGTCTCAGTCGTTCACAGCTGACACGGTTCCTTTTGTGATCCCTCTTGTTGGTTTTTCACTTCATCCGAAGTTGATGGTTCATCAGGAACTGGACAACGACTCAAGAAGTCGGCGCCTACGTTCATTTTCCCAGGAACGTATTCGATTTGGAATGAGTATGGTTGCAACAGCAGCGACCATCGCATGAGTCTTGCGTTCAGATTCCGTGACGATGCCAGAAACATCAAGGGTTGGTGATCACATTGCACTGTAAAATGTTTACCATACAGGTATGCCTGAAACTTTTCCCACACCCCAGATCAGACCAAGGCATTCACGCTCGATCACCGAGTAGTTCCGTTCAGAAGCATTCAGTTTCCTGCTTGCATAGGCTACAGGGAATAGCTCTGAGTGATTATCTCCTTTCCTCTGGAGTAAGGTGGCCCCTATTCCAATATTACTCGCATCTGTGAGGAGCACGAACGAGCGGTTGAGGTCTGGTAGATGTAGGATCGGTTTGGCTGTTAAAGCTTGTTTGAGAGCTGTAAAAGCTTTCTCACAATCAGCTGACCATATGACTTTCTCTGGATTCCCCTTCTTGGTAAGATCCGTTAAATGTGCAGCCATTATGTTGAAGTCTTTGATGTATCTTTGATAGAATCCACATAAGGAGTCGAATGATCGAAGCAGTACCCACCTTGACCTACCTCACAATGAAGTAATGCTAAGAGGATGGGACTAATTTTGTTTGGAGGGGATGGGTCCTTGGAATCCAAAGTGTCCCATAATAGCTCTGGAAATTTAGGGGCTTCCCAGGAATGTTGATTTCTTACCTCCAAAATCTTCCTTCCCGAAAAGAGAAATTTATTTAGCTCACGAGTCCCCCACATATGATCATTTTCCCTTTTAGGTGAAATGGTCACAGGAAATTTATAAGATATAAAGTTCCTTTTCTGGGTAACCTGGAACCTGGGAGATTACAATAGAACAGAACTTTGCTGTCTATTCGTGTTTACCCAGCCACTTGCAGTTCCAGATTCTACAATTATGTGGTGTAGTTTCATTAACAAACACATAAATAATAAAATGTTTTGTCACACCACAATGTTCTTTACAGAAGAATGCAGGAAAAGTTAATTTCGTTTATTAACCAAAAGCTGTGGAAATAAGCCAGTAAAGCATTTATGAACATATGAACGATACACATCAGTCTATAGGATAATGTTCTAAATACACAATGGAGAATAGAATTCCTAGAAGATCTCATGGTGGTTCATTCATTTAGCCACTGGATTACACCACTGATTTCCTACCATTGTCTCTGCACTACACAAATGTTTTGCTTGTGAATTTCCAAGTAATGTATTAGTGAAACCATTAAATCAAAACAGTCTACACAAAATAAGATCTGGAGAGGTTCATAAATACTCTCCTCTCTGGAAGTTCTTGCTGGTTCTCAAGTTATCTGAATGTATAACTGATTATAACAAAGTCCTTCACTATTTGATTGTCAGTAAGACTTTTGCCATAATTTTGATAATCAGCAGGTCTTTGTGAGGTATAAAATGATCCTAGTGATCTTAGGAATATTCCTGAATTTCAGATCTTGTTAATCATCGGAATGATCATGAAGCACAGATCCTATTGGGCACATTTCGGTAATGATCTGGGGACTCTTGATTAGATTAATCTTAGTCCTGACTACAGAAACCTTTTAGCACCTCTTTGTTAAAGATCTGCTATTGGTCTACAGATACATTGAACACCTATTGGGCAATGATCTGCAACTCTGGATCATGACAATCTGCGAACACCGTCATCCTCATCTGAGGTGAATAAACATGGTGAACCTATTTATATCTAGTCAATGGATGATAATTCTCCGGTTGACAAGAATGAAAAGGGCTACAGACAGGAGTTACAGAAGGTAGCAGATTCAGGAAGTACCTACAAGTTAGAGCTACAGTGTCTCTTCTTTGTACTGGCATTAGACATCAGCAATTGTATTTGGCAAGCCCTCTTATTCTGCTCATGTACATATTTATCTGTTGGCTGATGTTCTCACAGAGGACACAGACAGAGTGAATGACAAGGCTAGGAGAGGAATGACGGAGAGTTAGTGATGAAATGTACCCAGCATAACTGATCCTAAATAGTAATGGAACAGAACAGGATGATTGTTCATCTTATTCATAATAACTCATGTTACCAGTCAGTGCTGCCTCAATTGTGTTAGTCTGCCTGGTTATTTTCCTGTTTACACCTTCTCACCTCTTCTGTCATTTCCTTTATTTCTTCTTCTGACACTGGGGTTATAATCCCCTTGACAGTTTAGAAGTGATTATGCATGAAAGCATATTATGTCCTTTACTTACTCTGTCAAACAGGGTGATGGTTTGATAAAACTACATTCCACATGTTGCATCCAAGTAATAATGTAAAGAAACATACATTAAATATTTTCACTCTTAAGTTAACAAAATGATTAACATATAATTGGTATGAATGTGGAGGTCTATGTGAAACATTCCTTATAAGGATTTACACTGCCTCTCATTCATGAACACATATATACAGAGTCAAAGAAAGATGAGATGACACAATGCACTCATTCTCTCATTCTAACACCAATCTTCTTTTATTCGTTCACTTGAGTGCTGGAGTTGGGCTGTTAGCTTGACTGTGGTTCGGTCAGAGTGCTAGATACTTGGTCGATCATGTCACACAATGCACTCATTCTCTCATTCTAACACCAATCTTCTTTTATTCGTTCACTTGAGTGCTGGAGCTGGGCTGTTAGCTTGACTGTGGTTCGGTCAGAGTGCTAGATACAGGGTCGATCATGTCACACAATGCACTCATTCTCTCATTCTAACACCAATCTTCTTTTATTCGTTCACTTGAGTGCTGGAGGTGGGCTGTTAGCTTGACTGTGGTTCGGTCAGAGTGCTAGATACTTGGTCGATCATGTCACACAATGCACTCATTCTCTCATTCTAACACCAATCTTCTTTTATTCGTTCACTTGAGTGCTGGAGTTGGGCTGTTAGCTTGACTGTGGTTCGGTCAGAGTGCTAGATACTTGGTCGATCATGTCACACAATGCACTCATTCTCTCATTCTAACACCAATCTTCTTTTATTCGTTCACTTGAGTGCTGGAGTTGGGCTGTTAGCTTGACTGTGGTTCGGTCAGAGTGCTAGATACAGGGTCGATCATGTCACACAATGCACTCATTCTCTCATTCTAACACCAATCTTCTTTTATTCGTTCACTTGAGTGCTGGAGTTGGGCTGTTAGCTTGACTGTGGTTCGGTCAGAGTGCTAGATACTTGGTCGATCATGTCACACAATGCACTCATTCTCTCATTCTAACACCAATCTTCTTTTATTCGTTCACTTGAGTGCTGGAGTTGGGCTGTTAGCTTGACTGTGGTTCGGTCAGAGTGCTAGATACTTGGTCGATCATGTCACACAATGCACTCATTCTCTCATTCTAACACCAATCTTCTTTTATTCGTTCACTTGAGTGCTGGAGGTGGGCTGTTAGCTTGACTGTGGTTCGGTCAGAGTGCTAGATACTTGGTCGATCATGTCACACAATGCACTCATTCTCTCATTCTAACACCAATCTTCTTTTATTCGTTCACTTGAGTGCTGGAGTTGGGCTGTTAGCTTGACTGTGGTTCGGTCAGAGTGCTAGATACAGGGTCGATCATGTCACACAATGCACTCATTCTCTCATTCTAACACCAATCTTCTTTTATTCGTTCACTTGAGTGCTGGAGGTGGGCTGTTAGCTTGACTGTGGTTCGGTCAGAGTGCTAGATACTTGGTCGATCATGTCACACAATGCACTCATTCTCTCATTCTAACACCAATCTTCTTTTATTCGTTCACTTGAGTGCTGGAGTTGGGCTGTTAGCTTGACTGTGGTTCGGTCAGAGTGCTAGATACTTGGTCGATCATGTCACACAATGCACTCATTCTCTCATTCTAACACCAATCTTCTTTTATTCGTTCACTTGAGTGCTGGAGGTGGGCTGTTAGCTTGACTGTGGTTCGGTCAGAGTGCTAGATACTTGGTCGATCATGTCACACAATGCACTCATTCTCTCATTCTAACACCAATCTTCTTTTATTCGTTCACTTGAGTGCTGGAGGTGGGCTGTTAGCTTGACTGTGGTTCGGTCAGAGTGCTAGATACATTGGTCGATCATGTCACACAATGCACTCATTCTCTCATTCTAACACCAATCTTCTTTTATTCGTTCACTTGAGTGCTGGAGGTGGGCTGTTAGCTTGACTGTGGTTCGGTCAGAGTGCTAGATACTTGGTCGATCATGTCACACAATGCACTCATTCTCTCATTCTAACATCAATCTTCTTTTATTCGTTCACTTGAGTGCTGGAGGTGGGCTGTTAGCTTGACTGTGGTTCGGTCAGAGTGCTAGATACATGGTCGATCATGTCACAATGTGTTCGAATAAATCACAGCAGTATAAATGCTGGACCCGTCATTGATGCTAAACAGTTACACACACAATCTGTCCTCACACCACGGACATATAGGATAAGAGGTAGAGCACTTTCATTCCTCCCTCTCACATTTGCGTGTGTTGAAGTTTCGCTGTAGATTGAAATCAAGGCGACAGACATCACACAGATCATAGATTGTCCTGTACTAAACCTGCTCTGAACGCAGTCAGAAAGCTAGTAGGATTTAGACTTAGGAATAGCAGTCTGGGCTTAAGTTAGCCTCTTTTCACAGCTTAAGACATAGTGTTTGTACAGCAACTCT
Source organism: Cepaea nemoralis (assembly GCA_014155875.1). Classification (NCBI taxonomy): domain Eukaryota; kingdom Metazoa; phylum Mollusca; class Gastropoda; order Stylommatophora; family Helicidae; genus Cepaea; species Cepaea nemoralis. Next base: position 405,110 of record JACEFZ010007503.1, read on the forward strand.
TCTGGAAACGAAAGATAGATGGAGTCAGATATCTACACCAGTGATGGCGGTAAGCAGCCATTTCTGGAACCGGGTGAACAGTTGGCTGCTGTCTTCTGATAGAAGAATATATATTTATTAGTGCCGAAGCTTATACACACACACACACACTCTCATACAAAGCTTTACCTGACTCATAAGTATTTAAGACTCAGCAACAATGATATTAGACAAAAGTCTTCCCATGAATCAGGCGGGGGACATACATTCGAGAACTCCCCATGAAACACAACCAGCTCCCATGACGGCTCGCTTGTATGTGCCGAATTATGGCGTCTATTGTCCCAAGAGCCTTCGCGGTGACGCGATTCTTCTAGGTTATCCAATGAATAAGGCAGGATCCGAACATCTGACCTGTCTATCACTGGGTGACATGGCTATTATTAGAGCTGACGCCACATTCTTGACATTCCAATGCTTTCTGGTGTGAACGCTTTTGTTGAGAACTGTGTTTTTGAGGTAGTGCTGTGCAGGTGTGAACTGACGTAGTGCGCAATATGCGACAGAGGTGTCTCAAAATGTGGGGTATTTCATGAAACCTGATTAATATGTTTTTTTTAATTTAAATCTAACCACTTATCGCTAACAGTGAAATGTGTGAATATTTTTCAGTGGGATTGAATGCGAAATTGTGTATACACTTCAAAGAATCGCTATGAAGTTGTACACGTATTTGTGTCAAGAAGCTGATCGCAGGAAACTGTTTTATACTATTACAAATTCCGAAAAAAGAACAGTGCATGCATTGGCTTAAGTAAACGGTCATTTCGTCGATGGGTGCAAGAATCTGGAATTAAACCACCATCGCAATAACCAAACAGTACGTAGAAAGATTATTGTAGACAGCTTTGACTAAAGATGTCATAAGGCGAGCTATTATAAAAAATGCTTTAAAAAGACGCTTAAAATTCGACAGGGTCGACTTCATTGCACCGGGTTCTATCCCATATGGCTCGGTCTCTTTCCGCAGCGCGAAAAGCATCGCACAAAGCACGAACTCTGCAGCTCTAGCGACGACCCACAGAAGTCTCTGAAAAATTTAACTCGTGAACCGAAGGATACGGCCCGGAATCGAACCCACGACCTTTGGAACCCGAGTCAAAAGACTTGACCACTTCGCCACGGAGTCTCCTAAAATTATAACAATTTTGGATTTTATATCCAGGATTATCCAGCATTATAAAAATGCTGGATGCCAAAGAAACAGTGACTGCAAGAAATCTTAGGGTTTGGTTAAGAAAGAACAATAACATAGAGCTATCCAAAACAACTTTGTGAAAATATTATAAGGACATTATCTTCACTTTTTGAAAGTACAAGGGAGGTAGAAATATTCTTTGCGAGCAACCGCATTTAGGAGCCATGAGAAGCAGATACCTACGTGAAATAAGGGAAATGCGCAAAGAAAATTATGGCATAGTGTGTTTGGATGAAATGTGGATCAATGCGCACCACACAAGTGATAAGGAATGGCAATCAGTGGATAGACAGATAAAGCGATATGTGCCCAGTAGTATTTTGTTCATGGCCCATGCTGGTAATATGCATAATGGCTTACAACAGAATGCTGGGCTCGTGTTCGCATCAAAGCATACAGACAATAGGGATTATCATAATAAGATGAATAGTAATGTATTTAGAGATTGGCTCGAGAATACTGTGCTTCCATTCCTAGATAGACCGTCGTGTCCAATTATGGACAATGCATGATATAAATGTTGTTGCCCAAGAAGACAAAATACCTACAGCATAGAGCACAAAGGGAGCAATAAAGATATGACTCCGAATGGAAAACATACTATTTCCAGAAACGTATTTCTAGCTAGAATTGTTGTCCCTTGTAAAACAGACGCCAAAAAGCAAGAAATATCAAATCGACAAATTGATAGAAGAGCATCGTCATGGGTGCTTGAGACTTCCGCCGTACCATTCTCATTTTAACCCAATAGAACTTGTGTGGGCTAAAATTAAAGGACAGGTGGCAGCTGACAATACTATATTCAAATTGTCTGACGTCAAGATACTAATCCAGTCCGCGCCATTAAATATTGATAAAAGTTACTGGAAAAATGTGAGGACCATGTGTTGAAAGAGGAAAAGGATTATTGGAGAAAGGATGGATTGAATTTTATGCAACCGAGAGCAGTCATCAACCTACTGGAATCGTCCGACACAGATTAAGGTCTGAGCAGATCGCAGACCTTAATCCACGTGCACACAAACTGGGATATTTTACTACAAATATTCAGAAGAATTGCAGGCCCTAAACATTACAGCATCAGCATAATGTCAATGGCAATAGTTTGTATTCTACAGTGATGCAATTTCAATTCCGCAAGCCCTCAGCGGTGACAAACAACTGTATTTAAACACACACACACACACACACACACACACACACACACACACACACACACACACACACACACTAAACGCATTGAATACCAACAGTTGAGTAATATTGCGGTGGAAACTGACATATTGTGGCATAACAAGAAACGTGAGAGCAATCACGTTGTCAAATTAGGGGACAGCACACGTGCATAGAATCAATCTATAAACTTCAATGAAAAGAGGCCCAACATCTTGGTCGTTAAAAAGAAAGCCCACTACAGAGACACTGACAACTATTTTCATAGTGCAAAACAGGTAATCATGTTCCGTCTCTGAACGGTAAACAGCAGAGTAGACAATCTTTCACGAAGACTCAAATCGGGTCTGTCACCCATGTGTACGTGTGAACAAACTACACAGACAGCTGAACAGATCCTTAAAAAGGGAAACATGATGACTAAATTGCGGTATCATTTCTGGTCACTCTATACGGACATTAACACACAGCTATTTGGAAGCTTTCACGAACTCAATATAAAAAGCTAAAATGAATACTTATGTACACATTATTAACCAGTAGCTGAAGAAACAAGAAGGAAATGAAAAATAAGGTAAGAAATATATTCCTTCTACTTTCCTGTTAATTTACAAATTATTTACCCCATGCCTCTGTAAATTCTCTGTCTTTACTAATATTACACATTTCACCTCTCTCGAGATTCTCCGTGGTGAAGTGGTCAAGCCGTCTGACTCGGTCTCCGAAGGTTGTATGTTCGATTCCGGGCCGCGTAATTCATTTCACGAATGCATTTTTTTCGGAGACTCTCGAGGGTCGTCGCTGGAGCTACGGAGGTCTTGCTTTGTGCGACGCTTTCCGCGCTGCGGAAAGAAACGGAGTCATATGGGATAAAAACCCGGTGCAATGCAACTGACCCTGTCGACTTTTAAGCTACTTCTTTTATTGCACCCACTCCCATACGAATCCGGATACGCCTTGTGTCGTCATGTGAATTGGCGGGGTGTTCCTTACTGTAAAAACAAGTTTGTTAGCGAGAAATCACTAGTTTTTCCGCAAAACATCAAAGAAATGTCGCCGCTTTCGATGATTTATAAGTTGCTTTTGGACCTATCAAAGACATATTCCTTGGGTGAGGGTAAATATAAGACGGCAGGAAAAACTTTCATAACGATGCAACAGACAGTTTTCAAAATAACTGATCGTGAATGACGGCATTCGTTTGTGGACATACTTATTTTTATAGTACCGTATATTGCTATACGGTTGCTCAGTCATAACTGACTAAGACCTGACACCAGGTTCTTTATAGTTAACTTGGAATATGCAACAAACTCAGTGAAAAGTTAACACCTCAAAACCCATCTTAGTGTGTACACATTACGGTCCATTATACATTCCTAAGGCTCGTTTGATCATGTGGAATTTGACTCATATTTTTATAGGCCCATCGGCACATAGAGGTAATGTAGTCGGTATCATATCACCGACTTTACTTCCACGAACATTTCCTGGTACCTATTTAAGGCTAGGTCAACCTGGCAGCCCAGGTAACATTTACAAATTTCAAACTACCATCCTAGTGTCAGAAATATCATATTCCCAGCTTCTCCCCACAGTGGGATAGCCATTTCGGCTGCTGCCGTCATTCCTTCTGCACTTATGAATGTGTGTATATATTTCATCCACATAATCTTAACGTATATATCAGTTCCATGCTGCGCTTCTTTCAAACTATAATAATAATTTTTATTTTTTTTTTATTTTTTTTATATTTTTATTTTTTTAATGTTTTAATTCAGGGATGTGATTAATTGTAGCAGTTAATAATTCCAATAGTTTATAATAATACGTTAAATGTATGAAATTTAGATGTTACGAGACGCCGAAGACCAGCTGCCAGACACCAAAGCCTTGCGTCAATGGTACATCCTAGATGAAAACTCAGTACCCGCAGTTTACAGACTTCAAAACATCAGGTATCCCAGACTGTTGTTTAGTCTTGTTAAAAGACATAATTTAATATATGACAATAGACGTACTATCTACTTTCTATTAGCACCAAATGTTGGTCGGTTCTCACCAAACCCGATACCCCACATTCTGCCAACGGCACCAGGAGAAGGGGCGCGATTGGGAGGCTATATGACTCACCCTAGTTCAAGGAAATGCAACCTAAAGATGAAATCTGATGGCAGAGTAGACCAGGCCCTAAACCATGGTCAGCAGCTGGTCTATCATCGAAGCTCCGACAGGCGGACATTTAGAGCTTGGCTTTGCTGATCTGGCAGCTTCTGCAGCTTGTCTTGTTCCAGACGTATTGATTTAACCTTTCCTCTCGGGTAAACTAGGCAGGTCGAAAGAAGGATCATAGTGCATGGGCAACACAAGGGATCTAAATTAAGCCCAGGCCTTGCTCTGAGGAGAGGGGTATAAGTTCATGTCTCAAACGTCTACCAAGACAGCGTTTTGTCAGTCACATACAAGGAGACTGCAAATTAAAACCTTAAAAGTGTGAAATAAATCACAATAAACATGCCATTGTTGTGTAACCTGTCAATAGTTTTGATAAAGCTATCAAGAGTGGTAAGCACGTGACATCACAGTGCTAACGAACACGGTGACGTCATAAGGTCTGTTTAACGACCGCTGCCCCAATTTGACATACACCAAAGAGGAGCAAAGTTCTGTTTCCAGTCATTTTATTTATCAATAAAGGGGTAAAACCTACAGAAATTCATCGGCAAATGAAGGTCCAGTATGGTGATGCACATCTGTCAGTCCAGCAAGTGTTTGAGTGGAGTAGGAAGTTTAAAATGGCGTGACTGTAGCTTCAAATCCAAGTGGATCCACACAGTTATGTTACTGCCTAGTCCTTTTATCTATATCTTATCTACGAATCTAAGCACTTTATCGGTGCTAGAGGACTTGCATTTAACGCAGTAGAGGCTACATCGAAAAATTAAACATGTGTTCTTCACGTTTTTCAGAATATATTCATTTTATGCAATAAGTCACTGTACTTGAAAGTCAGAAAGCGAGTTTTTGAATATTACATAGGACAATTAGCAAATAGGCAAAAAAATCCCCGGAAACCTTGAAGATTTGAATTTATAGAAGAATACTAAAAATTATTTTTACAGCCAAAAAGAACAATCTGGACGTTTTAGGGGCAGCTGAGTCGCAAAGACAATTTATCACAAACATCAGAAACAGGCAGTCATCTTTTTTTTTTAGCCATGTTATGAGAAAACAAACACTGGAACATATTGTGACAACCGGAAAGATTTTCGGAAAGAAAGATCTAGGAAGACAGCATGAGAAGAGTATTCACAGTCTTGTGTCATGGCACACGAATTGATCCACGACGCCGGAGATCGTAATTTCTGGAGAGGTATGAACGCCCACGCTAGCCGGCAAGGCACTGAATGATGATGATGATGATGATGATGATATAATGATGATGATGATGATGATGATGATGATGATGATAATGATGATGATGATGATGATGATGATGATGATGATGATGATGATGATGATGATGATGATGATGATGATGATGATGATGATGATGATGATGATGATGATGATGATGATGATGAGGATGTACGAAATATATCTCCACTACTTCTGCATTATGTAGTTCACTTGTCACAGTAAGCTACTATAACCACTCCACGTATACCTATACAATAAAACCTAATTCTATACAAATTGTAATCAAAGTAGTCAACCGAGAACACGCTATAAATAAGGCCATTTAGAGAACATGAACCATTGTTTGACATAGTGAGGAAAATGTAAGTAGACTATCTACGATGACATAAACGGTAAATTGAAAAGCATCGGTATGTTATGCTGATTCACCGAATGCCTATTACAGCACACAGCACACAGATATTGTGCGAAACAACGCAGCAAAGAGACAAATGGCCAAATTGGCCTTTGCATCCATAGAAAGCCGGCTTCAGAAGATCCTGAAGATATTCTCTGCAGACACGACCACCGATCCAGTAGATGTCGGGCAACAAATAGGTGCAGGTAAGCTGATCAAAGTTGCATATGTTTGCTTGGGTTTGTAGAGAGTCATAAACAGTGCACATGAATACGGACATAAGTGCTTCAATATATTTCCATTGTGTTAAAAATAACCTTTGATACAATTATAATGGGGTTGTAAGTTACTCGCTGGCTTCCATTATGTGTATATATATTCTTTTGTTTTTATTTTAATTTTTGTGTCTGGTATTTCTTTCGTTCTGGTTTTCTTCTTTCTCTGTTCGGGTGATGTTCCTGAAAAGGACACGTCCGTATGAGGACTCATCGCCTGCTTATCCTCATCGCCTGCTTATCATTATACCATTCTAGTGTGATATAATATTATTTTTGTTCTGTGTATATATTGTTTGACAAGTATTTGTATTTCGCGTTTAATGTATACACGTAGTACCTTCCATAGATGATATCACCAAAAAACAAGAAGTGTATTGTGAGCTTTACTAAAACACGATTATAAGAACCAAATTGGACGTTGCGGCCCAAGCCTTCGTCAGCACAGAACAGACAAACACAAACCAACACAAATCTACATGAAACGCACCACATGACAATAATATTAAGGGTACTTATCTGAATCTGTGTCCTAGCTTGGAGTGACTGACGACTGACACGAGTTCAACGGCTATCAGTGGAATGTATGGGCCGGATGTATGGTCAAATACAATGAGAATGCCAGCTCAGTGCACAGACAACATAACACCAGCATGGATCCAGATGTGTATGCCAGAATCACACGTTATGAATATTTTGTGTGTACAGATTTTTTAGTTGTAGATATAACTTGAACAGCACCTTTATGGCTTACTATTTTCCATTTCCATAATCCCATGGATTAATAAAGGTGCTCAATGAGCGCACGGGTGTTTCTAATGTATCACACTTATCCTAAAAGGCTGACTTCCGATCTACTACCCTAGATTGAGGACGTTAGGTCTACAGAGACTTTGCCTTAACGTGTAAACATTGCTGATCGTCCCGAGATGGGACAGAATAATGTAATAAAACCACGTATATTTAAATATTTTAGCATAATTCTGTCTTACCCATATCTAGATTATCCATATGGACGACAATCACTTTCAAATTAATATCCGAAATATGGCTGATTCGATCACGTGATAATTATTGTGAGGCTGAGATGGACCCTTATTATAACTTCTCTATTAAGGCTGAATGGGTAGGAGTAATGGTAAAAAAGGATAATGTCTTACCTATTTTCACATTGTGTGACTGTTGACTATAATTATTGCATGCACAAATATAAATACTTACGAAAACTATTACACATTTGCTTTAAAATGAAAGTCAAAGTACATCAGTTCAGTTTACATGCAGTCATATATATTCGGGGTATAATGATATGCTCACTGACTGAAAGTCGGACGCTGTACAGTGTCTTTAGTATTATGTAAGTTAACAACACAACGCCTTATAAAACGCAAGAACAGAAATGGGCAGTGTGCATATCACACCTCAATATAGTCATATGAAACGAGGAAAAGAGTGTTGAGTTGCTGCATAGAACTTGTACATATGTGTGGATGTGAAGCATGGACAATGAGCAGACAAGCTGAAAACATCTGATAGCAGTGGAGATGTGGTTCCTAAGGAAAATGGAAAGAATCCCATGGACATTCAGAAAAAAAACAAATGAGCAAGTCCTGCAAAAAACAAATAAGAACCGTAAACGCATGAGAGAAATTAGATGTAGACAGTCAACATTGTTTGGACTCATTACAAGAAGAAATCAATTAGAGAACTTGATGATAGCTGGCACGATTGAGGGAAAAAGAACAAGGGAAAAACAGATACGAGAATATGGAGCTGATCCATAATTCTGGTGATCGTGCGAGATTGTGAAATATGACCGCCCACGCTTATCGGCATGGCACATGATGATGATGACCTGGTTTTCTTATTTCATTACGTTAGCACGCACACACACACACACACACACACACACACACAACCACACACACACGAGCACACACACATACATACACACACGCACAGAGAGAGATAGAGAGAGAGACCCATCCAGACACATGCACATTCCGCAGACATACAAACATACAGACGCACAGAGAGAAGCAAACACGGACACATATACACACAATCATAGAGACATACATACATACACACACACACACACGGACATACACATACAGGCAAGTAGACATACACAGACACACACAGACACACACTGACAGGCATACATATTCATATACAAACACACACAGAAAGAGAGAGAATGAGAGAGAGAGAGGAGAGAGAGGAGAGATAGAGAGAGAGAGAAAGAGAGAGAGAGAGAGAGAGAGAGAGAGAGAGAGAATCACACACACAGACACATATTTTATAGAAACTGCATGTTTCGATATCTCAATCAGAGCCAGATCGGTCAGTGTTGGAGCAAGAGGTCCGTTCTGTCTTCCAGCATCCTACGGCCGCTGACCACACTGTTTGTGTTGCCCGAACCATGGACCATCTGACCGAGAACCTTGACGATCTGGCAGCTGGAGATTATGTTGACCTGGCTCCAGGAAGTGAAGCAGCAGTGGATGCCGAAAAATTGGCCAAGATGGAGAGTATTAAGCAGACTGTGCTAAATTATCAGGTATCAAATTTATTTAAATATTGAGCACAACCCACTACTGGCAACGCCGATCGCATTCTGGTATGAACCTAAGGCCTATCCACGTCAATATGGAAGCACTATACTCGAGTTTCGCCCTCATTTGAGCTCGTCAGTAGTGCATATCCCTGACCGGATCCGGAAACAGTCCCGGATCAAGCGTGTGAAGCGGGTGTGTAACCACGCGGCACACACTGCTCACACCAAATTATCACAACAGAATATCACAACGCTACCCATCGTAGGCTATGCTCAAGATTGCCCAATCGCCGCGACCGACGTCCGTCAATCGATGGGACCCGAACGATCAGGACTTCTCACTGGCAAGGAACACCAGGCCTCCTAAATCCAGTAAGCAATAATCAATTGATTATGTGGTTGTTTCGGCGATTGGGCAATCTTGAGCATAGCCTACGATGGGTAGCGTTGTGATATTCTGTTGTGATAATTTGGTGTGTCCAGTGTGTGCCGCGTGGTTACACACCCGCTTCACGCGCGTGATCCGGGACTGTTTCCGGATCCGGTCAGGGATATGCACTACTGACGAGCTCAAATGAGGGCGAAACTCGAGTATAGTGCTTCCATATTGACGTGGATAGGCCTTAGGTTCATACCAGAATGCGATCGGCGTTGCCAGTAGTGGGTTGTGCGCAATATTTAAATTTCAAATCCCGAAACAACCACATAATCAATCAAATTTATTGTCTGATTTATCGTTGACTAATATGCAAAATATCAGCCCATTAAGAGAGGTGTTAGGCAGAGATGTGTAATGTCTTCATATCTTTTTTTCCCTGTACAGTGAAAATATTTTCAGAAATGTAGAAGATATAAATGGAATCAGCGTTAGAGGACGAAACATCAATTAACATTAGATATGCAGATGATACAGTATTAATTGCGGATGAGCAGGATCTGCAACAATTAGTAGATGCGGTTGTTGTACACAGTGAGCAGCTGGGGTTAGAATTAAATTGTAAAAAGACACAGGTTATGGTCGTCACTAGGAAGAACGAAGTACCACAATGTAATATACAAGTAAATGGGAATATTCTTCAACAAGTGAATCGTTACAATTATCTCGGAACAGTCATAACATCTGATGGGAGATGCCTTGAAGAGATATGAACAAGAATCGCAATGGCAAAAGTAGCCCTTAGCGAGATGAAAAATATACTGACCAATAAAAAGATGTCAATTGAAACGAGAAAAAAGTGTGTTGAGTGGATACATAGAGCCTGTTCTTTTGTATAGATGTGAAACTTGGACAATGTGCAGTCAAGCTGAAAAACATCTGATGGCTGCAGAAATGTGGTTTCTGAGGAAAATGCAAAGAATACCATGGACAGATAGAAAAACCCATGACCAAGTACTACAGGAGACAAATGAAACTCGTAAATTTATTAGAGAAATTAGACGTAGATAGTCAAAAATTTTTGGACATGTTATGAGAAGATATAGATTGGAGAACTTAGTGAAAACTGGCAAGATCGAAGGGAACAGACCAAGAGGAAGACTAAGAGGAAAATACCTGGATGGCTTGGCCACATGGCATGGATGAGACATGAACACTGAGCTGATCCACGATTCTGGTGATTGAGTGAAATGGCGAGTCATGACCGCCCACGCTTTCCGCCATGGCACATGATTGATTGAATATGCCAAATGTCTGTATTATTAAGTTTATGTTGACAGAGATGCCAAATGTCTGTTTGATTAGGTTTATTTTGACAGAGATGCCACATGTGTGTTTGATTACCTTTATGTTGACAAAGATACAAAATGTATGTTAGATTACGTTTACATATGTGGCTGAGTGGTCTCGAGGTATGGTTTCTGTCTCGAGTGCTGGAGGTCCCGGGTTCTAGCCCCTGTGAGGGGCGGGATTGTTTCACGTGGACGTCTAGTAACAAATTTGCCCCTGGTCTCTGGGTAATGAGATCGGACGCCCTTGTGTATTGTTGCGCATGTAAAAATTCCAATTTAGCAGTTGGAAATCGAAAAAGAGTAGCGTAACGCCGCTGACGGGAAAAATTTCGAGTTAAAAATTTACCCAAAGAATGTTCAGGTTCCTCGCTGGTTCTACGGAGTTCGTGCACTGACCTGAGTTTCTCCGAACTCAGGCTTGAGTTTGGAGTTAAACGGAGCATTTATGGGTTACACCCGTTGTGACATGTTTGATTGAGTTGCCAGAAGACCTAGTTTGTAGTGTTCTCTGGAGATATATCTTGAATAGTAAATAACAAGAATATGATTTAGCACGTTTTGTCTAGAGGTCACTCAAATGAGCTAATCATTCCCGCAATAGCCTTTTTGGAGAACCATTTTCTTTGGCTCAAACCCCCACTGTGAGACCACTATGTATCTACACAGAAATTTATATAAGAAGGCCAGAGAAGATCTGAACTATTAGCGCCTGTACAACTGAGGATCCATCTCACTCAACATAATGTTGCCAGTGTGCTGTTCGTCCGTCACATAGATCTTCTCATATATATTTTGTCAGTATGACCTATATCAGTTTGTCCCATTTCTTAGGGATTGTAGGACTCAATTATATGTAGACAAACAAACTTCAACAATAACTGTACATTACATCTGTTGGACAAGACATCTACATGACAGTTTCTTGACAAAAGTGGGACATACATTCACAAGGAATTGTGTACACCAGCCATTGTACAAGACTTACATCATAAGAGATACTTGACAACATCTATACAAGACTTTTCACCATAGGTATAAACAACCACAGCACTTAAGACAGTCACAGAGACAATACTTGACAGCACTGGTTCAATAATACTGTTTATTGAGCTGATGGTGAGTCGAGTGATGACCATTGTCTCATCTCCTGTCATGTCAACACTTCAATTATTGCATAGAAAATACATAAAATATGTCACACATGCAGGTTGATAAACAAGATACAACATCTCCCCATTACTCCACCACCCAATAATAAACTTTCCTCCACCTCTCCTCTCTAATTACCACTACACCATTGACTTTTATCCTTTCCTCTACTGTTAATGAGGGACAACCAAGATGAGCCATAACCTGGGGCAAGCATAGGGACGTTCTGCTCCACTGGTCTGTTTAATCCTTTTAGCACCTATGATGGTGTTGGACAGCTCAGGTTGCAGTTTTCCCCCATGATGATTTTCCAAGTCTGACTAATTATCCCCTACTGTCACAGTTTGAAGAAAAGTTACAGCCTTGTCTTTCACTGGTGAGTTGACTGTTTATGAAGTTGAGATTTAGGACTTTGCTCTCCTTTTCCTGTAGAGGAAGATCTAAGATACAAATATGTCCCAGTCTTCTTCCTTCTCCTCAGGCTATCTCACGTACTTTCCTATTCTTCATTCTGAAACACTGTGTGAGCACCAGGCTGGAGATTAACTAAGATAAGTCCTAGCCAAACAATCCATTGTCCCAGTCATTTCACCAGATTTCTTGAATGAGGGTAACCACCATAGACTTGTTGTTTAGTTCTCAGATGACATTTGATTGACTCAAAGATCACTGTCCAGTTCACCACATTGGTAGTGCTTCAGATTGTGTTATTCTCCCATTTGTGCATTCAGCTGTTAAAGAGCTGAGAGAAAATTCTTCTTAGATTCTCCTGCCTTTTGATAGGGAGTCACTTCTGGATCTAGGACCTCTGTTTAGTTGTCCCAGATGATATATGGATGGCCTCTCCACCATACTGTTCTCTGTCGATATATAAAATGGCACAACATCTCTTTACATATGTTAAAAGATAATGTTATTATACATCATATGCTTTCATATGCGGTGTCTGCGAAGAATTCTTGGTATTAAGTGGCAAGACAAAATCACAAATACTGAAGTATTGGAAAGATCAGGTTGTGTGACAGTTTATTCCATGCTCAGTCTTCGTAGACTTAGATGGATAGGACATCTTAGGAGGATGGATGATGGTAGAATACCAAAGGATATCTTTTTTGGTGAATTACAGATGGGTAAGAGATCTCAGGGTCGGCCTCTACTACGATACAAAGATGTGTGTAAGCGGGACATGATTGATACAGGCATTGATAATGCACATTGGGAGCAAGTCGCCGCTGAACGTGTTGCATGGAGGGCAAATATCAGAAATGGAATAAAGTCAAAGGAGAAAATTATTGCAGAAAAGTCACACACCAAGCGTTTGAGACGTAAGATGGTGCATGATGGTGGAAATGACCACGTGTTCACATGCACCCACTGTGAACGGACATTTACAGCGCAAATTGGCCTTATCAGTCACACTCGCTACCGCCATAGTTAAAAGTTATTATGCCTTTTTAAAGCACAAACTATCGTCTGTCAAGACGGCAAGGTGCCAATGAATGAATGAATGATGAATTATACATCAACAGACACAGATTAGGGATGGGGAGGAAAAGGATGGGTGTGGTCCCAACACACCTCTCCTAGTTTGATGATGCAGTGTATTTCACTCTGATGTACTGTGGTAATCACAAGACCATATGCTGAGACAGGGTAGCTTAACACAATTACAAGCATTTATGTGGTCTAAGTTCCACCATGTTTGAACCACAGTAGACCTGGGCACAGGGAGGACCAGACACAGTACAGCAATCATTGTGACATAGCAACATGGGACAGGCATTGTGAAGGGAAATGGAAAATAGGCATTTACAACTGCAATCTGCATTATGTATTAACTAATGGCATTTACCCAATTAGCAGACCAGACATCCATTCCTTTGGTTGTCATGTTGGTGCATGAATGTCCTATTCCATATACACTCACTCAGCAATGCCAGAACTCACCACCTCTCTCAGACATACCTGACTCACAAGTACATCCTCTTTATCATCATCATGTGCTCTATCCCCACTGAGTAATTTTCATGTCTACTACAGTAGGTAACAGAAGCTCAATTGCATACACAATTGTTCACATATGCACCAAGCACATATGGGAAAAACATGTTTAGTCCTTGTAAATTTGCATGAGCCATACATTATATTCAGCCAACTAAGACACAGGTTCACACACCTATTGTTCTCTTAAGAACTAGTTTATATGAACCAACCAACAGTAGAGGTAACAGTGTAATACTTCAAAGAGAAATTATAGTAATTCTCTTGAGCTTATAGCGACCAGGCATCACATGGACTTAGCAATTCTGGCGTGCCATCACCGTCCTGTTTACATATGGATATTTGAAGCATCTTTCTTTCTACTAATGTGAGAGGCTACTTATCAAAGCACCAGCTCATTCACTCCAACATTCTCAGCGTTTTACAAAGGAACTTGTACATGTTTACATCACTCATTCCAATCCAGACTGCCATTTGTTAACTCGCGAGAGCAAAGGTACAGTTGATTTAAGAATAAGTCATCCTAGGCATGAAGAATGCACAAGGGGTTTGGGTTTGCGAATTTGCATGAGTGTACTATACATTCATCAAGCATACGCAACCAGTCACAACAAGGGATTGATATGCACTTGGAGTATACAGCGTGAAAGACATGTCAAGGTTGAAGAAGCAGTATCTAGAATACTGGCGCACAGAAGTTAGGTTTTCCACTTTCACATTTTATTCATAAAATACTCTTATATTCTTCTCATTCGTTCACTAGGCACAACTACAACATCAAAGTATGTTTTAAAGTGGTACCTGTTGTCCAGAGAACAATATATTATTGAATCTTTAAGGGCATTGTTGGGTCATCACATCACACTAGCGACCGCTCCCGGTGAAATCCCCGCTCAACTAATTAGATTTTAAAATATGGCCCAGGAATAGCGTGGGCTCATTACTTATTAACCAATCAAAAGACAAGCGCATATATCGCTGCCCTCCCCCAACTCGTTCTAGAACATACTAGTTCCAAGAATCGTCCTTCTAACTGGAAACGCCCCCGTTCCGACTTAAAGTATTTTTATGAATGTGTAGGGCTGGGAATGGGGAATTCTGTTCCATCATGCTACACCCGTGAACCGTGATGTTGATCCGTCGATTAAACTAAAAAAAAAAAATTACGTTTACCCTACACAGATGCGGAATGTCTTTTTGATTAGGTCTATGTTGACAGAGATGCCAAATGTGTATGATTACGTTTATGTTGACAGAGATGCCAGATTTATGTTTTGGTTACGTTTGGTTGCCGAATGAGTGCTTAAACAATAAAAGGTCTTTAAAAGTCGAGAGGATCGACTTCAATGCCCGCTGGTTATATCCCATATGGCTCGGTCTCTTTCGGCAGGATGGCCTGCCGAAAGCATCGCACAAAGCACGAACTCCGTACCTCTGGCAACGATCCCTAGGAGTCTCCGAGTAAAATGCACCCGAGAACCGAAAGATGTAGACGGGAATCGAACCCACAACCGTCGGAGCGCGAGGCAGACGGCTTGACTACTTCGCCACGGAGATTCCCTTTATGTGGCATATGTGAATGTGTGTTTGATTACGTTTATGTTGACAGAGATGACAAATGTGTGTTTAATTACGTTTATGTTGTCATAGACGCCGAATGTGTGTTTGCTTACGGTTATGTTGACAGATGTGACAAATGTGTGATAGATACGTTTATGTTGACAGATGTGACAAATGTGTGATATATACGTTTATGTTGACAGATGTGACAAATGTGTATTTGATACGTTTATGTTGACAGAGATGCCAAATGTGTGCTTGATTACGTTTATGTTGACAGTTTCGCTAAATGTGTCTTTGATTACGTTTATAGTGACAGAGATGCCAACTGTGCGATTGATTACTTTTATGACGACACCAATGCCAAATGTGTGTTTGATTATGTTTATCTTGACAGATTTGCTAAATGCGTGTTTGATTACATTTATGGTGACAGAGATTCCAAATGTGTGTTTCATTACGTTTATCTTGACAGATTTGCTAAATGTGTGTTTGATTACGTTTATGTTGGTTAACATGCAAATGTGTGTTTGATTACGTTTATGTTGACCAAGAGGGGAGGAGGGAGTCGCTCACCTGCCGGCTTGGTTTTCATGAGTTCGAATCCGTATAGGGGCGGATTGTGAAAGCTGACTGGGCGTCTAGGTCTACCCAGCCTAAATTATGTTCCCGGACATGTCTGGGCAGTAAAGGCTGCCGGCGGGTCATCGACCACATCAGCCACCGAGTGCCAATTGGTCAATGAATATATCGGTCTAGCACACTTTGTCCGTTACTACAAAAGGTGTGTAGAAGGGGTCCTCTAGTTTCCATACTTAACGGAGGATGGTCTTTTTTATTAAAAGCAATAATGGAGCACTATTATGTCATGTGTTTGAATGTCGGCAAACAGAGTGCTGAAATGTTTGGCAGGGAATCTTAGAATGTGAACCAATAAACTAGGTAGAGCTTCAAGGCAGCAGCGATGTGCTTTTTGAGACGAATGTTAAGAACACTTTAGTCTGCCGGAGTGACTAACAACGGTTGCCTGGGAGAAACTAATGAAAGTATAACATTGTTCAGAAGAAAAAAGGAGGCAACGTAATTCTTCGTTTATATAGTGCGAAGAAATGTATTGGAGACTATGCTGACGACTGGAAGATTATCGACAGGTGGGCAGAGATGGACCGAGAGAAATTATCCCGAGTGATAAAAAATGTTTGCGTAGTGCAGTGGTTCTCAACCAGTGGGAAATTCCCCCTAAGGGGGTAATTTTAGGGTTTCCAAGGGGTGAGAGGTGGAGGGTGGGGGGGGGGGGGGAATTAAGACCACAGATTGGCAGACTCAAAATGGCTTCAGGCACAATATCCTAAATTTTCTATTGCGCGTTTTGTTTGATGAAGCACGATTGTCTGGCATTCTGCGGTTGTGTATTAAGTGACAATTCTTTGACGTTTTAACTGCTTGTTTATTGTAATATGATTAATTTGGTGTGTTAATGAAATATTCTGAATATAACAAATGCACATTTTGAGGCTGGCAAATTTAGAAAGGGGGAATTCTTCTTCTTTTGATCGCTGACATTATGACATATGGTAAAAGGATGCATAGGCCAAAAAAGGTTGCGAACTACTTACACAAATCAACATCATGTTTACATTGGTCGGCATCAATGAAGAGGCATGAACGCATACGTAATATGGCAAGAAACGTGATAATGATAATGCTGATGCGTATGATGACACTACATATCAGAAATTAGTTTGTTGTTTTTACACTACGTTGTAGTAGTTAAAAAAAGTTAGCTGCATTTACAGAACGTCGCAGTCAACCCCGGAAATATTAGTCTGTCCGTGATTTATTGGCAGGTTTACGTTCAGTAGTTTGCCATTGTTTTCTGAACGACTCGCACTCATACAATTTAAAAAATTTTTTTTTAAACGCAAGGCGGTCTGCTGCCAAAATCTCCCGCAGCTGTGTTTCGAACGCGGTATGCGGGATTACGAACTGTGTCCGTAACCTCTTCGCCACTGAGCAAGCGTTGCTGTGGTAGGTGTAACAATAATATAAGTGACACTTGAAAATGGTAATTAACCTTGTTTAATTCTCAGACTGATGAGAGCCTTATAGCCACCTACTCTGTAGACTGGACATCTGGGGGACTCAGACCAGACGTGAATCGAACACATTCCATGTACACAGATCGAATGTGTAAGACGCTGTTTGACCACATTGTCAGTCATCCGGATCTGGTACACCTCACACACACACCTGCCACGTGGACGCACCAGCTACTCCCTGAAGTGTCGGACCATGTTCGGATGTGTCAAGAAAGGTAAAAGGGTTCGGCTTGAATATGTCAGCAACATTCTGTATTATCTTCTTATCGTCATTGCGGCGTAAAGTTGGTCGAAAAGTTGTCCATGTCTTCTGTCAAACTTGTTGTCTATAAATTTGGACTTAGATGTTTTCCTCTGGTAAACGACCCAGATCCTGCTAGGTAGACATTCTAGAGATCTTTCACGTGCTATCACATTTTCCAGTTCAATCTTTCTCATGACATGTTCAAAGAATGTCGACTACATATATAGAATTCGATTAAAGAAATCACATCATAAGTTACTTTCTTTTAAGACGGCTTTAATATATTTTATTGCAAATGTTAATGTAAACATTCATTTTAAAGAACTACATCTCAACAGCCCTCATATAATATGCGGTAAGTTGATATTAATAAAGTGCTTCAAAGTTAGATTTCACTTCATTAAAACCAATATGAATCCAATGTAGATAATGGGACATTATACATCAGCAACATTTAACCAGTAACTCAGTCGTTCGTTGTAAGAGTGACATGGCTGGAAGTATCAACACTCAGTGCAGGCTAGCTATCACAATTTTGTCAAACGACGAAATAGCCCATACTATTAGAAGAGTTAAATGCGTGGAGCGAAATTGTCAGCTGTGAATTTCACGTACGCAGTGGTTTGATTTGTGAGTTGCATGTTTAAAACAATTGTGGATGGCCGGTTGCTGAACTAGCTAGTTTTGCCTTATGCAGTAATGTGTGTGCAGCTGCTAGATTTCTAGTGACTTCCGCTTACATCGATGATGAAATGTAATTGTAGTTGCGATCTGGTGTGTTGGCATTCTGGAAGGGGCCATTTGCATGTTTGCCTGTGCATGCATGTTGGTTTCTGGGGACTGCTGCCTGTTCCACTTTTCACATGGGTCAGTGGTGAGTATTTTGTGTGTAGTTTACTGGCACAGGAAGGAGAATTATGGGGTGACCGTTTACCGTGAATTCGGACTCGAGACAACTACGGGCGTTTGTTAACCGGGTTTACTTTCCCAGGGTAATCCATATATATTCCTCCCACCCCTATGTTGGTTCTTTATAAATCATTTTACTTAACTAATTCAGTGCCGAACAATAATATGTCGGCAAAATAACCTTCCATTTAGACAGAAGGACAATATATCGCCATACTAGGGTCATGGTGTTATTTGTTTTGTTTCGTTGTTTTTTCCCCAATTTCAATGCTCAGTGAACGGAACTTTACATTATAATACTTGTTCATTTGATTACGTACCATATTTGGTCCAAACCACACATTTTGCTTGGCGCCGAATCACTTACTATGATCAAATATGACTTGATGTCGTGTCTAAGACCGATTTCTTTGATATTCTAATCTTGTAAAATGCCACTGTTATCTTTCTTCTTCTTGATTCACAGCATCCTAAGAATGTCTCTATCACATTTTGGTTCTACTTTAGTCATTGTCAAATGTCGATGGCTATATTATGCTCATCAGTTTATGTTTACGAGATAAGTGGACAAAATACGCCACATTTCAAAGGCTTAGGGCAACAATATTAGCTGGCCGGTTGGGGTGCAATTTGGTGCACAAAATTGACACATGATATATTTAAAGTGAGCATAAATTGCAAGCTTCTATCTTCACTATTAGCTGATAACAACGATGTGGTGCATTACTTTCTGTTCAACCCTAGTATAAAAGCTAATATATGGTGCTTATCAACAGTAGGAATAGATCATCTATCTTCAATGGAAAGCTACCTTGCAAGAGGAGCAGAGCGAGACAGATAGATGCCCACGGACAGCTTAATTAATGGACATCGCATACTAGTATAATCAACAACAATTACTTTAAAATATATGATGACAAAGAGAATAGAAAGTCGTGATTGCAAACTCCTGCTCGGGACCAAGCACATGAAGAAGAAGACGAAGAAGAAGAAGAAGAAGAAGAAGAAGAAGAAGAAGAAGAAGAAGAAGAAGAAGAAGAAGAAGAAGAAGAAGAAGAAGAAGAAGAAGAAGAAGAAGAAGAAGAAGAAGAAGAAGAAGAAGCAGAAGGGGGAGGAAGAGGAGGAGGAGGAGTACAACAACAACAACAACAACAACAACAACAACAACAACAACAACAACAACATCACAACAACAACATAAGCGGTTGTTTTCAATGTGTTCTTCCGTTTTCCCCCAGTGCCCGAGCTCTGCAAGGGTGTCAGCCTGTGTTAAACAATATTCGAACTTATCTGATGTCAGATACCAGACAGCCCTTGGTATGTCCACGGTAAATGTGGCTGTGGGAAGTCGACTATTTTGTCAGCAGCAGCTCTGAACGTTCATACATGGCTGAAGAGGTAGGTAACTGTTGGTTACAGAAAATTAACTTTCACGTTTGTAATTGTTTCCCTTAGTTATTCATCTTCAGTGACAGTAAATACAGTTTTATGTTTGAAACTTGTCATTAGTATTATAGTGTGTCTATATATTTTCGGTCCTTCGCTTTAAGATCAAGTGTAGTCCATACAGCTACTGCTACTTCTAGTGCACGGGGCTGATTTTTGTTTGTGGATTATCTTTCTCTATTACCAGTATCCTTCGCCATCAGGCGAACCCATTACGACTTACGAGGTACTTGTAATTTACGTCCCCAAGTCAAGGTCGATTAGTCAACATTTTAGTCCAGCTGATGGGTGTAGAGGTTGAGCCCGCTACCTCGGCATCAGTACTCCGGCAGTTTAAGAGCGAGCGCTCTTTTCCATTCGGTCATGCTGTCCTTCTAGTTTGTCTATCATTATACAGCCAAACATTGGTTTTCGCCGATTTCGGTTTTCGTCGATGTTTTCCGCGAAAAATTAATCTCGGGTTTCGTCGGTTGCCTTGGTTTTCGTCGACCTGCCCACGGGTACGTCGCTGCTAATTTTGCAAAAACAAAGGGTCCCACGCGTTCTTCTGACAGTTTGGCGTTGATTCTCGTTGTGTGAGCATCACTACTAATAAGTTAACCCTTTCCCGTTAGCTCCATCATAGGACCAAAGAAAGTTTCCAGAGCCAGCAGCTCTTCGAAGAAGAAGCCCAGGAACACGATCGAGTTGAGGAAAATAAACAATGAAAAATACCAGAGCGGCATTAAGATTATTGAAATCGGCCACATGTACGGGAAGTCACGATCAACGACAAGTTCCATTGTGGCGACAAAGGAAGCACTAAAGAATGCTAATGTAGCGAAAGGCGTGAATGTGCTAACGAAACAGAGATTACAATAATTTGAACATTTGAGCAGTTGTTATTAATTTGCATTATTTGGTATGGTATGTATTTTGGAGTGTCTAGAACGAATAAATTGGATTTGCATTGATTCATATGGAAATAATTACCTCGGTTTCCGTCGGTTTCGGGTTACGCCGATTGTGTTCGGATGAATTAACAACGGAAACCGAGGTTTAACTGTATATATATATATATTGCCGTCAAGCTATCAACATTGCTACCACCATTCTACCTCTATATGTCAGCTCTGTCTGTCAGTACAACCGTTGACCTAAAGAATTATCTACCAGTGTCTATTTTTAAGAACCACAGATTTAATGCCACTATGGATTCGAAGTCGGAGAGTGTCTGCCTGTACGGCGAGGAACCACCAGTCTGCACACCAATAAGCCAGACATGGGACAACGGATACTCACGCAAACCTCAGGTCCTGTATGACATCACACTGATGTTGGACAGCAGGATGCCTTCATCCGACATACAGGACTTCGCGTTGGAGCTCAAGCCAACAAACACAAGCTAAAGCAAGCAAAGCAAATTGTTACAAGGACAGTGGCTTTTAGAGGATGAAGACACCTTTAATTGTTTTGTTATTCTGACGCCATTATCGGGAGGAGGAAAAGGAAATCATAAATTTGTAAAATAACAATAAGCGAACCAGAGAGACTAATGGAGACGGATTGTATCTGCAGCAAAGAACCTCAATGGCACGGAACGCTGAAGAAGAAGAAGAAGAAGAAGAAGAAGAAGAAGAAGAAGAAGAAGAAGAAGAAGAAGAAGAAGAAGAAGAAGAAGAAGAAGAAGAAGAAGAAGAAGAAGCGAAACGACTAACTGAATAAATAGCCAACGATATAGATAACCATATAAATCATAATAATATCCAAGTATAACACCAATAAATCAGCAGTGTAATAATAAGCCACCATAATAAACAAAGAAATTGATACCAGTGGTAAGTTAGAATCAACAATGATAGCAATGACGATGATAATAATAATATTAATAACAGCAATAATAATAACTAAACATAGTAATAATATTAAGAAAAGAAAAAAAAAAACAATAATCATAGTAACAGTTAGGAGGAATAGTTAGTTAATGGGCAGCAAACACACGAATGAAATGAAACCACTGTCAAGAGTGTACCTGTCAGGCCTTGCAAAGAAAGCAGAAAACTACAAACCAAAGGGAAAGATGAAAGTTCAATACAGTCAATTCAATCATATCCAAACCAAAGCAAACAGGAAAGAGTATATAAAGTAGCTCAAAATTACCTCCAACTTTTTTTTTACCAAACTCCATTTAGCATGGCTCCAATAACAGAGATTCTAGAATATTAAGTGAAACTGTGTCTCATTTTCCATTGAAATATGCATCGTTGCTATGGTAACATCCGGTCGTGAATCAAAGACCATTTCGCAATCACAAAACAATAAAATCAGGGCTTCAGAAGTTAATTGCTACAGAAAAGTCCTTAGAATACCCCCCCCCCCCCCCCCCCCCCCCTCAAAAGAAAAAGGGAAAATATGGATTATTCAATATTTGAACACGAAAGATGATACAAGAGTATCATAAGTCCATAGCTGAAATACTTTGCCATATTAAATGGCACAGTTGCTTTGGAAGAATATCAATGTGAGAACAGGCAGATGCCATCACCACAAAGATGGGCATAGGTCAGTGAATACAACTTGGAATAAATTGCCTGAGGCATAGTGGATTGGCAAGTGATCAAAAATTTTTCATTAGGCCGCTAGGTGAGTGATGTTCTGCAAAGGCCTGTTAAGTTATGATAAATCTTATTGCAATATTCGTATCTGGAAATGTCTATTGACATATGATAGGATTTTCAGTTTTAAGTTAGTTTGAAATAATCAATGTCACAGTAAAGAAACCAAAAAATAATCAGGAAATTAACCTCAAATATACGATTTGAACAAGGTTTTTACTTAAGACTGCACACTAAAAATGAAAATTGCGATGTATGTGGATTTACTATACATGTTTTCTGTCTGTCCACAGAGAGAATGTTAGGCCGCATGTTCTATTCCGCATGATCGGGTGTACGACCAACTCTACCAACATCCGTACTTTGTTGAGGGGTATTAGTCTCCAGTTGTGTCACGTGTTCAACAGAGATCCCATGGACATACCCACGGTACGACAATACTCAAACGTGCTCATACACACATACATTTACCTCTGTTGGACGGCGGTAGCGTAAAATCTAGTGTCGTAGTCTGTCAACCTAATAGACCAGAGTTCAATTCCCTCTCAAGACGGGCATATTTAGTGAATAGATAGCTTTGGAGCCGACACAATCTAATGCAATCTTATCTTTGGTCAATACATGGTTTTTAGAATCGCCATCACTGCCCTAGGGACATGTCAACACATGATCCGCCCTCCTAAAAGGCCACCAAAGAAGACTGATAAAACGATGGGATAAGTGCATCGACGTTGGTGGAAATTATGTTGAGAAATAAAAGGACAATGTATGTCTAAAAATAAACTGGTTTCAAGTTGTTATCATATTTAGTTATTTTTCTACAGCCATTTGTGACATACTTATTGACTTACACTTGTATTTACATCTTGACATATCTACGATTTCTTCATTGTTGATTGTGATCTTTGGTTGGCGTATAGTTTTGACCGCTGACATTTTTCTTTGGTTCAGAAAAGTTTACGGATTTTAATTGTGTCTTGAAAGAGGGGATAACACAGCAGTCTAATCTATTTGAGAGAATCTTGTCTAAATTATGGAATTATATGTCTACCAATTATTTCCCAACAAAAACAAACACAATGTACACGGCCTCACTACATGTTCCAACAAATATCTTCTGGTCAGAAAAGAAGCCACACGAAGACACCTATGGGACACTGAAGCAATCTTTCCGAAAACATTCGCGTGGCAAGATAGGTCATAAAGAAAGAAAGATAGACAGAAAGAAAAAAAGAAAGAAAGAAAGAAAGAAAGAAAGAAGAAAGAAAGAAAGAAAGAAAGAAAGAAAGAAAGAAAGAAAGCGATAGTGAAAGACGAAAAGAAGAAACATAGGAAGGAGAAAGAGAGAAAGTAAGAAAGAAAAAAAAAGAAAGAAGAAAGAAAGAAAGAAAGAAAGAAAGAAAGAGAAAGAAAGAAAGAAAGAAAGAAAGAAAGAAAGAAAGAAAGAAAGAAAGAAAAGAAAGTTAGTCAATAAATCATCCTTATTGCATATCGAACCATTTAGTCCATAAGTGCTCGGATTCCCCCCCCCCCTCCCCTCAGCAAATCCCGCAGTATGTAGCGGCTAACGACACCAGTTCTGTGTTGGTTTATCAATCTTCTTTGGCTTCCTGCGTAGTGTTCTTGTTTGGCCACACCTCTTTTAATTTGCTGTTCTCGCAGTCTGATCATGGTTGTAGATTCACAGTCATCACTTTTACTTCTCGTAGAGCATTCAGAATATCAGCCTGGTCCATGGCGCGTCCGCCCTCCACACTAGCATTACCTGCGAGCTTGTCAGCCCGCTCATTTCTTTGTACTCCTGCATGCCCTAGCACAAAGATGAAAATAATCTTTTCCAGCCGAGACCGCTCCAGAGACAGCAAACACTCTCTTCGGATCCACCCCATCTCTATCCTCTTGAGCATTCTCATTGAGTCACTAAGGAAACATGCCCTAGTGAATGTCGGTATCTCGAGCCATGTTACTGCTTTACTTACTGCCATGACTTTCATAGTCAGGCTACTTGTGGTCTAAACAAAAGCACTAGAGTCCTCCTTTAAAATTCTCCCTCCGGCCTGAGCCGTAAAGGCCCATGAGCTTCTCACATGTCGGACGACAGACCCATCTGTTTCTGTTTAGATGACAGCATCACCGTCTAACGAATTCTCCAAGATCAACGCTTGTACTTCCGCCTCCACAGCAGCCTGATTTTTGTCTGCATTTTCTTTCTAGTTGGACGCAAACAGAAAAGGACTTACAGAAATCTGTTGGCACGTGTACTCACTCCTCGCCAGGTTCTAAGTCCGCAAGTGCACATACCTGTCGAAGAATGTCTTCGGCTTTACCCATCCACAACTTCCTCTATTTAACCTGCTGCATTTCACCTTCTTAATTTCACTATGCAGTGGATGTTGTGTGTTTGCGTTAACTCTGAGGTAGGCACGTGCTCTGGAAATTTGTATTCTGTCTTCAATGGTTGGAAAATCAAGAAAGTAGCGCATCACTCTGTATGCTGTATCTCTTGTACATCCAAGAATAATGCGCAAAGCTTCGTTCTGTACCCTTTCCACCCTTTGTATCTGCTTACGGCTGAGAGTCAGGATCGCCATTGCATACTCAAAAACAGACATGACAAGCCCCTCGTATAGAAGACATAGAATTCGCTGCTCACAGTTTGCTGCCGCCATCACCCGCATCGCTGCCAAACCCCACTTGTCCTTTGTTATCATCTGGTCTATGTGATCATTATAAGCACGGCTTCGATCAAAACGTATCCCCAAGTAATTCATTGCATGCGTTCTTTCCACAGTCCCTGAACATAGATTTACCGTCGGTGTTGAAGTGTTGACAATATGATTATTCAAAGAGAACCATGTCACTGTTTCCTTTGTTGGGTTGACCATTGCCCCAGCTTCAACACACCAAGTACTTATGCGATTGAGATGGGTATGTAATTTCACAGCAACCTGATTTATATCCTTACCCTGACGATACACTAAAACATTGTCGTCATATGACTGTGTCCTACCAGGTCCAGTGATCTGCTCGCTGGTGATTCTCACAGTGTAGGCATTGAACAGCACCAGAGATAATGGTGATCCCTGTGGTAGGCCAGGATATATTGTTGTTGATTCCAAAGTCCAACTGCCACATCTGAAAACTACTTTCCGTTGGAAGAGGGCTGCGGCGATCCAACTAAGGAGGAAATGACTTATCTTGAGTTCAAGAAGCTGAAGCATTAAGAAATCCAATGGTTCTCATCCTCAAGATCAATCGCTGCAGCAAACGTTTCAATGCCTGTGTGAAAACCTTTATAGACGTCATTGGCATAAACAGCTTTATTGGTCCAGGTTTCTTTTTTTTTTTTTGGACGGTACTCTCCCAGGGTAGGTGGGAAAACACCTTGCCCCTCTAGCTGGCTTGATATTTTCCTGGCAATTAACTTCTCCAGCAGCTTGCCTATTCTATTCTGCATGGTGATTACACGATATCCCTGCATATTTGTGTGGTTTTTGCCAGGCTTCGTTATTGGGGAATCAGATAGCTGCGTAACCACTCCTCCTTTATGTTACGACGCTCAGAGGAAAGGCGAGACGGACATATAATCAGATTGCTACTGATACTATTAGTGTTGGAACTCTTCGCTGGCTTCTGAGGATGGGGACGGAGCGCTTATGGGAATGCTCCGAATGCTGTGATGTCGGTTCCTACATCAATCAATCAATCAATCTTTATGTTAGCGCTCCCTATACTGTTATTGTAAATGTCTGCTAGTTTCTCTAGCTCGTTGTCGGTACACCTATTGATGTCATCGTATCTTATGCTACCTGGCCATGGGGCGCTGTTTTTTGTTCGTCGAAGCACAGCCTTGATTCATTTCACTGTCACTGTGTGAAGAAGAACGACAGACAGACAGACAGACAGACAGACAGACAGACAGACAGACAGACAGACAGACAGACAGACAGATGGACAGACGGACGGACGGACGGACGGACGGAACCATGTTTGCAACTGCTCATGTGATATTCCCTGTGGCAACGGTCAACACCTGACTGCCGCTTCTGTCGCCTACAGGACTACAAAGGGGTGGTCAATGACCTCGGATGTCGGCTAGGGCAAGCCTCTACAGAGCACCCTCTCATCGTTGTTGTGGATGGAGTCGACAGACTGACGGGTAAGTCACTTGTAGTGTATCCCCAACAACAATAAAATGGCACACCAATGAGTCAGAGCCTACTCCGTGGCGAAGACGTTACGGACGCAGTTCGTAATCCTGCATACCTGCGTTCAAAACACAGCTTCGGGCGATTCGGCAGCAGATTGCCATGCGTTGATATTTTACGATACGGTATGGGTGCTAGTCGTTCAGAAAGCAATGGCAAACTACTGAACGTAATATTTCCAAGAGATCACAACATCAAATTATGATGGTGTTGACTTCGACATCCTATAAGGGATATGCAAATAATTAATTATGAGTTAGAAGAGTATATATTTACGTACATAACTTGCGGTTCACAAACCAACCCTTATAACGAATTAGTTAACTGTTTACCTGGCTAGATAGCTACATACATGCTTATCATAGCTATCTAGTTACCCACCTGTCTAGCCAGTTAGTTACCTACCTACGTATCCGCAAAATGGACTAGACAATAATCTACCTACAAAACTAGCTTTCACGTACTTAACTAGCTATCTGACTCCTTACTAGTAGGAGCGGCTGGCCGAATGGCTAGAACGCCGGATTCTCCTTCAGTAGACCCGGGTTCGAATCCTCGGCAAGGCGTATGATTTAATTCTGTTAAGGGCACAAAGAAAATCATAACCTGCACAGTTCACGGCGACTGCACTAGCCAGACGGCTTAATTCCTCAGGCTCATAGACCCCCTGCCATACACCGCAAGGTACTATATTGGCAGTAAATGACAGTTTTTTTGTTTACTCCTTACTGACACAATTACATACCTACTTACATATCTAAATATCTGTCTACACATTTATTTAACTACCTCTATACCTATCGCCGGTCTCCCTGGCCTAGGCGCTAGCGACTTTCTCCGTAATCCCGTATACTCTCGTGAGTAACGTGACGACGGCGAGAATCGGTAGCGGTTCTAACCGCGTCGGTAACTTACGGGGTATGTGAGCCGGTCACTCAGAAAACAATGACAAACTAATGAGCGTAATCTTGCCAAGAAATCAACAATCAGCTGAAAGATGCTGCTGTTGACAGCGATATCCTGTAAAGGATATGCAAATATTCTTTTTTCTATACCTATCTGAACACTGACCTATCGCATTACATACCTGGCCACATACTTACAACACGGAGGAGAGTGAGTTCCCTTGAAGCAAGATGGCGGGACATTTCTTCGTCCCGTGAAATGGAACGTGTTTTTTTCCGAAATGTTTATGGATTAAGTGTGTTTTTCGTGGTGAAATGGAGTTCGGACCGTGCAACGGAGTTCGTGCACGCACGCCCGGACTTCCTTCGGCGTATCATCGGCGCCCGGTGGCGATAGTTAAACCTAACATGACGACCAGACGACAGGGAAGGACACAGCGTGGGAAGAGGGCAGGCGCTCGCAGAAGGCGTTTAAAATGTGACATATTGGGTATCGGAAACGTTCGAGTACTGTACTGGAACTTTGCATCATTTAGTCAACGCCGACCCATTCTTGAAAAACTACTCTACGGAAACGATATTGTAGTCTTGCAAGAAACACAGCTCGGCGACGGAACAGTCAATATCGCGGGATTTCAGGGATTCTTTAACAGGCGGCACCTCGGACAGGCCATTCTGGTCTGCGACAACATACTAGTGTCTGAGATCGATATGTCTTCCTGGAACAGTGATGCCCTGCAAGTGCAGGCATTAAGAATAATGACGCCAGTGCAGCTTGTAATCGTGAACGTTTATGCGCGAAATGGGAAGTTCGACGTGCAACAATGGCAGAGTTTGTTCGATATGGATGAAAGGCATACCATCTACTGTGTCAATGCCAGAGGCAGTCAATGTGGGAATTGCATCACCAATAGACAGGGAGAAGATCTGGAGGATGCCCTGGCATCTGCTGCCCTAATCTGTCTTGAATGATGGGAAGGTCACTAGAATAGCCATTCGACCAGGTGACTCTGACAGCGTCATTGACTTGGCTCTGGTGTAGCCCACCATCGCACCAAGGTGCCGGTGGGGCACACTGGGATACCACGATAGTGACCACTACTCTTGTGTCATCCTGAACAAGAAAGACAGGGCCATGAGTCAAAGAAACAAGACAAATGCCTTCCCGTACGACAACACTGGTCAAGACGCCATAAGCAAGATCAGAAGAAGAAAACTAACTTCCTCCCGCAGGAGACAAGAAAGATGGTTGCAGCCACCATGGTGGAAAGGAGAGGTCGAGAAGGCATGGCTGGGAAAAGAGGCAGGCTGTCAAAGACTGGCAAAAGGCCAGAAAGGCTAATATGCCACAGGCTGAGTTGGCGAACCTGAAGACTGAGGTCGATAGGACGATGACTTTATTCAAATCCTGCGCCAAACAGGCCAAGGCCGAGAAATGGGACGAGTTCTGCAGAAAGGTGTGCTCCGAGCGATCTCTTACGACATTCTGGCGCCTCCATAAGAGCATGAACGGTGTTGCACAACGTAGAGGTATTCCAGACTTTCAAGGCACAAACCTCACATGGAAAAAGTCGGATGCGGATAAAGGTAAGGCCCTTCTTGCACGCTACATAGAACAGACTGACCAGAAAGACGAGCCCGCCAGACAGAGGACCACAACGACACTCTCTCAGTTGTGCGAGGGGGTCGGGACAGACGAAGAATGGATAATCACAGCTGAGATAATGCGTGCGATGCTCAAGAAATCACCTAACACCGCCCCAGGCCCAGACGGCATCCGATATGGTGACCTACTGGTGATATCAGAGGATGACGTGGAAGAACTGGCCAGAGAATTCAACACCAGTGTCCAGAGGGGTCAGATCAAAGAAGAATGGCTACACAGCTACTTGCTGCCGCTGCCAAAATCGAACAAAGACCATTCCAAGATAAGCGGCTACAGAATCATTACGATGCAGAACACTGCTGGCAAGTTACTGGAGAAAATTGTAGCACACAGACTTGCTTGTGACTTGGAACAACTCAGCTGCTTCCCGCCCACACTTGGAGGATACAGACGCAACAAAGAGTAATGGCTGAATGCGGCGGTCTTTGCTCAAGATGTTTACGAAGGATTTCAGGTCAGAGAAGAGACATGTGCGGCCGCCATAGACTTAGAGGACGCATATAACAGAGTATCTTTCGAGCACTTGATGCAAATCCTTCTCAGACTGAAAGTGCACCCTCACCTTGTACGATGGATAGCTGCAGTTCTGCTCCAAAGGAAGGTGGTGCTAAGATGCGGGAGTTGGTCTTCTGAGCCGATACCGATATGTCCAGGATTGCCGCAGGGATCACCACTGTTACCAGTACTATTCAACGTATATACGGTGCCGATCACTGAAAAACAGTTGGACGGGAGGGGTAGGACTCTGTCATTCGTTGACGACATCCTTGTGTATCGACAGGGTCGAGATAGACAGGCGGTTGCCAATGATATGCAGGGCGAACTAGATCGAATTTCCTCATGGTGTGCTGATGCCGACGCCCTTGTCAACCCTGCAAAGGCATCGGTTACATGGTTCTCCCTAAACAACCATATTGTAAAAACAGACCTGCCGGCAGTAAGAATGGATGGGAGCATTTTGAGTAGAACCCAGTCAATGTCATATCTTGGCGTGAGGCTTGATCGTAGCCTGTCCTTCAGAGATCATGTCGATTATGTCATAACGAAGGCTCGAAAAGGTCTGTCAGCAATGAGAGTCATGGCGACTGCCAATATCGAGCAAAGACTGCTAATACTTCTGTTCCAAGGACTTGTGCTTTCACGCATCGAGTATGCCCTGGCCATCCTCACTGTCAGCCCTACACAGATTGGAAGACTTGAAAAGGTACAAAACGAAGCCATGCGCATCATTTTGGGCTGCACGAGAGGCACCAGCTGTGTAGCAATGAGATACCTCCTTGACTTCCCGACAATGGAACACAGGATCAAGATCTGGAGAGCTCGTGCATACTTAAAATAAGTGCAGATGAGCAGCACCCTCTGCATGACGCTATATTCAGAGAAAAGGGTGACAGGCTAAAGAGGGGCAAATCATGGATGGGTCGGGCGGAAGATGTCGTCAGACAGGTCTGCAGTCTTACCAGTATCAACCCCGGCAAGGAATGGGTGCCGGTGCCTCCAGCTTTTAAGTGCACTTTCTCCTGCATTATCACACTCGACAGACGGTGCAGAGAGCAGAACCCTGCCGCTGTCAATGCAGAGGTTAACGCGCTCATCTATGAACACTCAGATAGCCCCGAAGTGCTCATCTATACAGATGGATCTGTTGTAAAGCAGCAGAGAAGTGCGTGGGCATTTACAGCCCGTTCAGCGGGCCGAACCGTTCAAGAATCCAGTGGTGCCCACTCTATGACCACGAGCAGCATGACGATGGAGGTGATGGCAGTTACACAGGCTTTCATATGGCTGGAATCACAGCATTATACCAACGTGTGTGTACTAAGTGATTCAATGAGCATGATTCAGAAGGTCGAAGCTGGATCTGTACGTAGACAGTGGACTGAGTCGCTGCGGAAGTCTGTTGTCCGTAAAGTCACCTTCATCTTCGTCCCGGGACATGCGGGAGTCGAGGGAAATGAACGAGCTGATAAACTGGCTGGCTCTGCACCCCCTGTAGATGGCCAGCCCATGGATCGTGCCGATGTTATTAACGTCCTCAAAGATATGGCGAGAACAGAGGACTTTGACGTCAGTGAATCCACATCGCTGTCCAGGATGAAAGACTTGGGATTAAGAATCGGCACAGCCAGACGCGAGAGGTACATCGGGAAAACAAGGCGCCTCGTCAACCAACACAGAACTGGCACTATTAGCCACAGGACGCTGATGCATATGCTGGGGGGAGGATCTGAGCACCTATGGACTTGTCCGGAGTGCAATGAAGATACCCCAACTGATAACTGATAACTGATAACTGATAACTGACTGATACTTACAACACAAGTTGCCTATCTACATAGCAAGCTACTTATCAGCTCCTTACAAGTCATCTATCGATTACTACAGTGTACCTATTTACATAGCTTCTGCTTACATAACTATCTACTTAACTCCCTGCCTACCTACTCGTTCAATACATAAGTATCTAAATTTGTTTAATGCAATATTTTTGTTTTTATTTTGTAATGTTAGCTGTAATAATAATATACATAATAATAATATAAATTTAGCACTGAAAGCTTTGAAATATTACTTCACAAAGAAATACGATTGCCTTAATCTCACCGTACAAGCCATGCTGGTATTGTGGGCAATGAAAGACGGATGGTCGGGCTGGTGCTACCACTGGGTCCGAGGGTCAACCGATATACCGAGCCTACATCATGCATCATCACCCACTGAATGCCCATGATTCTATAAGAATATGGAGGTAGCACCATATACCGATTATGTCTCAAGGCTTGTACAAGTTTAATTTCTTTTTTCACTTTCCAAATTTCCTAGTGCTAGAAACGCTGGTCTTGACTTGTATTTTCTTATTTTTATTAAATCTGGATTACACCGACACGTCTTCACCTACAGATGACTATGACGGAAGAAACCTACAATGGCTACCCCTTCAGTTGCCGCCTCACGTTCATCTGATCATTTCCGTGACCACCGACGACAAATCTCAGTGCCTATCAGTAGCCAGAAAGTTACTCAATGACAATGGCAGGTGTTTTCTGGAGATTTCTCAACTTCCGGTTGACGTAGCTCTTACTGCCTTAAAGCACCGGCTAAGTGTGGCCAAGCAACAGATAACAGACGAACAGTGGGAGATGTGTAAGGACGCTTTCAAGAAGTGCCCTTTGCCACTTTTTCTGCAGGTAATGAATATTACGTCAGACATATATCCTGTTAACTTTACAAGACAATCACTCAATCGAATGGATAGAAACATGGTTTTACAGAAGAATGACTTCAGCATATAAACAGATAGTGGCTGGCCGAGTGACTAGAATGCCGGGCTCGAATTTACATGGGTTGGAATTCTCGGTAAGGTGTGGAATTTGTCTGTCGGAAGCAAGTAACAAAATAAATAAACACTAATCTGCACAGTTCGTGGCGACTGAACTAGCCAGGCGGACTTAATTCATCAGGCTCAAGACCCCCATGTCCAATACCGCAAGGTACTATAGGCAGTAGATGACAGTTATATTAAATAAGTAAGAATCCGAGATAGCACAGTGGCTAGACGCTGGCCTGCCTATCCGATAGTCAAGGGTTCAACCCACATCCTGGTGGATAAGAATTTTAAAAACTGACTAGGGCTCATAGCTACAGTGAGTACTAAACATCGTCATGGGAAGTAACGGTGAATGGTGTGATATTAACCATATCACCATGCGACGACTGGTCTATACAAAATATGGACATAGCACAATACGCTCAATGCGTCTTGAGATATGTATAGGGGTATATTTACCAACTTAAATAAACACGACATCATTGGAGCCACATACATGTCCTTGAAAACAACGAAAACACTTTACATATAATCAATTATAACATATTATAAAATTGAGAAATATCTTAGAATCGCGTGCTTGCTGTGTTACAAAAGAGGTAATTTTGACATGTAACTAATTGGAATATATATATATATATAAGGGACGTTTATTTGACACTCGTTCCAATGGCTTAATTACAAAAGCATGAAAGAAAAAGAAACATTACAGGTGTGGTAGAATTAAACAAAGCATTCATTTTGAATGAAGTATGCACCATGGGATGGTCAAAAGAACTCGCCGTAGGCATTTAGGCCAGCATCCCATTTCTTAGATAGGCGGCGAATGCCGTCCGCAAAAAAGGATTGTGGTTGCTCACTGAACCAAGTGTTCACGCTTTCATTACGTCTGCATCTGTGTGAAATCGTTGCCCCTTGAGAGCTTTTTTTAGAGGTCCGAACAAATGAAAATCACATGGTGACAAATCAGGACTATAGGCTGAATGTTGCAGAATTTCCAATTTCTTCCTTGCTAATGCTTCCTGCACAATCTTTGCGACATGCGGACGAAGCATTATCGTGCAGCAAAATCACACCGCGATAAAGCATGCCGGGTCGTTTATTCTTGATGGCTTTTTTGCAGCTTGTCTAGTGTTTGCATATAGTGGGTAGAGTTGATGTTGACACCAGGTTCTTTAAAGTCGGCGAACAATAGCCCTTCATGGTAAAAACATGCACTCAGCATAACATTACTAGCGGAAACCTGTAACTTGATTTGTTTGGCTTTTGGTGATCCAGCATTATTCCATTGCATGCTCTCTCTCTCTCTCTCTCTCTCTCTCTCTCTCTCTCTCTCTCTCTCTCTCTCTCTCTCTCTCTCTCTCTCTCTCTCTCTTGCTGCTCGGCTCAAAGTGATGACACCATGATTCATCGCGTGCAAGTATGCGGAAGATAAATGCATCACCCTCCAATTTGTAACGCAGCAAGTGGTTCAAACACCATCTCATGCGTTCCTCTTTTTGGTGGTCGGTCAACATCCGTGGTACCCACTGTGAACACACCTTCCGATATTGCAGTTTCTTACGAACGACCTGTTGAATTGTCCCAATTCACACATCAAATTCTTTCGCTAGCGAACGTATGCTTCGACAACGGTTCATCTGTACTGCTGCATCAATTTTGGCGATAGTTTTTTTCTATTGCAACAATATGCGCTTGACCCGCCGTCGAAGATCTGTCGTGAACTGACGTCCTCTCCGAAACATTCGTGCCCAGTCTGTTGTCTTCGACACACATTTGTTACCGTACGGTGCCTGCATTCTTCGATGAATGTCCACTGGTCGACATCCTTCAAATGAAAGAAACTGAATCACCGCTCTTTGAGCTTCTTTGGATGGATTTTGGATGAACCCGGCGATTTTTTCTCAACGGTCAGAAACAGAACCTATGCATCATGGGACGATAAGCATGTGCTCTTTTATTCATTGGTGAGTACTTATCACATGACTTTGACATGATCATGTTCAACGTACGTAATTACGCGCGGTGCGGCACGAACGGATTTCGAATGAACGCCCTATATATATATATATATATATATATATATATATATATATATATATATATATATATATATATATATATATATATATATATACGCTCACACACACACATACACACACACACACACACGCACACACACACACACACACACACACACACACACACACAGACACTCAGAATTTAATTGGACAGCCGAAATGAGCAATCTTGACAATCTTGACATTTTGAGGGAGAAAAAGTCACAAAGACAACTTATCACATTCTGAGAAGACAAAAACTGGAATATGTTGTGACAACCGAAGAGATTTGCGGAGAGACAGATAGATAAAGCGGGAACAGATTCTTGATTGTCTGGTGTCATGGCACGGAAAAGAGTCAACACACGAACTGATCTATGACGTCGGAGATTGCAATTTGTGGAGAGACATGATCGCCCACGCCAGCCAGCAAGGCACTAGATGATGATGATGATGATGATGATGATGATGATGATGATGATGATGATGATGATACGAGAGAAGAAGAAAGTTATTGACATTCTACAATACTGGAACATCGAAGAACACTGGCTACTAAACAATACAATTTCTCCGAAACTACACTACCTTGGTCATTTTAAACGTTACAGAGGCTTCGGAAGAATACTGACGGAGGGCGTGGTTCCTGCAAGAATAGGCAGGTGTCGACAAGCACGAAGGTAGAGATCGGGCGATGCAGGCAGCTTGGACATGTGGATACATGAGGAGCGAGAAACGGACAGAGATCTACAGCATTTTCGACACACCGTTTATGGTAGCGACCTTCTGCAACGACCTGCCACATCATGCTGATAAAATAATTCCTTGACGCAACCATTATGAGACAAGAGCAAGGGAAAGACAAGGCAATAAATAAATAGATAAATACATAGATGGCGTGACCATATTTGTCAATCGGCACAAGAAGACAGGAATGATCCGAGACTCTTGTAAGCGTGAGGAACTGCCAGCCATACCCACTCACCCCATCGGAATTTGCACATACAGAGGTTGATGACCGATTTTAATTAGGCTCGGTAGACCTCGGAGCCGTACTGGTCGCAAAAGAGGATCATGCTACCTTTGTGGATTAGACCTGTGCCACTAGCTTGCTCTTTACACAAAAGCACTGACCAATATGCCATTGTGACTGCACGTGCAAAAATACACTTATACAAAGATCCACCGTAAACAAAGTAACAGTCATTATTTGTTGTTTCAACATTAGTAATTGCAACTCTTAGGACTGATAACATGATATTTTACTGCGTTTATTCGCTGTGACGCTTGACAGGTCTTAGTCAGATATGACTGAGCTACCGTATGACAGTAGACGGTACTACCTGCTTTCTGTTAGCGCCGAATAAAGCGCGGCGCTTACCAAACCCGACACCTATTGTACCAACGGCTTTGGGTAGAAGATGCAATTGGGAGGGTACCAGCCTTATCCTGGTGCAAGGAAATGCAACCTAAAGACAACATGTCATGGTAGGGCAGACCAGGCCCTAAGCCTTGTTTGGCAGCTTGTCTAGGATCGAAGCTCAGACAGGCGGACAGTTAGAGCATTGCTCTGCTGATCCGGCAATTTCTGCAGCTTGCTTTGCTCCAGATGTATTGGTGTTACCATTTCTCCGGAGTGAACTAGGTTAGCCGAGAGAGGGATCATGCTGCATGGTCTCTATATGTTTGCCAAGGTTTTATGCTATGGAGATGTATAATTCCATCCCTGGTCTTAACCGGTCTCTGAATCAAAGCAAGAGGTAGCAGTTAGGGTTATAAATCTGTGTCAATTGGTACAGACATGGGGCGTCACCGGTTGCCTCTGACGGTGGAGACACCTACAGGTGTCACTGATCAGCTACCGCTAGTCTCAAGCTGGGCAGCCCCCGGTTAATTGGACTCGCAACAGCCTGCCTGCTTCAATGGATGCTTGGGCCTAAGACAAAATCTGAATCGTAGCTGGACAACCAATGCACCAGGTACTACTAAAAAGAAAAATATAAACCTCAGGCTACAGCTTACAACCTGAAACGTAAGAACCATGTGTCCAGGATTATCCACTGACGTGACGAATATTGATGATGTGAGAAAAACGGCCGTGACTGATGCCGAACTCAATCGTCTTAACATTGATATTGGTGGCCTGCAGGAGACTGAGGAAGGGTTATTCAGGGAAAGCAATTACACCTTTTTTGGAAGGGTAGAGGGCAGACAGAAAAAAGGCAACAAGGTGTGGGTTTTGCAGTGAAGAATTCACTACTTGGAATGATTGAAATTCCAGCTGGAGGTAATGAAAGACTATTATCATTGCGCTTGACAACCTCTTGTGGTTTTGCCACCATTATTACTGCATATACACCGACACCCACTTCCTCTGATGATGTGAAGGATTCGTTCTATAAGGAGTTAGTCTCTGTGACCAAGGCCGTTAAAAAATCCGACTACTTTTTTCTGTTCGGTGATTTCAATGCTCGTGTGGGCAAGGACTTGAGTTCATGGCCAGTGTGCCTTGGAAAATACAACATCGGTCGCATGAATGCAAATGGGCAAAGGCTGTTGGAGCATTGCACCAGAAATGACCTGTGTATTGCAAACTTCTTTTTTAAAACAAAAGAGCTGCACAAGGTCACATGGAAGCATCCAAGATCCGGCCATAGGCATCAGCTGGACTTCATCATCACACGTAGACAACATTTGAACCATACATCATTAACTCGAAGTTTCTACAGTGCTGACTGTGATACGGATCATTCTTTGGTTGTTGCAAGGGTTAGACTGAGACCAAAGAGAATCTACACAGCTAAACACAAATCTAGCCCCAGGATTAATATTATTAACACCCACGATCCTGATAAATGGTTTGGGTTCCAACAGCAACTTGAAGACGCTTTCACTGATACATCATAAAATTGTACAGCAAGTGAAAAGTTGGGTAAACTTAAGGAAAATCTTCATAAAACAGCGGTAGGGGTTTATGGTACTGTAGATCATAAGAGGCAGGACTGGTTTGCGGCAAACAGTCAGACACTGCTGCCCTTGATTGATAAAAAGTAGATAGCTCTCTTAAGAAACAACGAAAGAACAACGCGTAACACTCTCAGTGAGCTGAAGAAAACTAGGAAGGATGTACAAAAGGCTGCCAGTCAGTGTGCAAATCACTATTGAATCAAGTTACGTGAATCCGTTCAAAATTTATGTGATAAGGAAAACATCAGAAGTATGTATGAAGGTATAAGGAAAGCCTGTGCTCCGATGATCAAAAGAAATGAACCACTGAAAACCTTAACTGGAGAAATCATCACTGATAAGAAACAGCAGATGAATAGATGGGTAGAGCACTATTTGGAGCTTTATTCAAGTGAGACCAAACTAGCGGATGATGCCCTCAACACCATAGAGGCCTTGCCAACTTTGACTACCTGGACACACTTCCCACCATAACAGAAGTTGCTAGAAGGCTATAAAGGAACTTGCAACTAGCAAGGCTCCAGGTAAGGGTGGGATTCCAATAGAGATTATCAGTTGTGGGCAAGACACACTCAAATCTGCAGATCCACGAGCTAATAGAGCTATACTGGCGAGAAGGACAAGTCCCACAGGATTTCAAAGATTCAAGCATCATAACACTGTACAAGAACAAAGACGATCGGAGCGACTGTAACAGCTATAGGGGTATCTCACTTCTGTGTATTGTTGGGAAAGTATTTGCCAGAATTGTTCTGCGCAGACTTTAAGTCCTGGGAGATCAAGTCTACCCCGAATCACAGTGTGGCTTCCAACAGAACAGGTCTACCACTGATATGATATTCTTATTGCGACAAATGCAAGAAAAATTCCGTGAGCAGAATCAGCCACTGTTTATTGCCTTCATCGACCTCACAAAGGCATTTGATTTGGTAAGTCGTGAGGGTCTGTTCAATGCACCAAAGAAGAGTGGCTGCCACCAGCTCCACTGGCCATTGTGGAATCGTTCCACACAGGCATGAAAGGTATAATCAAGTTTGATGGTGCGACTTCAGAAGAGTATGAAATCTAGAGTGGAGTTATGCAACGGTATGTACTAGCTCCAACCCTCTTTGGAATATATTTTCACTTCTACTGAAATATGCCTTTCGTGATCAGGATAGTGGTATATACATTCACTCACGCTCAGATGGCGGCCTTTACAATGCTCAGAGATTGAAGGCCAAGACCAAAATTAGGAGGGTACTGATACGAGAGTTGCTTTTTAGCAGATGATGCTGCAATTACGACGAACTCTGAGGAAGAATTACAACGTCTCCTATCTGCCTTCTCCAATGCTTGTTCTGAATTTGGTTTAACAATTAGCAAAAAGAAGACACAGATTATGTCAATGGTGCACATGTCGTACCATCAATCTTTATTTATGACGCCGAACTAGAGATAGTAGACCATTTTACATATCTGGGATCAAAGGTAAATTGCAAATTATCCCTCGATCAGGAAATCAACATCAGGATTGGTAAGGCAGCAACAAAAATGAACAGGTTAACAAAAAGAGTCTGGGAGAACAGGAAGCTTACTGCCAAAACAAAAGTCCGTGCCTATCAAGCCTGTGTCCTTAGTACTTTTCTTTATGGCAATGAAGCCTGGTCAACTTACTCACACCAAGATAAACGCTTAAA
Organism: Cepaea nemoralis; assembly: GCA_014155875.1. Taxonomy (NCBI): domain Eukaryota; kingdom Metazoa; phylum Mollusca; class Gastropoda; order Stylommatophora; family Helicidae; genus Cepaea; species Cepaea nemoralis. The sequence goes on from JACEFZ010007503.1 coordinate 444,715, forward strand.
CAGCTTTCATATGTTGTGTCTGTGAAGAATACTTGGTATTAAGTGGCAAGACAAAATCACAGATACTGAAGTATTGGAAATATTAGGTTGTGTGACGGTTTGTTCCATGCTCAGTCTTCGTAGACTTAGATGGATAGGACATCTTAGGAGGATGGATGATGGTAGGAGAATGGGTGAATTACAGATGGGTAGGCGATCTCAGAGTCGGCCTCTACTACGATACAAAGATGTGCGTAAGCGGGACATGATTGATACAGGCATTGATAATGCACATTGGAAGCAAGTCGCCGCTGAACGTGTTGCATGGAGGGCCAATATCAGAAATGGAATAAAGACAAAGGAGAAAATGATTGCAGATAAGTCACACACCGTGCGTGTGAGACGTAAGATGTTGCATGATGGTGGAAATGTCCATGTGTTCACATGCATCCACTGAGGACGAACATTTACAGCCCCAATTGGCCTTATCAGTCACATTCGCTACCGCCGTGGGTTGTAGTTATTATTATGTTTGAAGCACAATGTAGCAAACTATCGTCTGTCAACACGGCAAGGTGGCAATGATGACGTTCGCTGTGAACCTCAAGGGTAGTCCATACACGTGCTACTGCTTCTAGTGCACTTCATTTATTTGTGCGCGTGGATTAGTTTCCTCTATTACCAGTGTCACACGCTATCAGCGAGGTACTTGAAATTTACGTCCTTAATTCAAGGACGAGAAGTCAAGATTTTAGTACAACTGGCCGGTGTAGGGGTTCAACCTGCTATCTCGGCATCAGCACACCGGAAGTTTAAGAGCTAAGGCACGTATCCATTCGGCCATTGTAACTTCCATAACACGTGTATATTGTTCTTTATTTACAGATATTAATCACTGAGGCAACCAGGTGGACATCCTACATGACGCCAGGCACAGTGCAGGTCGGAGAATCTCTGAAGCATGCATTGGGTCTCCGTTTTGCCAGACTTGAGTTTGACCACGGTGAGACGTTGACACGAAGAGCTCTTGGATACATCTCAGCGTCCAGGCATGGCCTGACCAGTAATGAGTTGGAAGATATTTTGTCCTCTGATGTCATGGTCACTGATGACATGATGGCCACGTACAAACTGCCGCGACGACGCTTACCAACTTTGTTATTGACTCGTTTACAAGAAGATATTGATGATCTAATTCTAGAGTGTAGGGCAGACAACGTGAAAACCATAACCTGGGCACATTCGGCAATTGCCGAAGCAGCGGTGGAAAGGTATGTGAGCCAAAGAGACAAAGCATTGTCATTGCACAAATCCTTAGCTGAATATTTCTCTACGATGTGGACTGACAAAACAGCGTCACTTTCATCATTGTTTGTACCACACGATGAGCCTTATAATGGAGCTGCCGAATGTTGCAGTCATGTGTCCAACATTCGTTCTCTGATTGAACTTCCTTATCATTTAAGGAAATGTCAAAAGATAACGCAACTAAAACTATCTTGTCTGTGCAACTATGAATGGATGCTGGCACGTTTATGCGAAACATCGCTTGAGTCTCTGCTAGAAGAATATGATGCCACTCTGAAAGAAGGACCTCAAGATTCAGAAATAAAGATTGTGATGAATGCGCTTCTTTTGTCACGGGAGGCTCTGATTAATGAACCGCGCCAGTTGGCATCTCAGCTCATTGGGCGATTGCAACGGATTGTAACCGCAGACAACCCGAAATCTCCAGGAGATCCAAAGACATACCCAAGTCTGCATCTACTACTGGCAGCAGCAAAACAGCCATCCATCCCGTCTTTGATACCCTCCATGGAGTGTCTGCATGAACCGGGAGGAATTATGTTTGATGCACTTTCTGGACACACGGCTGCAGTTTCAGCTGTGACTATAACATCTGATGGCACTCGTGTACTGACAAGCTCCGAGGACGGAACAATGAAAGTCTGGGATGCTCGCTCTGGGAAAGTGTTTAAGTCTATAGACGGCGTGAGCTATAAAGTGTCCACTATCAGAACTGCTCTAAACAATACTCTAGCTATTACTGTTGAAGGCTCACATATTAGAATGTGGGATATAAACTCAGCTATGTGTGTCTTCGCTATTGATCAATATATAGACCCAGCTCGTATCTCAATAGCTGCAGATGGAAAAATTTTAGCCGCAGTATATGATGGTTCAAACATGCTTCGTTCGTGGAACCTGGATGGGTTTTCCATGTTGTGTCAGATGCAGATACCAGATACAAGTATTCACAAAGACAACTCTATTCTCATAGCCAACCTCTCTCGGGGTGAAAACATACTGCTTGCTTTCAGAAGCGGTAATTCTGCAAATGTTCATAATGCCCGAAATGGGAAAATATTCAAACAACTACAATGCCATGACAAGACGTCGTCAATCGTTGCATTGGTAGTAACCAGTGAGTACTTCATCCTTTGCTGCAGACAACAATCTGTCACACAACAGGAAATACAGGCTATAGAGCTGTTTGACTCAGTTAAAGGAACATTCATAAGAACTATCCGAGGCTGCTCCAACGACAACATCACGGAGTTGACAACAAACTCCATCGGAAGTCATGCAATTGCATCCTGCCCAAACTTTCGGAGCGGAGTCTCGGATATTGCTGTATTTAACTTGGAAACCGAAGACCATAGACATCTGGTGTCTCATCCGGGTATCGACACGATGTGTGTCTGCTATGATTTTAGCTTCTGTGTCACAGGTGACTCTGGACAGAAGTATCTGAAAGTGTGGAATCTCAGCTCCATTGTCAACAAGCAGATACCGAAGCCAAAGAAGCTGTATGGTTTGTTAGAGATATGGCCAATGGTGGATAATCCAAGGTAATGGTCATTCTGTGCATTAAGAGTGTTGAAAGAGAGAGAGAGAGAGAGAGAGAGAGAGAGAGAGAGAGAGAGAGAGAGAGAGAGAGAGAGAGAGAGAGAGAGAGGAGACAGACAGGCAGACAAGCACACAGACATACATACAGACAGGCAGACAGCCAGACAGACAGATATTAAGAACGAAAGAACTTTATTTTGAAAGGGTCACAAATTGGGCTCGCAGGCCCGTCTTACATTCGGCCTTTCCAACCATTCATCGTATGTATATCAGTTATCTATAGTGCATGTTGCATTCACATAGAAACGCCATTGTTCAACTAAAGTTGTGAACAAAAACAATACATTTTACCTTGTTATGAGACAGGCTGGCAGGCAGACAGGCATACATGCACACACATAAACACACTCAGACACGCATAAACACACATACATGCATACATCATTTACACAAACTTTCACAGTTATACACCCACTCAGTAACACACACACACACACACGCAAACACACACCCACCCACACACACACACACACACGCACACACACACACATACACACACACACAACACTCCCTCCTTCTCATACACATATACCCACTCACAATCACTAACAAACATTTACTCATTCATCATACTCTATTCCCCTCCCCCTCTCTCTCTCTCTCCTCTCTCTCTCTCTCTCTCTCTCTCTAAAGTGTTAAGACTATCATATGTTTGTACAACTGAATGCACAGAGTAATTGGCGGCCATTTTCCCCCCGGGTAGTAAACAACGAGAGCAGGTATAAAATATGAAACCGAGTCCCGGAGCAACATCTCACTATGGGTCTATGATGTGCTGACTGGATCTCACCTTCTCTCTGTGTATCCTCCAGCCTCTCTGCCCCTGCATTCCAACATGCCGGTTGTCACGACGCACATCAACTGTCCCTTTCTCATGATGTTCCCAAAGAATGTGCATTATCTCTTACTGATGCCAGTAACCAGTTCTCTTTCTGGGTTAGATTCTGTCAAAATATCTTCATTGGCGTTTTTATCTGTTCATCGTGTTCTCATTATTCTCCCGGTAATGGCAGACAGCTGTGGTTATTTATAGTCTAAGGTTCATCACTTTGTGAAGGCCTCAGCGCAAGAAGGAATAAATGAGGAGTATTTCCTTTCCATATTGAACGTCGAGATCTCACATCGAACTCTGGTCCCACCGCGCTCATGGCATAGTCAGCATAACGTCCTAAACATTACAACAACGCACCCGCTCATCATTCGTTTATAAAACTACATCTTTGCTGCTTCCTTATAATGCCTCGGTAATCTTCTACTGGTAAATGATCCACTTGTTTACGTCAAGACGAGTAAAGAAAACATCTAAGCTATAATGATAAATCACAGGCGGTTACCGACGTTGATAGTGAAGGAAAGATTGGCCACCTATTCCTCCTTGCTCTCAAGTCTACAAAATACAGCGTGTATTTTTAATGACTGTGCAGTTTTTTGAAAATATTGCCGTTCCAATTTTCTGTTCGCCCTCTGTGGAGTTCATGTAATGTAATAGGTATATACAAAACATGGAGCGGAAATATTTTCAAAAACTGCAGTCATTAAACCTACACCCTGTATAATAGCCCTATTACATCACAGATCCACTGCAGAAAATTGCTTTACGATAAATTATTATTATTTAAATAAATTATTGATACGGATAAATTATCACGTGTGAGGAACACCTGTAGTGAAATTAACTATTTGAGAATGATTAGTTATCATCACATATGATTGGAACTTGAGTCGGCTGGGATCGAGTCTAACACATTTACAACGTTTATTCTCAGGTATGTGGTTACTAAGGCAGTCAACAATGGACCAATCAGCGTCTGGAACGTCAGTAAGGGCAAATGCCTGCAGTCTGCAGTGAGAATAGAACGAGGATTGACCGAGGGAACTGACGCTCTGGTGGTCAGAAACACCAGACTGGTCATTCTCACAGATCGAGGGCTATCAAGTATCAGCGATAACACACTTCCTGTGTTCCGGACTGTCCTGGTCTATGACCTCAAGGTGAAGAAGTACATCAGGAAACTAACAGGGTGTTATATAGTACCCGCACCGTCTCACGAGTACACATTGCTGGACAGCGAGAGTTTGTTGGGACCTTCGGATAACAGGTCACACTTCATTATTTGGAGCCTTGTGTCGGGGCATCCTGTGTACAGAATTAAGACTGCCTTCAAGGAACTGGAGATAAGTAAAGTGAATAGCACCATGCAAGTGATGGATGGAGCTAAAGCCAACAGGCGAACTGGAGCTAAGATAGCCTCTATGGAGACAAGAGCTCGACTCAAGTAATTAATGTTTTTTGTTGTCTGGCTATTGGTAGATTATTTCAGTTAGGTGTATGTCTTTCGTAGGATGCCGCAAATAACAACAGCAATTTTTCTTTGGCCTGTGAAATTGTTTCTATTCACCTTTTAGTTTGCCATTGCTGTCTGAGCGACCTACACTCATACTATTGTACACAAGGCAGTCTGCTTCCAAATAGTCGGCGGCTGATTTCGAACCCCATTAGTGGGATTATAAAACTTCGTTCATTGCTTCTAAGCCACACGCACTGCGATACATTAGTAAGGACCCTTCTAGAAGTCTTAGGGCGCCTTGGACATATGGTGCTGGACCCATATTTGTATAGACTACTCGACACTTGGTGGGTAATGTGGTCTATAGCAAGCCGGCATCCATTTTCCTTTTTGTAGATTAACTGATTAAATGCCATGGGATGAGTAATCGTCCGAAGCAACTTCCTTTATCTGCCATGGGCCTGTATACAGTGTGGTCCCTATGCAACCCCCTTCAATTTGATATATAATACAACATGTCTGCAACCATATGAACAACTTTTATGTCATAGCTGAGAAACATCCATACGTCCCATTTTCCACCTTCCGTTTTTGTTTGATACAAACCTACTCTTTGTTTAGCACTGAATCTATTAATGTAAACACAATCCCCTTTGGTACATGTATATGTAAAGTAGTGTAAATGCAATCCGCCGATGTTGTATATAAGTTAATGCAAATATAACTACTCTATGATATATGTAATAGGTCAAGTACTTCTTTTGCGCTGCTTAAGATATAGACGTATGATGATCCATCCATCCATCATGTGCCATGCCGATAAGTGTGGGCGGTCATGATTCGATGATAATAGGCAGTGTAAATCAATAAATTCAAATATTTGGGAGTCATCATCGCATCAGATGAAATATGTGTGACAGATCAAGCAAAGGTGCATCTCAAAATGATCTTTAGAAATACATCTATTTCTTTGAATATCAGAACGAGAGTACTGCATGTTGTATCGTAACCTGTTCTGCTGTATGGCAGTGAATCATGGAATGCCAATCAACACATTAGGAAAAGCTTGGAGGCAGTCGAGTGGTTTCTGAGACGAATGTTCTAGAAACATTGGATACATATAACAGCAAATACCAATAGCCTGGAAAAATAAAAATAACACTATAACAAGTATAACAAAGAATCAGCGTTTTTGTGTCGTACAATGAGAAGGGAGGAATTGGAGAACATCGTGGTGATTGGAAAGTTCAACAGTAGAAGAGGCTGGGGCAGACCGACAGAAATTATTCATGATGGACTGAGACGAGGGCATGGAGAAAAGTCACCCAAACTACTGTTCTAGTACACTAAGGACTGAGATATGTGGGGGATACTTCAGCGTCGAGGCCACTTTGTAAGAAACATGATAATTATGTTGATTATAATTAGTTCCAGTCAGGTCTTAGTCAGATATGACTGAGCTATCGTATAACAGTAGACGGTACTACCTGGTTTCTGTTAGCGCCGAACGTTGGGCGGCGCTTACCAAACCCGACACCCCACATTGTGCCAACGGCTTCGGGCGGAAGAGCACAATTGGGAGGGTACAAGCCTTACCCTGGTGCGAGGAAATGCAAGCTAAAGACAAAATTGTCATGGCAGGGCTGACCAGGCCCTAAGCCTTGGTTGGCGACTGGTCTAGGATCGAAGCTCCGACAGGCGGACAGTTAGAGCAATGCTTTGCTGATCCGGCAGCTTCTGCAGCTTGTCTTGTTCCAGATGTAGGGGTGTTACCTTTCCTCTGGAGTGAACTAGGCAGGCCGAGAGAGGGATCATGCTGCATGGGCAACACATGATCTCTATATTTTAGCCCAGGCTTTGTGCTATGGAGAGGCAATAACTCCATCCCTGGTCTTAACTGGTCTCGGAATCAAAGCGAGAGGCAACTGTTACGGGTTATAAGTCCTTGTCAGTTGGCGTAGACATGGGGCGCCACGCGTTGCCTCTGACGGTGGGAGACACCTATAGGTGTCACTGATCAGCTACCGCCCGCCTCAAGCTGGGCAGCCCCCAGCCAATTGGGTGCTGATCCGCCACAGCCTGCCTGCTTCAATGGGTGCTTGGGGCTAGGACAAAATCTGAATCGCAGGCTGTAAAACCAATGCACCAGGTACAAACAAAAATAAAAATAGAAACCTCAAGCTACGGCTTGCAACCTGGAACGTGAGAACCATGTGTCCAGGATTTTCCACTGACTTGACCAATATTGACGATGTGAGAAAAACGGCTGTGATTGATGCCGAACTCAATCGTCTTAACATTGATATTGCTGGCCTGCAGGAGACTCGCCTCGCTGAGGAAGGGTCACTCAGGGAAAACAACTACACCTTTTTCTGGAAGGGTAGAGGGCAGGCAGAAAAAAGGCAACACGGTGTGGGCTTTGCAGTGAAGAATTCGCTACTGGGAATGATTGAAATTCCAGCAGGAGGAAATGGAAGACTATTATCCCTGCGCTTGGCAACCTCTTGTGGGTTTGCCACCATTATTACTGCATATGCACCGACACTCGATTCCTCTGATGATGTGAAGGATTTGTTCTATGAGGGGTTAGACTCCGTGATCAAGGCAGTTCCAAAATCTGACTACATTTATATGCTCGGTGATTTCAATGCTCGTGTGGGCAAGGACTCGAGTTCATGGCCAGTGTCCCTTGGAAAATACAACATCGGTCGCATGAATGAAAATGGGCAAAGGCTGCTGGAGCATTGCACCAGTAATGACCTATGTATTACAAACTCTTTTTTTAAAACAAAAGAGATGCATAAGGTCACATGGAAACATCCAAGATCCGGCCATTGGCACCAGCTGGACTTCATCATCACACGGAGACAACATCTGAACCATATATCATTGAGTCGTAGTTACCACAGTGCTGACTGTGATACAGATCATTCTTTGGTTGTTGCAAGAGTTAGACTGAGACCAAAGAGAATCTACACAGCTAAACACAAATCTAGCCCCAGGATTAATATTATTAACACTCATGATCCTGAAAAGTGCTTTCAGTTTCAACAGCAACTTGAAGACGCTTTCACTGATACACCAGAAAATTGTACAGTAAATGAAAAGTGGGGTCAAATTAAGGAAACTCTTTATAAAACTGCCGTAGGGGTTTACGGCACTGTGGATCATAAGAGGCAGGACTGGTTTGCGGCCAACAGCGAGACTCTGCAGCCCTTGATTGATAAGAAGAAGAAAGCTCTCTTAAGAAACAAGGAAAGACCAACGCGTAACACTCTGAGTGAGCTAAGGCAAGCTAGGAAGGATGTGCAAAAGGCTGCCAGGCAGTGTGCAAATGATTATTGGATCAAGTTATGTGAGTCCATTCAAATCGCAAGTGATAAGGGAGACATAAGAAGCATGTATGAAGGAATAAAGAAAGCCTGTGGTCCAGTGATCAAAAGAAGTGCACCGCTGAAAACCTTGACTGGAGAAGTCATCACTGATAAGAAACAGCAGATGGACAGATGGGTAGAGCACTATTTGGAGCTTTACTCAAGTGAGACCAAACTAGCGGATGATGCCCTAAATGCCATAGAGGCTCTACCAACTCTTGACCACCTGGACACACTTCCCACCATAACAGAAGTTAAGTGTGCTATAAATGAACTTGCATCTGGCAAGGCTCCAGGTAAGGATGGGATTCCAATAGAGGTTATCAGGAGTGGGCAAGAAACACTCACTCTACAGATCCACCAGCTAATAGAGCTATGCTGGCGTGAAGGACAAGTCCCACAGGATTTCAAAGATTCAAACATCATAACGCTGTACAAGAACAAGGGTGATCGGAGCGACTGTAACAACTATAGGGGTATCTCACTTCTGTGTATTGTTGGAAAAGTATTTGCCAGAATTGTTCTGCGCAGACTTCAAGTCCTAGGAGATCAAGTCTACCCCGAATCACAGTGTGGCTTTCGACAGAACCGGTCTACCACTGATATGATATTCTCATTGCGACAAATGCAAGAAAAATGCCGTGAACAGAATCAACCACTGTTTATTGCCTTCATCGACCTCACAAAGGCATTTGATTTGGTCAGTCGTGAGGGTCTGTTCAAGGCACTAAAGAAGATTGGCTGCCCACCAACTCTTCTGTCCATTGTGGAATCGTTCCACACAGGCATGAAGGGTATAATCAAGTTTGATGGTGCAACTTCTGAAGAATTTGAAATCAAGAGTGGAGTTAAGCAAGGTTGTGTACTAGCTCCCACCCTCTTTGGAATATACTTTTCACTTCTACTGAAATATGCATTTCGTGATCAGGATGGTGGTATATACATTCACTCACGCTCAGATGGCGGCCTCTACAATGCTCAGAGATTGAAGGCTAAGACCAAAATTAGGAGGGTACTGATCAGAGAGTTGCTTTTTGCACATGATGCTGCAGTTACGACCCACTCTGAGGAAGAATTGCAATGTCTACTATCTGCATTCTCCAATGCTTGTTCTGAATTTGGTTTAACAATTAGCAAAAAGAAGACACAGATTATGTCACAAGGTGCACATGGGGTACCATCAATCTTTATTGACGACGCCGAACTAGAGATAGTAGACCATTTTACATATCTAGGATCAGTGGTAAATAGCAAATTATCCCTAGATCAGGAAATCAACATCCGGATTGGTAAGGCAGCAACAACAATGAACAGGTTAAGAAAAAGAGTCTGGGAGAACAGGAAGCTTACTGCCAAAACAAAAGTCCTTGTCTATCAAGCCTGTGTCCTTAGTACTCTTCTCTATGGCAGTGAAACCTGGACAACTTACTCACACCAAGAGAACAATTTAAACAGCTTTCATATGCGGTGTCTGCGAAGAATTCTTGGTATTAAGTGGCAAGACAAAATCACAAATACTGAAGTATTGGAAAGATCAGGTTGTGTGACAGTTTATTCCATGCTCAGTCTTCGTAGACTTAGATGGATAGGACATCTTAGGAGGATGGATGATGGTAGAATACCAAAGGATATCTTTTTTGGTGAATTACAGATGGGTAAGAGATCTCAGGGTCGGCCTCTACTACGATACAAAGATGTGTGTAAGCGGGACATGATTGATACAGGCATTGATAATGCACATTGGGAGCAAGTCGCCGCTGAACGTGTTGCGTGGAGGGCAAATATCAGAAATGGAATAAAGTCAAAGGAGAAAATTATTGCAGAAAAGTCACACACCAAGCGTTTGAGACGTAAGATGGTGCATGATGGTGGAAATGACCACGTGTTCACATGCACCCACTGTGAACGGACATTTACAGCGCAAATTGGCCTTATCAGTCACACTCGCTACCGCCATAGTTAAAAGTTATTATGCCTTTTTAGAGCACAAACTATCGTCTGTCAAGACGGCAAGGTGCCAATGAATATAATTAGTACGGATCTGTACGAGGGGCTGGTCATGTCTGTTTTGGAGTATGCAATGGCAATCCTGACTCTCAGCCATAAGCAGATAGAAAGGATGGAAAGGATACAGAATGAAGCTATGCGCATTATTCTTGGATGTACAAGAGATACAGCATGCAGGGCGATGCGCTACCTTCTTGATTTTCCAACCATTGAAGAGAGAATACAAGTTTGCAGGGCACGCGCCTACCTCAGAATTAACGCAAACACACAACATCCACTGCATAGTGAAATTAGGAAGGTGAAGGGCAGCAGGTTAAAAAGAGGACGGTCGTGGATGAGTCAAGCCGAAGACATTCTTCAACAGGTGTGTTCACTTGAGGACTTAGAACCTGGCGAGGAGTGGGTGCAAGTGCCAACAGACTTCTGCACATCCTTTTCAGTTTGCATCCAACTAGATAGAAAATGCAGACAAGAAAATCCGGCTGCTGTTGAGGCTGAAGTACAAGCGTTGATTTTCGAGAATTCGCTAGACGGTGACGCGGTCATCTACACAGATGGGTCGGTCGTCCGACATGTGAGAAGCTCATAGGCCTTTACAGCTCGGGCCGGAGGGAGAATTGTGAAGGAGGACTCTGGTGATTTCACTGAAACCACAAGTAGCCTGACCATGGAAGTCATGGCAGTAAGTAAAGCAATAACATGGCTCGAGACACAGACATTCACTAGGGCTTGTTTCCTTAGCGACTCAATGAACATGATCAAGAGGATAGAGGAGGGGTCGATCCGAAGAGAATGGTTGCTGCCTCTGAAGCGGTCTCGGCTTGCAAAGATTAGTTTCATCTTCGTGCCAGGTCATGCGGGAGTACAAGGAAATGAGCGGGCTGACAAGCTCGCAGGTGAGGCTACTGTGGAGGGCGGACGCGCCATGGACCAGGCTGACATTCTGAATGCTCTACGAGAAGTGAGACTTTTGCGAGAACCAAGTGATGACTGTGAATCTACAACAATGGCCAGACTGCGGGAGCAGCAAATTAAAAGAGGGGTGGCCAAACAAGAACACTACGCAGGAAGCCAAAGAAGATTGATAAACCAACACAGAACTGGCGTCGTTAGCCGCTACACGCTGCGGGATTTGCTGAGGAGGCGATCCGAGCACTTATGGACTGAATGGTTCGATGTGCAACGAGGATGATCTGTCGACTAACTAACTAACTAACTAGTACGGATCAACATCACGGCACACGGGTGTAGCCCATAAGTGCTCCATTCTATTCCTAACTAAAGCCTGAGTCCCGAGAATCTCAGCTCAGTACACGAACTCCGTAGTACCGGCGAGGATCCTGAAATACTCTGGGTAGATTTTTAACTCGAAATATTTACCTGGGCAGCGCCGTTAGGCTACTTTTTTCGATCTCCAACTGCCAATGGATATATATACACACGGGCGTCCGATCTCATTACCCAGAGAGCATGGGAAAGTTTGTTACTAGAAGCCCACATGAAATAAATCGCGGCTCTCACTGGGGTTTGAACCCCGGACATCCAGAACTCGAGGCGGACCACTCAGACCCCCATCCCCCCTCCGATGATAATAATGATAGGCAGAATACAGTGTGTCTTCATTAGAGTTCAAAATTTACATCAACAAAAAAGCATACACATTATTCATAGTAAGTTTATTCTGGTATATTCAGAGCCCAAAAGGGTAATTTCAAGTGAGATTAAGATGATCTTTGAATCAGCTTAATCAATCAATCAGTCATCTAGTCAACTCGAATATAGTTATAATTCATTTATGATAATAATATACATCCATTTTTTCAATAGTATCTTGCTGACATTTTGGGTGAATTATTTACACGGACATGACAGTAATCTGTGTTTTTGTCCTATTTGTTCTTTAGATAGGACGCTTGCTTGCTGGCTCGGTGGCTATGTATTCGAATCTCCTTCGAGGCGACGTTTTGTTATTGACCTAAACCTCCAAGTTTGCCCAGCCTAAAATGGGTACTAGGAAATTTTCTGGCAATTAAAGGCAGCTGCCATGAAATTGATAATATCATCTATTGAGTGCCGATTGGTTTATAACAATGACATTTTTTAGTATCAGGGATTGCGTTATAAGTAAATGGGGGGTGGGTGGGGGGGGGGGAGGAGGTGTTATGGACAACGGAACATCTTCATTCAAGACACAAGCTGGTTATAAAGCAATACTCGATGTAGTGGTCATGAGGATCGAGACGTTTGCGCATGTGCAATAGAGATTACAAAATGGTTGCCCCACTATCGACTTGATGGTTTCCGAGGCGAAGGTGTTTTGGGCTCGGTTCGTAATCCCGCTTACCCGCATTCAAATCACAGTTGCACACGGTATGGAAGCAGACCTCGTTTCACTGGGTTTTAGGGAACTGCCATGGAAGCCGGTCGTTTAGAAAGCAATGGCAAACTACTTAACGTAAACTTTCCGAGACATTAACAACAGCAGTGCAAACAGTGATGTCCTGTAACACACACACAAAAAAAAAGGAAATGCACAAAACAAAACAATAAACAAAACAAACAAACAAAATTATCGGCTTACACTGTGGAGGAACAACGAAGTGTCATTAATGTGTGAGGTATGTGAGTGTGGTGTGTGTGTGTGTGTGTGTGTCTGTCTGTCTGTCTGTCTGTCTGTCTGTCTGTCTGTCTGTCTGTCTGTCTGTGAGAGAGAGAGAGAGAGAGAGAGAGAGAGAGAGAGAGAGAGAGAGAGAGAGAGAGAGAGAGAGAGAGAGAGAGAGAGAGAGAGACATCGTTAAAGCTACAGAAGAATAATATTTCAGTATGAAGGCAACTGTCAGAGGAGAGTGTGTGAAAGGGTAGAATGATATTAAAATGGAAGACAAAACGTCATTGAGGAACCATGTATTGGGAGACTTGTAAGTGTGACTTCTGACACAGTGTAACGGCAGATCAACCAGCAAGTCCATGACAACAGACGACTCGATATTAATTATACAGACGTGGATTTGAACATGAGTCAAAGTGCTGTGCATAAAATTAAACATAATGACATTGGTTGTAGACAAGTGTGTAGCAGATGGCTCATAAGACAGCTTTCCGATGAACACAAACGTGCACGACAGACGATTTGTGAGGAGCATTTGGACTGTCATGCACGAGAAGGAGATGTTTTCTACATCATTTGTTGATGGAGACCAGTTTTGAGTGAATGTTTACGAACTAGATCTTAGGAGGTCGGCGATGCAGTAGTAGCAAGTGTTGTCTCGAGTTAAGAAAACAAATCAAGATGCAGGAATTCGCTGGGAAAGTTACTATAACCAACTTTTGGGATACAAGGATACAGTGTTGGTGCATTTTCTAGAAAGTTTTGAAACTGTGAATATAACTGGATTCGGTGACTTGCTAGTGAAAAACATAAAGCCAGCGATAGGATCGAAATGCCGGAGACTTATCTCAATTGTTGCTGCACGACAATGCTCGCCCGCAAACGGCTGCGCGTACAAAGGATACACTACGAGGTCTGCAATTTTAGGTTTTGAAACATTCTGCTTACAGTTCAAACTCGTCGCCATCTGAATTTCACTTGTTTGAACCCGTGAAATAGTATTTGTGAGGTCGAAAGTTTGCAGATGACAAGCTGTCAACGCATGTGCATGTTAGGTTAAAAAGAAAGGAATTGTTGGTTATCCAAATGTACATTTGCAGTTAATTATTAAGATTAGTAGAAAATTGCAATTATGACAGTTACCTACTTATAATTACTCACAATTATCTGTATTGTGTAAAATATAATAATTTATTCTCGTCAGGTCGCCACGTAAATTTCAAGAAGAAAGTAAATCAGCTAAACGGCGTATTGAAGATTTGCGTCCAGAGAAAGAAAATGCATTCGATCAGTTTCTGGTGAGTGGCGACCAGAAGGTCATCGTAGCCTCATTCTACGCCCACCATTTATGTGTCTTTGACATCCCGACACACACCCATACGCAAACTCTTCAGACAGACTACTCCATGATGCTTCTCCACACAGCTGCTTTGACCTTCGGGGGCACCCATCTGGTCCATTCCAATTATGACGAAGTAAGGAAAGTTAGTTATGTCACTATGTGGAACTGTGTCACAGGCCAGATTAAGCGGCGTCTCAAAGGAGAAACGGATGTATGCGTCATTGGAATCACTGATGACGCTCAAAGAGTTGTCATTGGGCGGTCGTCTAACGAACTTCATATCTGGGACCCGATGAAATCGCATTCCCTGAAAAGAATTCGAGGATACTCGGGTTTCAAGTTTCAGGTTAACAGCAGAATGTTTTTAATAGAAAATGGAGAAAAGGCAATTGTGATTGCTGGGGGAGTTTCCGTGTGGGATTTGGTCAACCGAAGTGTGCTGGCTGTGTTTACACCTGATTCAAGAATCTCTGTGTGCAAGGTAGTTCTAAACGGCAAACTCATTCTCATGGGCCTGTATGACAAGCCGGAACTTGTCGTGCTCAAGCTGGCCTCCCGTCACATGACGCAAGTAGAAGACACGGGAGGAGTGGAATTGTTTGGGGAAACTACCGGAGATACTTCAGATGAGGAAGACAACAGTGAAGAAGTTGAGGACAACGACAATTAATTCTTAAGGATTTTAATGTAATATATAATTAATAGTCAGTTTATTTTATTATTTCATTAACATTCAGTTAAATACATTATATTATTAAAAGTCAAGTGCTGTTATTCAAACCTATGTTTTTTCGTCTAACAAATTGTTATACTTTTCTATAACATTTAGAGTCAAAGACGCACACATACCTTTCAGCCTCTGTTTGTTGCCACAGGAAATATACATGCTCTTAGCATTCTGACTGCGACTCTTCTGTCTGTTCCAGTCAAAGCGGGTTTTAGCTGCTTTAGCTCTTTCAGAGCAATATTTGTCTTTATTTTAATTTGTGTCATTAAATTTCCAGCGCAGAGAACTTAGCTATCCAAAATTTCTCACTTTCTGTAATTTCGCTTCATTGATAAATATAGCTATTGATATACTTGTGTTGTTTGGCAAGATAAAAGTCTACTCTCTGCACTTGATATTGTCGGGGCCACCAGCAGAGGCGGTCATCGGAATGACACGTATGGACCTAGGGACCTGATGGAACGACTCTGGCCATTGGGGGAACCGCCAGCCCTTATTTTGTTAAAGAAAATGTGTTGACAAATGTATTCATCGGTTTTCATTATTATTGGTTTAATTATATTGAGATATAAATGTTGCTTTTCCTTGTGCTTTTGCGTTAACTTCATTGGTTTCTCAATACGCATTTGTGTTGTTGATGTTGATACTATGTCTTCATGTTAACGGAGTTCAGATAGGTGTTTCATCCTAATACAAATAGATCATATGTTCTTTTTCAATATATTCCCTAGCATTCCTCATAGCATATGTTACCTGCCTGTACATTTGTATAAGGTGTATTTTTAATTACTGTGCAGTGTTTGAAAAAATTGCCGGTCAAAGGTTTGTATTCACCCTCTGTAAAGTTCGTGCAACATAATAGGTAAATACAAAACTTGGACCGGCAATATTTTCAAACACTGCACAGTCATTAAATATACACCCTGATTCAGAGAGCGAAGACTGGAGCACAGAAAAATGTTGAGATCTGCTGATATATGACAATCTGAATGTGCATATATACACCAGATAACAAGTATATATTTGTATGTGCATATTTACTAGATTACAAGCATCATATTATGTGGATGTATACAAGATTAGAAATACCTCCATATGTTGGTATATGCAAGATTACAACATATGTTGATATGGATATATACATGGTTATAGACATTTGTATGGGGATATATACCAGATGACAAGCAACTTTGTACGTAAATATATATACAAGATTACAAACATATTTTATGTGAATATATAATCGGTTGTAAACACCTCTACATGTTGATATATATATATATATATATATATATATATATATATATATATATATATATATATATATATATATATATATACACAAGGTTACATACTTAATATTTCTATGTCGATACATACCAGATTAAACACATATTTATGTGGATATATGCCGGATTACGCATATATGTTTATGTTCATACAGACGATGAAATCTGAAACAAGCCAATGTGTATAGGTATTTTGGTACTTTAATAACGGCATATGAAAGATGTAATAGGAGTTTAAATGTATAATTTCATAAGCAAAGGCATTATTTCACAAGATGAAGAATTGTCTCTGCAATTTATCTTTCTCAGTCGAGGTGAGCCGGTCTCCCTGGCGAAGGGCTTAAGGACGTTGTTCATAATCTCGTATACTCAGGTACGAAACACAGCTACTCGAGATTCGGCAGAGGATCCCATCGCGCTGGTTACTTACAGAGGTATGTGAGCCGGTCGTTGAGAAAGCAATGGCAAACTACTTAATGTGCACTTGCCAAGATATCAACAGCAGCTGAAAAATGCTGGTGTTGACTGCAATGTCCTTTAAAAAATATGCGGAAAAAAAAATCGAGGTGAGCAAAATGGTACTTAGCTATACCGAGCCAGTGTAGATGTATGGAAGCCATGCATGGACAATTAGCAGACAAGTGATGAATTATGTGGATGCTGTTGAGTTATGGTTTAATAAAAGAATGATAAGAATACCGTGGACGGATATAAAATAGCAGAGAAAATATCTCGAACCACGTTAACTCACAAAAAGAACTGGTTGCTCACATCAGAAGACGCCTGTCCATACTCTTTGCTCATATCACGAAAAAGGGAAAGCTGTATTATATTGTCACAATGGGGAAACCGGAATGGAGGCGAGGCAGGAGGAGGCCAAAGAGAAGGTGCTGAACAGTTTGGCATCTTGGCATGGAGAAACATCAGTTTCAGAAATGATTGACAGTATAGGAGACAGGCCGTGGACAGACGTTATGACCAGCGCTGCATAGCAGGAACTCTGTGAAGAAGACGATAAGTGTTAGGGATCTACCCAGTTTCAATTAGAATACTAACTATGGGGACGCTTCATTACAAGTAGTCGTACTGTTTCAACTTCATGGTAACCGGTTACCCATAGCTGCACCATTCATGTGCCAGTGAAAACTACACGAAATTGTCATCATTTGCCTTCTTAAAACTTGTAAAGTAAACAGAAGCCTAGGCAAGACCAAATTGCCAGATAATTGACAAGCAATCCTTCACTTTTAATATACGGTTCATTGTCAAAGGAAACACAGGCAAGTGACCCGCATACGTATCATTGCTTAAGACACCCGCCGGAGAGACAACAATAAACCGTCCGCCATTTTATTAATTTGCATGTCACAAATAGACACATTGAACACAAAAAAATAGCATATAGAAAGAAATTCGCAGCTCACAGTGTCATACCGAAGACTCAAGTCAGTAGCTGGGAACGAAAACCAGAACAAGAGAACGTTGAGCTCAATTTATAGATATACGGCCATAGACGAGTATGGTAACTACCAAACAGGAAAGTAATGGAGTTATGGTAGGCTACCTTCTTTAGAGAAGCTTAGAAAAACTAAAGAAGTCAAATGCATTATAAGGACATTTAAATAGTTATGATAGACACATATTTCAGAAGACATGCGAGAAAAGATATGCCAAGGTGAAGCCATTTGATGGCAGGTATGATTCTTATTTCATATTGTTTGTCTCAGGGCCTAGACGGGAGACTAGGATAATACTCGAGACGTTGCTATATTTATTGCTTTCATTGTGACTGTATTGCTCAAATTAAATTTATATATGTAATGGAACGTGAAGTCAAATATTTTTTTATAATCGCTTTTTTTTTTTTTAATAATTTGTTATATATTCCGATAACATACATTCAACCCTTCTAAGATATAATTTAAGACACATATTGTCTATTATTATTTCAGACACTAGATACATTTTATTTTATTCATGTCTTTCTCCAATAACGATATCTATATTTGGGTTTCTAATCTTACATAGGGCGGTCTCCCTGGCGAAGGGGTAAGGACGCTGATCGTAACCCCTTATAGAAACGTATCAACATAGACACATACGAAACATAGCTGCCCGAGACTCGGCAGCGGATAGCGTCGCGTTGGTTACTTAAGGAAAGATATGTGAGCCGGTAATTCAGAAAGCAATGGCAAACTACTGATCGTAAAATTTGTCTAGATATTAAAAGCAGCTGAGAAATGTTGGTGTTGACTGCAATTTCCTGTAAATAGAATATGCAAAAAAAAAAAAAAAATCTTACATAGAGAGATGCGTAGTGATATATTTTGTGCTGATTCACATTGACCATTTCAGAGAGTATACTTGCAGACTAGGGAACTCACTTACCCTAGCAACTTATACAGAATACTAAGAACTGAGGACTTAGTCAAATGTCACATGGAAGCAGAAAGCCAACGGAAGCTACACCATTATTTAAACCAAGACACTCAGCATGAAATAAAAAGTTTGTTGCATATCCTTTACAAGACCAAGTAGTCAACCCCAGCATATTTTGGCTGTTCGTGATTCCTGGGCAAGTTTACGTTCAGTAGTTTGCCATCGGCACCGGCATCCATTCCATTTCATAAAAAAAACCAACGTAAGGCGTTCTGCTGACAAATCGCCCGCAGCTGTTTTTCGAACGCTGGTATGCGGGATTACGAATTGTGTCCGTACCTCTTTCGCCGCGGAGCCGGCTCATCATGACAACGTTAAAGAAATACAAAGATCCGATAGTGAGGTGTCCTTATATCCACCACCTCACCCGTCTCCAGAGTCAAACAGACCACTTTTGTGAGCTGAGGCAGGAAACGATATAAGGGCTAGAGGGGCTGAGTTTAAGAGAGGGGAATTGTTGAATGACTTAAATACTAGTAATAATGATGACGTCAGTGAGGCAACCAGCGGATGTGATGACATACAGTAGTAGATAAAGTTAATGGCAACAGCATTAAACATGGAAGACATGGTCATAGTGGCAGTAGAGATGATCAAAGGTTTAATGGAATTAACAATTCAATCAGTATTAACAGATTAAGTGATGCAACAATAAAGTATGTTTGGACCAAACATGGTACACAATCAAATTAACAAGTATTATCATGTACATTTCTGTTCATTGAGCACTGACATTTCGGAAGAAGCACACAAGAAAACAAATAAAACGATGACTCTAGGGGATCGTCCGTCTGTCCAAAGGGAGGTCACATTAGGCGATATATTATCCGTTGACACTGAATCAGTTAAGCCTTCTAATTCAAAATAGACCAGAACAATCTCAGTTGCCATCTTTGTTAACTAAACTTCAAAATAGACCAGAACAATCTCAGTTGCCATCTTTGTTAACTAAACTTCAAAATAGACAAGAACAATCTCAGTTGCCATCTTTGTTAACTAAACTTCAAAATAGACAAGAACAATCTCAGTTGCCATCTGTGTTAGCTAAACTTCAAAATAGACAAGAACAATCTCAGTTGCCATCTTTGTTAACTAAACTTCAAAATAGACAAGAACAATCTCATTTGCCATCTTTGTTAACTAAACTTCAAAATAGACAAGAACAATCTCAGTTGCCATTTGTGTTAGCTAAACTTCAAAATAGACAAGAACAATCTCAGTTGTCATCTTTGTTAACTAAACTTCAAAATAGACAAGAACAATCTCAGTTTCCATCTGTGTTAACTAAACTCAGTCACTGGAAATCATAAATCTATACTTGTAAAAGTGCTACATGATGATGATGATGGTGATGATGATGATGATGATGATGATGATGATGATGATGATGATGATGATGATGATGATGATGATGATGACGATAATGATTATATTTACACATTTTCAATACGTTATTTCAAAATTAATATTTCACTTTGCAATGGCGTTCCTCTGTATACGAATTTTGTCATATTGAATTAACTGCAATAGTGATGGTAAAAGAGTACGAAGACGGCAAAAACATAATTACCTGTATGGCGTGGCCACCTGGCATAAATTGGATATAATATAGGCATGATCCGAGACTCTTGCGATAGTGTGTGAAGGTGAATCATGACCCCCAATGATTAGCAGTACGGCACTTGATGAATAATTTAATCTTCTGCTAATTTTCAATGCACCTCTAGCAGATTTGCACTTAGATTGTTCTTGATTATCAGAGGTTTATTGTACTGGTTCATATATCCCATAGAATAATGTGTTGCTCATATTTCTTTCTCTCCAAAAAATATTATTGTATATTATTATGCCTCAGAGATTCATGACTTCCATATTCTCCAACCGATTAAACAATTATATGACCTGAGGGTTTTAAAAAGTGTTTTTGATCAAGAGATATAATAACAAGCAGAGATTAACATATAAATATGACCTCGTGACGTAATTTTATGGCTCCATAATTTTCATAATTCCCGCGCTAAGGTCTGATAATCACTTCCGGGTTTCGTAAGAGTTACTACTTTTGGTCTGTTAAAAAAAAAAAAACACACACACACATACAATTTAATTTTCTATAGCGCTCCTCTTCTGCATCCTCTGGTTTTCAGTTCTCTTCTTCCTCCTCTTCTTCTCCCTCTCTGCCCAACCGAGTGTCTCTCTCTCTCTCTCTCTCTCTCTCTCTCTCTCTCTCTCTCTATATATATATATATATATATATATATATATATATATATATATATATATATATATATCTGTCTGTCTGTCTGTCTGTCTGTCTGTCTGTCTGCCTGCCTGTCTGTCTATCTATCTATATGCCTCCATAAGTCACCTACTGGTATCATTATTTCACTATCCTTTTACACTGTGTGAGTGAGAGAGTGGGTGAGAGAGAGTGAATGAGAAAGAATGTGAGTGAGAGAGAGAATGAGACAGAGAAAGTGAGAGAGTGTGTATGCGCGTGTGCCTGCGAGGGTGAAAGAGTAAGTGAATGTCTGTGTACACGTATGTGTGAGAGATTGAGTGAGAGAATGAGTTAGTGTGAGAGAGAGAGGTTGTGTTGTGTGTATACCTGTCTGTGTGAGAAAGTGAGTGAGTGAGTGTGAGTTAGAGAGCCGCCGGGTGAGTGAGTGAGTAAGGGAGAGTGAGTTAGTGATTGAGGGGGAGAATATGTGTGTATGTGCGTGTGTGAGTGAGTGTGAGAGCAAGTGAGTGTGCAAGAGAGAGACAGTGGGTGATTGAGAGAGTGCATGAGAAGATAATGAGAGAGAGAGAGAGAGAGTGGGTGAGTGTGTGTGTGTGTGTGTGTACTTGTCTGTGCGAGTAAGAGAGTGAGATAGTGTGGTTTAGAGAGTAAATGAGTGAGTGAGAGGGTGAGATTATGTGAGGCAGCGTGTACGTGTGAGTAAGTGTGTGGGTGGATGGGTTGGTGTGTACGTGTGTCCATATGTTTGTATGCGTGTGTTTATGTGTGTGTATGTGGGTGTATGTGTGTGCACGTCTGAATGTGCGTGTGGGTGTGTATGTGTAAATGTGTGTAAATGTGTGCCTGTATGTGTGCTTGTGTGTGTAAGTATGTTTAAATGTGTGTTTATGTGTGAGTACATGTGTACGTGTATTTATATATATAACACGTGGGCTATATACATTATTAAACATGTGGGCTATATACATTATATAACATGGGTGTTATACACATTATATAACATGTGGGCTATATGCATTATATAACATGTGTGTTGTACACATTATATAACATGTGGACTATACACATTATATAACATGTGTGTTATACACATTATACAACATGTGGGCTATACACATTATATAACATGTGTGTTATACACATTATATAACATGTGGACTATACACATTATATAACATGTGTTATACACATTATATAACATGTGTGTTATACACATTATATAACATGTGTGTTATACACATTATATAACATGTGGACTGTACACATTATATAACATATGTGTTATACACATTATATAACATGTGGACAATACACATTATATAACATGTGTGTTATACACATTATATAACATGTAGTCTATACACATTATATAACATGTGTGTTATACACATTATATAACATGTGGGTTATACACATTATATAGCATGTGGATAATACACATTATATAATATGTGGTTTATACCCATTAATATTGGCACCTTGCCGTCTTTACAGACGATAGTTTGTACATCGTGCTTCGAAAAGGCTTAATAACTTCAAATAAGAGTGGCTGCAGAAACATTGCAAAGAAATAGAGGATCTGGAAATAAAACACACAACTCGAAAGAATTAGATGAACATATAACAACATTTACAAAGAAGAAAACTAATATAACAGGAAACGGTTATATCAGAGGGAAAAATGGAGAAATGATAATTAATAACACTGACATACTAAAAAGATGGACAGGGTACACAGAAGATTTATTCTGGGACAACAGGGTCAATAGACCAACATTGTATAATGCTCAAGATGGACCAAAAATATTAACGGCTGAAGTAGAAAAGGCTATTAAGAAGATGAGAAAGGAAAGGATGCAGGTCCTGACAAGATAACAACAGAGATGATAAAATCCTTATCCAGCTTTGGCATTGAAACTATCACAGAATGATGTAATGATATATATAATACTGGGTACATCCCTAAGGATTTGAAAACATCCATTTTCATCACACTACCGAAGAAGCCAAGAGCTGTTGAGTGTGAGGATCACAGAACTATTAGCTTAATGAGCCACATAACCACATAACTAAGATAATACTCAAGGTCATACAAGAAAGAATTCAACATAAAATAGATGAGTAAGTAGCTGAAGAACAATTTGGGTTCCGCAAAAACAAAGGCACCAGAGAAGCAATTATCTGTTTGAGGAAAAATATATAGAAGTTCAAAAAAAGTATATATGTTTGTTTTATAGATTACAAGAAAGCTTTTGATAGAGTACAACATGAACGACTAATTACGTGCCTTCAAGGTATAGGAGTAGACGGGAAGGACATCAGACTTATTAGTAACTTGTACTGGGAACAAGTGGCGTCTATTAGATGCGGTAATAACTATTCGTCGCCTATAGAGATAAAAAGAGGAGTACGACAGGGATGTGTACTGTCCCCAAGCCTCTTCAAGCTATACACGGAAAGAATGTTTAACTCTTTCGCTACCAAGGGCCGATCTCGGTGCCCCACTGAATTGACTGTGATGGCAATTGGTAGTTTTATCGACACAGAATGATCAGTGGTTTATTTGATACATTTCTGCTCCATTTCGGAATTTTAAGTTACAGTAAACTGAAAAGTCGCACAACCGGACAAGAGCTACATCATGGTTGTGTCGTGAAACATTTCTTAACATTGGATTTTTGTGTATTTTCAGTGTTAAAGTTGTTTGTTTTGGTTTTTCACAATGGAAACGCCCACCAGTATGCGTCCACGTAGAATGACTTCAGATCAAGCTAGATTATTGTTTGAAACTGTTTTAAACAATAGTGATTCCGATATTAGTGATTCAGACAGCAGTTTATATGTGAATCTAAATCTTTAGCACGTGGTGATAAAGATACTACTAGTGGAACTTCGTCTTCAGCTGAGGTGTCTGACAATGAATGTCCGTCTGACAATGAATGTCAGGATGTCACAATCACTTCTCAGCGCAAAGGAAAGCAAACAGTACAAAATAAGAATAAAACTGGAGGAAAAAACTTGAATCTACAAGCTTCTGTACAGCGTGATGCACCTATCCCATCACCATCGACATGGCAAGATGTGTCAGAAGGAGAAACAAAACCGAAGTTTGAGTTTCGTCCTCGAAGATCTCACGTCAACTCTAAACTTTATCAACTGCAAACACCTATGGATTTTCTCAAAGTGTTTTTTGATGATGACATAGTGGATTGTTTAATTAAAAATGTAAACAAATATGCAGAAAAGATCTTGATGCAGAACACTCCTAAAAGAAAACATTCTAGTCTGTTATCCTGGACCCCACTCACGAAGCACGAATGGCTGAAGTTTACGTCTGTCATTATTGCTATGGGACTTGATCCAAGACCATCTATCAAAGACTACTGGTGTACAAGTGCACATTTATATACTCCTTGGTATGCCACTATGTTTCCCAGGAATAGATTTGACATCTTTGCTGACAGATTCTACACTTCGAAAGCTCTGATTGATTATCTGCATTCCAACAATTTCAATTATACAGGGACACTGAATGTCAACCGCGTAGGCTTCCCTCCTGAGTTGAAGCATTTGCGACTTCAGCATCAAGAGATGAAGTGGTTTCTTGAAGGAGAAAGAATATTGTGTGTGGCATGGAGAGATAAAAAAGCTAAAAAAAACATGCATTGTTGTCTCTACCAAGTCTGTAGTTGGAACTGTTGAGAGCGGATTGCGAAAACCGCAAAGCAAGCCGAAGGATGATCCATGAATATAACATGGCGATGAATGGCTGCGACAGAATGGACCAAATGGTTGGATATTATAATATCCATGATAGGAAAACCATTAAGTGGTGGAAGAAGATCTACTACTGGATCTTTGAAATTGCACAGATCAATGCTCACATCCTACATTCCATATGCCAAACAGAGAAAGGAGGAAAAAAATTGTCATTGAAGGATTTCAAGCAAAGTTTACTGGAAAGTGCTCATCGCGAAGCAGCTCAGAGTATTCCTGAAAGTTTGACACTCTGCCTGCCGAAGAATTTCAGTCTGTTGCAGGAAATTATGTCGAAAGAGTTACAGGAGCCAAGCATTTAATAGAATTTGTCGGTGTCAATAGAGACTGTGTTTTTTGCAGCACTCGAACTAAACGACACAGATCATCTTTAGTTTGCTCCGGCTGCACTAATAGACCACACTTGTGCGCCAAAGTTTGCTTTGCAGCCTATCACAAATAGACTGCCACATATAGTAAATAAAAACAAACAGACATGACAATTAAATGTAAATCTGCCAAGTGTTTTCCTAATTTTTGTCTGAAAAAAGAAAAATACATGATTCAGAATCTGCGGCAAAACTTCTTTTCGGATGATTGATTGGGAGCAATTGTGTTTATAATTTAGAAAAGTGTTGTTTGTTCAGTAAATTCAACAGGATTAGCAGTGATCAGGATATTGGATAACAACGCCCCCTTGGTAAGTGCAATGTTTACATTATTTTTACCTCTTTTTAACAAATTATTTTAAAAGTTATATTATTATTTTTATTATATTTACAACATACAGCAAAAATTCCCCTACCAACATATTCCTTGTGCAATCCCCTTTATTTTGATATATAATACAACATTTCTGCTACAATTTTAACCATCTTCATAACATTAATGTGACACACCCTTACTTCAAGTTTTCTGCCATTATTATTTTTTATTTCGTGTAAAAAAGACCAAAACTTCCTTTTGGGTAATTTTAATGTGCAATACAGTTTATATTCTTGAAGACAAGTGGTGTTTGTTTGATTATTCAGTAAATTAACCATGATTAGCAGTAGAGCAGTCTAGAAAACACATTATAAGTGCAATGTTTACATTATTTTTACCTCTTTTTGTCCAATTATTTTACAAATTATATTATTATTTTATTATATTTACAACCTAAAGCAATAAATCCATTACCAACATATTCCATGTGCAATCCCCTTTATTTTGATATATAATACAACATTGCTGCTACAATTTAAACCATTTTCATAACATTATTGTGACATACCCCAACTTACAGTTTTCTGTCATTATTATTTTTCATTTTTTGTGAAAAAGACATGGTTCAGATTTTAATGAGCAATACTGTTTATATTCTTGAAGACAAGTGGTGTTTGTTTGATTATTCAGTAAATTAAACATGATTAGCAGTATAGGAGTGTAGAAAACACCTTATACTTGCAGTTGTTAAAATACTTTTTACCTCTTTAATTTCAGTTGTTATTATTAAACCTCTCATTATTGTCATAATATGTGTAACCTATCAATTAATTATTAACACTTTCATGTTCATTGTGCAATCCTCTTTAATTTGATATGTAATACAATAGATCTGCTACCATTTTAACCATTTTAAAAGCATTATTGTAACACACCCCTAGTTCCAAAAGAGTTTAAACAAGTTGAAATGCCGGGACTCAACATCAATGGAAGAGTCATAAACAATCTTAGATATGCTGACGATACCGTGTTACTAGCAAAAAGTGAGCAAGAGTTGCAAGACCTAGTGAAAGAAGTAAACAGGCACAGTGAAGAATGTGGCTTAGATATTAACATCCAAAAAACAAAAACTATGATAATTAGCAGTGAAAAGGAAAGGTCATCAATGAATATCACAGTAAACGGGCAGATACTAGAACAAGTAACAAGTTTCTCTTATTTTGGACATGTGCACATGATGGCAGAAGTGAAATGGAAATCAAAAAATGAATAGGAATGGCCAACAATGCTTTCAAAGGCATGAAATCAGTATTAACATCTAGAGAGATTAGTAACGCATTAAAAATGAGAATTGTCAAATGCTACGTATAATCGATGCTACTGTATGTACATTGAACAAGCAGCTAGAAAGTCGCATAGAAGCCCTGGAGATGTGGATATACAGACGAATAGGTCGCATTTAATTGAAACAAAAACAATCAAATGCAGAGGTCCTAGAAAAACTGGGAATGAAGAGAGAGTTGAAGAAAGAAATAAAGAGGAGACAAGTGAAATATTTTGGCCACGTTAAAAGACATGATACTCATATAAAAACCATACTGGAAGGCAAGGTTGAGGGCAAGCGAGCAATAGGTAGACAACGATACAAGTGTTAGGGTAACATCAAGAGATGGACGAACATCAGCCTGACAGAATGTACAGTCAAGTCGAGAGACAGACAGTGGTTGAGATCCATCGCAGCCAACCTTCAGTGCTGAGACGGCACCTGATTGATTAATATAATAACTACAACCCATGGCGGTAGCGAATCTGACTGATAAGGCCAATTCGCGCTGTAAATGTTCGTCCACAGTGGATGCATGTGAACACATTGTCATTTTCATCATCATGCACCATCTTACGTCTGAGACGCTCTGTGTGTGATTTGTCTGCAATAATTTCTCCTTTGTCTTTATTCCATTTCTGATATTTGCCCTTCATGTAACACCTTCAGCGGCGACTTGCTCCCATTGTGCAGTATCAATGCCTGTATCAATCATGTCTCGCTTACACACATCTTTGTTTCGTAGTAGAGGCCGACCCTGAGATCTCTTACCCACCTGTAATTCACCAAAAGAGATTCCTTTATTATTCTACCATCATATATCCTCCTAACGTATCCTATCCATCCAAGCCTACGAAGACTGAACATGGAATATACTGTCACACATATGCTATCATGAACTGCCATGCCCTAACATGGAATATCATCCCCTATTATACCCTATCAGTACCTATCGCGCCCTACATGCCCTATCATGTACAATCATCCACTATCGTGTACTATCGTTTACTATCATGATCTGTCATGCTCTGTCATACACTATCATGCCCTATCATGCTATATAATACACTATCATGCTCTATCATACCATATCATGCCCTATCATACACTGCCATGCTCTATCATGCACTATCATGCCCGATCGTACACTATTATGTCTTATCATGCACTATCATGCTCTATCATTCCATATCATACCCTTCCTGTCATACATTATCATGCCCTACCATGCACTATCATGCCCTAGCATGTACTATCATTCACTACCATGCCTTATCATGCACTATCATGCCCTTTCATGCATTGCATACCCTATTATGCACTATTATACCCTACCATGCACTATCATGCCCTTTCATGCATTGCACACCCTATTATGCACTATTATACCCTACCATGCACTATCGTGCTCTATCATGCCATATCATACCATGTCATACACTATCATACACTATCATGCACTATCATGCCCTATCATTCAGTATCATGCCCTTTCATGCATTGCATACCCTATTATGCACTATTATACCCTACCATGCACTATCGTGCTCTATCATGCCATATCATACCATGTCATACACCATCATGCCCTATCATGCACTATCATGCACTATCATGCTCTATCATTCAGTATCATGTCCTATCATGCCATTGCATGCTCTATCATGCTCTATCATGCACTATCATGCTCTATCATGCACTATCATGCACTATCATGCCCTATAATGCCCTATCATGCCCTATCATGCACCATCATGCACTATCATGCACTATCATGCACTATCATGCCCTATCATGCCCTATAATGCCCTATCATGCCCTATCAAGCTCTATCATGCCCTATCATGCCCTATCATGCACTATCATGCCCTATCATGCTCTATCATGCACTATCATGCACTATCATGCTCTATCATGCCCTATCATGCCCTATCATGCACTATCATGCCCTATCATTCAGTATCATGTCCTATCATGCCCTATCATGCACTATCATGCACTATCATGCCCTATCATGCCCTATCATGCCCTATCATGCACTATCATGCTCTATCATGCACTATCATGCTCTATCATGCACTATCATGCCCTATCATGCCCTATCATGCACTATCATGCACTATCATGCACTATTATACCCTACCATGCTCTATCATGCCCTATCATGCCCTATCATGCCCTATCATGCACTATCATGCTCTATCATGCACTATCATGCACTATCATGCTCTATCATTCAGTATCATGTCCTATCATGCCATTGCATGCTCTATCATGCACTATCATGCCCTATCATACCCTATCATGCCCTATCATGCCCTATCATACCCTATCATACCCTATCATTCAGTATCATGTCCTATCATGCCCTATCATGCACTATCATGCCCTATCATGCCCATCATGCCCTATCATGCCCTATCATGCCCTATCATGCACTATCATGCTCTATCATGCACTATCATGCACTATCATGCTCTATCATGCACTATCATGCCCTATCATGCCCTATCATGCACTATCATGCTCTATCATGCTCTATCATGCACTATCATGCCCTATCATGCCCTATCATGCCCTATCATGCCCTATCATGCACTATCATGCACTATCATTCAGTATCATGCACTATCATGCACTATCATTCAGTATCATGCACTATCATGCTCTATCATGCACTATCATGCACTATCATGCTCTATCATGCACTATCATGCCCTATAATGCACTATCATGCTCTATCATGGGAAGGGTGGTGTGAGGTGTGGGTGGGGAGAGGATGTGTGGGGTAGAATGTGGATGGGCGTGGTATGTGTGGGTTGGTGGGGGGATGTTTGTGGGTGGCGAGTGTGTTTTGGTTGGGGGATCAGGTGAGGGCAGTGTGTGTGGGTGGGGGATGTGCGGGAGGGGGATGGGTCGGTTGGTGGGTTATGTATGTGTCCCTTGGTGTGCGTGTGTGTCGGTAGGTGGGGGTGTGTATGTGTCCCTTGGTGCGCATGTGTGTGGGTAGGTGGGGGTGTTGTGTGGGTGGGATGATGTATGGATAGGTGGGAGATGGGCTTCATACCATGGTAATTAGCCTTGTTTATGTTTACAACATTCATTTAACAATGTTTATTTTTCTTCCTATGCAAATGTATAATGCTCTTGATGAACGAAAGACGAGTGATTGGAAGGGCCGAATGTAAGACGGGCCTGCGCGCCCAATTTGTGACCCTAATAAAGTTGATTTGATTTGATTTGATTTATCATGCACTATCATTCAGTATCATGCCCTATCATGCACTATCATGCACTATCATTCTGTATCATGCCCTATCATGCCCTATCATGCACTATCATGCACTGTCATTCAATATCATGTCCTATCATGCCCTATCATGCACTATCATTCAGTATCATGCACTATCATGCACTATCATGCTCTATCATGCACTATCATGCCCTATCATGCCCTATCATGCCCTATCATGCCCTATCATGCATTATCATGCCATATCATACCCTATCATGCACTATCATGCACTATCATTCAGTATCATGCCCTATCATGCTCTATCATGCACTATCATGCACTATCATGCACTATCATGCTCTATCATTCAGTATCATGTCCTATCATGCCATTGCATGCTCTATCATGCCCTATTATACATTATCATATATCAACACTATCATATATCATATATCATCACTATCATATATCAACACTATCAACACATATCACTATGTTCCATTATAACATTGCAAACATCCCGTTCAACCTCAGAAGAGACGTTATAGTAGGACCCATCCCTGCCTCATCTTATGAGTGGATCTGCCACAAGTGGGTTATTAATCTGAAGGTGATTGTTGTCCAAAGAAGGTAATGGTTTTAACATTTAACATGTCCAGACAATTTCACTTTGCTAGACGTGATGATATGTATGAGTCACCTTTCTTCCATTTCAGGACATGTAGAATTTGATTATTTGTCTTTTACTTGGCCCATACTATTCTAATAACTCTTCTTCTCTATTGTACACACTTACAAATACAACAAGAGAATACACATCAACGAACTTGGACTTCGAGAGTGGAAAGATAACGACCAGAGAGCGAGCAAAACTCGCATTAATCTGTAAGCACATTAAAGTCAGTATTAGCCCTATATATGGCCGTAAAGGAAGAACAACATTCGATTAACATAGTAATTTATAAACCGGGGACCTGCTATCCAGGAACTGGTAGACAACCGTAGGGGAAATCAGAGGCGTCACTTTGACCAGTCTTTCTTATTAGGTTCTAGAGAGCACGCACATTGTAAATGAGTTGTTCCCCCGCTCAGTACATTGCCAGTAGAACATTGATTTCACAGTTACCATTGTACGAGGGGGCTTCACATGAACACCTTAAAAGTGTGATAGAAATTACAATAATCACGCCATTATCTTGTAACCTGACAATACTGTTGATAAGGATGTCAAGAGTGTTAATCATGTGATATAATGGTACAGACGAACACGGTGACGTCATACGAACAGTTTAAAGATGGCCACTCCACTTTTGACATATATCCAAGAGGAGCAGCGATATTATATGCGTTTTTTTTTTTTCCAGTGAAGGGTTGAGACCTATAGAAGTGCATCGGCGAATGAATGTCTAGTATGGTGATACATGCCTGTCAGTCCAGCAAGTTTAGTTTAGTTTAGTTTAGTCGACGGATCAACATCGCGGCACACGGGTGCAACCCATAAGTGCTCCGTTCTTCTCCTAACTCAAACCTGAGTCTGGAGAAACTCAGCTCAATGCACGAACTCCGTAGCACCGGCGAGGATCCTGAAATACTTTGGGTAGATTTTTAACACGAAATTTTGCCCGGGCAGCGCCGTTAGGCTACTCTTTTTCGATTTCCAACTGCCAAGGGATTTTTTACGTGCGCAACAATACACACGGGCGTCCAATCTCACTACCCAGAGACCAGGGGACATTGTTACTAGAAGTCCACGTGAAAAAATCCCGGTCCTCACCGGGGCTTGAACACGGGACCTCCAGCACTCGAGGCGGACACCATACCATACCTCGAGACCACGCAGCTCCCCGTGTCCAGCAAGTGTATGAGAGGAGTAGGGTACTTTAAAACATCGTGAAGTTTGTGAAGAGGTACAGCAGGTGGTGCTTGAGTGGTTACACATGCGACCAAGATAAGTGTTTTCTACAGGAATCCATGTACTTTATCAGCGCTGGAGGACTTGCATTGAACGCATCGGCGACTACCTAGAAAAATGATACATTTGTTCTTTACATTTTCAGAATATATTCACCAAACAAAAAATATATAAGGTGTTAGTTTGAAGCCCATTCGTATGATATATGTAGACAAACCTCCTGCCCTAGAGATATGACAGTGGAAGATAAATTCTTTGGGCCACTGAGTCAACTACAGAAGACAGTAAAGTTTATACAAGAGACAACATTGCAGATATGGAAATAAATTTCAAACGATGGAAAGAAGCTTTTATATTTTTTTTTTTGAACACTTGGATAAGCATGTGCTACCACAGGCTACTAAATATGAAAGTAATTGGAAGGACAATAAATAATAATGACTGTAAATGTTTTCTTGAACGTTGTAAACTAAACTTTCCAAAAACATAAAAGTGAAAGTAAATCAAGCCATAGAAGATGATATCAATGAAAATATTACTTCCGAAACAATACTGAATAATACAGTGAATATAAGAAAGTTTTTGAAAGCAGCATTCGCGTTTCTGCGTTTGGATAAACAGAAAGTTAGATGATTGTAAATGATTAAGTATTTAAGACAACGATGTGATTTGTACCAATAAAGATGTTTGAATTCAGTCACAATGTTACCACTTGTCCTCTCCTTTCCAGGACTGACGACAAATTCACTGTGTATGACTCTAGAATTGGTTTTTGATGATACAGCCATTACATTTAGTTCAGACGGGGCGTTCTGTGACCTCAAATAAACTGTCAAATATAACCGCTATTTCAAATTGTTACTCTTGCTGAAGTTTCTGAAAATTATATTCTCTGCTTGAAATATAACACTTAGATTGTTAGATGCAATCAAAGTGATTTTCACAGAGCTATAAATACGTCAAAATGATGAAAGCAGATGGATAATCTTAGAAATAAACAGGCATACAGATACACCGATGAAAATAGCACGACTTGTTCTCAATATACATTTCTGCCGACAGACATCGACTCTGAAGTATATGTTGTATAAGTAATAAATTGTCAAAGAGGGGTAACGCTTAAATAATTAATATTTGTCTTATTTGGTAGCCATTTGGATCAGACATTGGCGATTATAACTGGTCAATCCTCTGTCTTGTCCGATATTTTGATTTTTAAACACAGAAACCACAAATAATATGTTGCGCGATTATGTCTGGCATATTTTGCTGCGGCTTGTCAGGTGCATATTGCTGACTCATTTAAAACCCATAGTCGCAGGTATTGTTTGAATGGGAGCATCTGTTATATCCAGAGTAATTTCAAATTTGACACGAACTCTTTCTTGATATTTTGATGAAGTTGGTGTTGATATACTATTATGTGTTTTCCAGTTCTTTACGATCTTCCACGTACAACACAAATGAAATCTTTCGTACTTCACACACAAATACAATAGAACAAATGTTTACAGCACGAGTGCAATAACAGTGAATAATTCTACAGGTAATTACATTTAAAAACATTATATATTTTTTTAAGATACATTTTTATCTATCTACTTGGGGGTCTCAGTGGCCAGTAGTTAAGTCATCTAACCCGTGCTCAGAAGGTCGTGTGATCATTTCTGGCTTCTGTCTTTCGATTTTCGGGTGCAGATTTTTCGGAGCCCCAAGGAGGTCATGACCGGAGCAATGCAGTTCGTGCGCTGTGCAACATTTCCACCCGGCAGTTAGCTGCTCTCTTATCAGATACCTGGCTATATGGGATGCAACCAGAGACATTAAGTACATCCTGTCTCCCTTTAACCCACTTATTTCGTTAAAACACGTACATATGTATTCATTTTGATGTACACGAGGGGTTGGGGAGGGGGAGGGGGAATTGTGTGAACAGAAAACCTTAATAGTAATAAATAAATTTATGAATATATTCTGAGAAAGTAAAGAACAAATGTCGTTTTTCGATGTAGTCACCACTGCGTTCCAGGCAAGTCCTTATCACCGATAAAGGGCTTGGATTCCTGCAGAGAAAAAAAACTATCTGTCTCGCTTCTGTAACAACTCATATACCGACCTGCAGTACCTCTTCATTGGACCGAACAATTTTGAAACTTCCTAGTCCACTCATACACTATTTGAACTGACAGGCATGCATCACTATACTGGACTTTCATTCGTCGATGAATTTCTATATGCTTTCACCGCTTAACTGATCAAATAACCGACAACAGAACGCTGCTCCCAAAAGTGGGGCGGCCATCTTTAAACTGTCATTGTAACATCACCAAGATCGACTGAACTATGATGTCATGTGCTGAACACACTTGACATCCTTAACAATAATATTGAAAGGTTACAAGAATATACTTTTAGGGTTTCGATAAGAATCTCCCTCTTAGAATAATATTATTTACTCTTTTATTTCTTTATAATATTTTATGTTGGTTTCTCAGAATCAGTATATGCAGAGAACTAACTATGTGACCAGTTCTGATATGTTTCCTGTTTTCTTCGGGATTTAATTGTAACTTTAATGGTATATGCATAACTAATCTATGGTCGCTGAAGTTGTCTACTTTTGGTACAGTTTATGCGACTTTTAAGGCAAGTCGAAATCTTGTAATGAGGGTTTTTGTAGTCTTTTTTCTTTTCTTTTTATTGTTTTTAGGGAGGGCGAAAAGTAGTTTAGCTGACTCAATTAAAACC
Source organism: Cepaea nemoralis (assembly GCA_014155875.1). Taxonomy (NCBI): domain Eukaryota; kingdom Metazoa; phylum Mollusca; class Gastropoda; order Stylommatophora; family Helicidae; genus Cepaea; species Cepaea nemoralis. The sequence continues at coordinate 479,600 of JACEFZ010007503.1, forward strand.
CATAGTCGCAGGTATTGTTTGAATGGGAGCATCTGTTAAATCGTTTAAATCTCCTTAGATGTTGATACCAAGTATTTCCAATAATACATTGGCACCTTGCCGTCTTGACAGACAATAGTTTGTTACATTGTGCTTCAAATCGACTTAATAACTACAACCCATGGCGGTGGCGACAATGACTGTTAAGGCCAATTCGCGCTGTAAATGTTCGTCCACAGTGAATGCATGTGAACACATGGTCATTGTCACCATCATGCACCATCTTACGTCTCACACGCTCGGAGTGTGATTTATCTGTAATAATTTCTCCTTTGTGTTTATTCCATTTCTGATATTTGCCCTCCATGCATCACGTTCAGTGGAGATTTGTTCCCATTGTGCATTATCAATGCCTGTATCAG
>JACEFZ010007503.1:485000-527500 GCA_014155875.1 Cepaea nemoralis
CATGTCAACAGGTGTGAGAGGTCATGCTTCGTCATTCCATACGATCCCTAGTCTTGGAACTGGTCCTGTCTTCGTGTCCTGATTATGGCATGTGAAAAAGCCATCAATTGTAATAATGATGTATCTGTTTGTTTTCCTCGTGCTATTTTCCCATCATTTTTTAAATAATTGTCATTGGTCATAAGTTGTCAAGCTTATTTCGCCTCATAACATACCCAATAATTCGTCACTGTCTACGTCTGATTTCTCTCATGAATTTACAGTTGTGTCTTTCTCGAACGACTTTTTGATTGTTTATTTTGTCCGTCCATGGATGTCTTTGCATTTACCTCCGAAACCGCGTCACCATCTGATTTTGTTGTTAAAGAATTTCTTCATAAGAGATGTTGATTGAAAGAATGTATGAGAGGAAATAGAGAATAAGGGCAGAATGTCAGACGGGCCTGCGTGCCGAATTCTTAACCCTTTGAAAATAAAGATTTTCGTTCGTTCGTTCGTTCGTTCGTTCCTTGACATTACTTTTTTTTATAGTAGTTAATTCCACTCATGGTTCAGTCCCCAATATTTATATATTCTTTGTAAAGATATGACAGCGTAGGCATTATAACACAACCCAGGATAAACATTCTACAAGTCATCACTACTACGCATGAGAGTCCACTGAAGTGATCCAACGAAGGATAACATTTCGGAAAACATTAAACAGTTAAGAAGATCACAAATCAAACAGTTGTCATTATTTATTCTCATTCTTGTTAAGTATGAATTAGAGCTATTGACGTTCGTTTCATCCCGATAAATACGCTATCCAATTCTACGTGAGCACCATGTTTATGACATAATAAATCCATGCAAGTTATACACCCCTTGATCCAAGGGAATTGTATATGATACAAAACCTTCTCCGGAAAGGCTGAACAGTAAGAGATCCCGAATGCATTCTCCGGACGTCATAGATTCTGAGGCTGTTAAGAATGTTAAATAATATGACAGTTAAGTGCTCATTTACTTGGAAAATATTCCGACACCAACAGGAAATATATCAGGACATTATGTTCACTATATGGATATCTCGCCAGTGTGTTTATGTCGAAGGGAGACAAATATATTAATTTCGCGACAATTTGCTTATTGAAGAACTATTTTTCATGACCAGAGAACAAGAGGTAAATGAAGGAGAGGAAGAAGAAAAGAATGAAGAAGAAGAAGAAAAGAAACTGGTGAGTATTGAAAATCTGAGAAAGAATGGACTAAGAAAAGACAGAAGAAATTATGTCGAAAAGAACAACAACAACAACAACAACAACAACAACAAAGTGAAGAAGCATCTCAAGAACATTATGAAGGAGAAGATATTCTCCTGCATGTCTTTGGTCTGTGTCAGACATTGGCGAGAAAGACAATTCAAACCTCTCTGTAATGTGATATGTTATTGAAATCGTTGCACCTAACATTAATATTTGATGCCGCTGTTTAAATTTTACAATACTTCTCTCTTTGTCTTCATGTTCCTCTCCTGCCAAGTATTTGTTCCCACATCATTTGAATGTATCTACTGTTAATGTGCCGGTTTCACTGGCCTAGGAGTTAACGTCTTTCTCCGTAATTCCCGTATATTCTCGTGAGTAACGTAACCTGCACGAGAATCGGCAGCGGTTCGCGCCGCGCTAGTAACTTACGGTGATATGTGAGCTGGTTGCTCAGAAAGCAATGAAAAACTACTGAGCGTACTCCTGCCTAGTACATCAACAGCAGATGAAAAATGATGATGTTGACTGCAACGTCCTGAAAGGGTTATGCAAAAAAAAATAAAAAAAACTGTTAATGTCCCCCATACATGTCTATATGTCTGTTCCTAGTGGTTTCGGTGATTTTGTAAAAACCCCAGCTCTGAGTACCACAATGTTTCTATTCTTCTCTGATCCCCCTATTCTCCAAATTCTTCTCTGAATCCTAATTTCCAAAGCATCTGCTTTCTTTTCCATTTTATAACTATTTTTTTCTAAAATTCGATTCAATACAGAAAACACAGGCCACATAACTTTTCAGTCAGTGGAATTTTGCGATTGTCATAATAATACCGACTGGCTGATTGACCGAATTAGAAGTCGACATCATTGTTCCCGGTGTCCGTGGTAGCGCAATGGTGAGACGCTTGCCTGCTGGCTCTGTGGTCATGAGTTCGAATCCGAATAAGGTTGATTTATAAAATTGCCAGGTCGACCCAGCATTAAATTGGTACCAGAAACTGTCATAGGAAGTAAAGACGACATGCGGGGCACTCATCACGTCACCCACTGAGCTCCCATTGGTCTATACAAAACAAGAGTGGCCTTAAAGGCATGTAAATGGGCTCTTTACTTATCACAGCACTCGGGCAAACCCACAGATATATTCCAAGACGTAAATGCTGATAATTAAATTCGTACTCAATTAGTGAACATGTGTTCTTCCTTGTATACGTCCGCTGTCTTCAGATCCACACTTAAGATCATAATAATAATGAAATAGGAAATGCAGTCATAGCCTAAAAGACAATGATATGGTCAAATGATATGTCTGATGAAAAATGAAAATCTCGCAGCTTTTCTGTAAACGGACACAATACACTCAGTAGCCTTTTTCAAGACTAGAAAGGAAGCTAGCTAGACCTACAGATGTTACAATACTTTAAAAGCTGAAACACTGAACATATATGTGAATCTCCTTCCGCAAAGGGAAGATGATATGTTCTAACTGCCGCTGCCTGCGTTAGTCCAGATTTTCAAATCACGAAATTGGCAATTGTCTCAGTTTATCATGCTACCAAATCCAGAAAATTGATTCTTGTATGCATGTCTTGTATGCAGTTGTTACATGGTTTATGTTGTAAGCAGATAAACTTCCTATTTACAAAGTAGTGCCAGTTACATAGTTGAGTCACTCACACTTAGTAATGAGCACTTATGGAAATAAATGAAAGAATTAGAGATCAAAGAACGACACACAAATTACAATAAAAACCGACATCACATGGTCAGGGCACCAGGATTTGCATATATTTTTAAGATGATTCCTTGCAGTGCATCTTGATGTCCGAATAAATATGCTCCCAAATGATTGTATTTATGTTTTCAAGATTCTTCGCTTGCTCTGTGGTAAAGGTGTTACCGATGCAATTGACAATCCCGCATACCGCATCCGAAATACAGCTGCGGACGATTTGCAAGCAGACCGCCTTGCTTTGTTTTCCTTACAATTGTATGAGTGCTGGTCGTTCAGAAAGCTATGGCAAACAACAGAACGTAAACTTGCCCAGGAATCACAAACAGCCAAAAATCCAAGAGTTGACTGCTACGTCTTGTAAAGAATATACAGAAAAAAAAAATTATTTTTCTTTTCAAGATGCTTCCTTATAACGCATCTTAATATCCGAATACTTATTCTCCCAAATTATAAATTGAAAGTTTTCAAGAAGCTTCCTTTACTCTGCATCTACACTTATTAATGTTATATTTGCTTGTTTGCTCCCGTGTGTTGAGTCAGTGTTGAAGACTTTCATGTTTTGGATGCACGCAAATTCCAGTTGAAACATTGCATTTCAGTTTTTCTATTACCGTCTGTCAACAGTCGATATAGAATAGCTTATAACATCCTTGTAAATGGCGTTAGGTTTGCACGTTCATGTCATCACATTGTGCTCTGCGCAATCAAGGTGTAAAGAGTTGTTTGACCAGGATGTGTATATATGTGTGTGTGTGTGTGTGTAAGTGTGTGTGTGTGTGAGTGTGTGTGTGTGTGTGTGTGAGAGAGAGCGCACGTCAATAAGTGTACGATAGGCCCATACAACGATAGTTCTCAACCTTTTTTGGCCCATGCACCCCTTCATCATATGTTCAGAATGGCATTTCCCCTCCCCCTTTCGTATTTCCTCCCCATAAATCCCCCGCCCCTACACAGTATACGTAAAAATGGAAGCTAAATTTAATAACACATACTAGAACAAGTCTAGACGTCTATATAAAACATGATTTCCGGTTCTACTTACATTATAAAACGAATTTCAGAAGTGCGAGAAGTACAGAACCGTAAAGTATGGAGGTAAGAACAATATCAATTAATCGGTTCTTGTATTAATGCGATCTTGAAATAATGTTAATTTCCCCCTCCCTCCCCCAACCCAGGAAACCCTAAAATTCCCCCCCCCCCATTCTTGCGTGGGTGAGGAGGGGGATTCCCACCGCTTAAGAACCAAAAGAATCACTGCCATAGCAGATACTACAGTTGGGTATGATGTAGGTCTTCACATTTTGTAGGAAACGACATAACAGTTCGGGTGGACAATTTCCCTCGTCGTCGCCTTTCCTTCCCAGACACCTCCAAAACAGTTATAAACATGTTCAAGTGCCCAGTTATATCAGGCTGCGTCCACGCCTGAGCTGCAATGGTCGGGAACATTTCATCTTACCTCGGCCGGGGATTGATCCCGGAACACTGCCTTGACAGACATGCGCACTAACCACATTGCCACCACGGTTTCCTACTCCAACACAAGCTTGTGAGCACGGGACACTGAATTGACAGACATGCGCTCTACCCACAATGCCACAACGGTTTGTGAGCACGGGGTTCATAATCATATCAGTGCATGTCCCTGCTAATGAACACACTTGGTTGATTTGTTTTTCATTTTCAAAAACCTTAACGTGCTAAAGCACGTTGGCTTACAGTTAACAGCTGTCGGATAATCAGGAAATCTCTGAGGCATTCAAAATAACTAGAGAAATAAATTCATTGTTTTATCTTTCATAATCACGGGCATAAAAGATTCAAGGAAATAACAAGTGTCAGAAGTCAAAATAACAAAATGTTATGTTATACTATGCTATGCTATGTTGTGGTATGCTATGTTATGTTGTGCTATGTTATGAAATGTTATGCTATGTTATGTTATGATGTGCTATGCTATGTTATGTTGTGCTATGGTATGTTGTGCTATGTTATGTTATGTTATTTCGTGCTGTGTTATGTTATGTTATGTTCTGCTATGTTATGTTATTTTGTGTTATGGTATGTTATGTTATGATGTGTTATGTTATGTTGTGTTATGTTAAGAAATGTTATACTATGTATATTATGTTATGTTGAGTTATGTTATGTTATGTTATGTTATGTTATGTTATGCTATGTTATGTTATGTTATGTTGTGCTTTGTTATGTTATGTTGTACTCTGTTATGCTATGTTGTGCTATCTTATGTTATGTTATGTTGAGCTATGTTATCTTACATTATGTGGAACGACCGTACTGCAAACAGGGCATTCCCTTGCGAACAGAACAAAATAACATCTACAAGCACACATGCATTCACACTGGTCTCCCCGCTAGCACAAAAACAGAACCCAAATTATCAATGAAAGTAAATGATAAATACGGATAAGAATTCATCACACCAGTTCATATAGCACCACGGGTCTGAGAATGCCCTTCTAGAGAGTACCCTTCTATAAGACCACAAATGTATACATTTATCGTACATTGACATGTTTTTTTTTTCCATGGGAGCAGTACTTCACAAACACATACGTCTTCTGTTTGAGCGTCGTGTGGCTTAGGTGTAGAGAACTCAGTTTCACAATTCGAACATAATGGTAATGAGCTATAGGCAATTATGACGCAGATCTCATTGCGTTGATTTTCACAGTGCTATAGAAAGTAACATTGTCTAGAAAATCACAATTAACCAATGAATAGGGAAGTTGGTTGCGACGCCCTGTACAAGTGCATTCACCTAACATTAAATATCTTAGTCCAATATGTACTGAAGCGGAGCCACGGTAGTGCTGTGCTAGCACGCTTGCCTGGACCATGTGTTAGAACCCCTCCAATGATTGGATTTTGTTTCTAATAGAAAGACCAACAGAGACACAGAAAGACATATATTTGTGCTTCATTGATTATACTAAGGCATTAGATAAAGTAAACCATGTGACGAACTGATTAAAATGTTGGAAGATATCATCATTGACTATAAAGATTTGAGAATAATAAAGAATATTTACTGGAACCAAGTAGCAGCAATTAAAATGTGAAATAAAGAGGGTAGTTACGAACAAATAAAGCTAGGAGTACGACAGGGGAGTGTCTTGTCACCGGATCTCTTCTCCCTCTGTAGCGAAGTAATAATGAGAGAGTTCAGAGACGTCAGGAATACTATTATAATACTAATCGGAATACTAATCGGAGGTTATAATATAAACAATTTTCGCTATGCAGATGACACAGTATTGGTTGCGGATAATGCATCAGACCTACAACAATTGTTGGGCGTTGTAGTAACAGAAAGTGCAGAGAAAGGATACTCCTTGAATATCAAGAAAACAATAACAATGGTGGTATCAAAGAAAATTGTGACACCAAAATGTGACATAGAAATAGAAGGAAAAATTCTTAACCAAGTGGATAATTTTAAATACCTAGGGACACTTATAACATCAGATGGAAGATTACATCGGAGATTAAGAGCAGAATAGGGCAGGCAAAAGCCGCATTTCAGAAAATGAAGAGTATCTTATGCAATAAATCAATATTAATGAATGCAAGAAAGAGAATGCTGAAATGCTATGTAGGACCAGTTATGCTGTATGGCAGCGAATTTTGGAATGTAAATGAACAAATTAGGAAGAACTTAGAAGCAACAGAGATGTGGTTTTAGAGATGAATGTTGCGAATTCCTTGGACTGCCAGAGTAACTAACAACGATTGCCTGAAAGAGACCAATGAAACTAGAACACTATATACAGCAATAAGAAAGAGACAAACAGTTTTCATTGGTCATGTGATGAGAAGAGAGTCAATGGAGAACATCGTGACAACTGGAAAGATCGACGGGAAGAGAGACAGAAGCAGACCAATAGATATTATGCGGGATGGATTGAGACGGTGCCATGGAGGAATATCATCATGAATTGGCCGGGTGTGATATTGAACATGTCGTGCCATGGTATGCCGCTTGGTCTGTGCAAATATGCGGCTGGCAAAATAAACACAATACGCCAATAGGCTGAAAAAGTCACATTCTTTATATTTACACATTTACGCCACACGAGGCCAGTAATTTTAAATGAAACAAAAACGTTGTTTTATTTAGTCCTAAGCACGCATGTTTAGTATTCATTTTAGAACCATGGTTAACACTATAATAATGGGAAGTGCAGAAAAGCTTTAAAAGGCCAATGAATGAATAACCAAAACACCGAGAAGTATATATCGAGTTTTACCGGAACACGATTACAAAATCAAAATGGACTTTGAGGCCAAAGCCTTCGTCAGTACAGAACAACAACAACAACAACAACAACAACAACAATAACAAACAAACAAACAAACAAACACAACTACATGGAAAACACTACATAAAAACACAAAAATTACTCATCTGTATCCATGTTGTGGATGAATACGTCTTTAACGATTAACGCGTTTGATGAACATTAGTGGATTGAATGAATTGGATGTGTGGCCGGATGTGTAGTGTCTTTCTCTTCTGCCTGTTATCCCCCAGTGGAGTATAGATCCTGAACTCACTCCAACCCCCCCCCCCCCCCCCCCCCTCCCCCCCATATCCTGTGCTACATGCTACTCCTTATTTCTGCATATCCTTCCAATATTATCAATTTCCGTACGTTATGTTCTTCCCCATGTTGAAGATTTTGCTTAGTGGAAGAGGATAAGTCGCCTATTTAAACTCCTTATGTCTTTCTCCATATCGCATTTGACTTTGTGTGTGTGCGTACGTGTGTGTCTGGGCGCGCGCGAGCGCGCGTGTGTGTGTGTGTGTGGAAATAACCTACTCCCGAATGTTATCCTATAGGAAATATATTTTTAAGCTTTTGGGGATTAGGGTGTGTTAATGTTACACAATCATCTGTGTGGATGGAAAGGGCAAAAAACTTATGCATACTGTATATTTAACACTTAAATCTTCCAGACGATGGGAGACGTAGTTCACACTTTAGAATCATTAATCAATTCACTCACAATTTGTCCCGATTTGACATTAGTGATTAATACGGATCATTAATATGACACTTCGAACATGTCCATAGAAGCACCGTTTTCCTCATGAACAACTCCACCAGCGCATATTAAATGATTGCACCAGTCCTGTTTTTGCTCGATCGGATGCCCTGTGCTCTTGACAAAATGTTCATGTCGCGAAACTTGAGGTAAAGTGCCTCTCTTATAAAAAATGAGTAACATTCATTGTGTAGTATCGGTGTTAAAGCTTAACTAAGTAAGTAAATAATCAGTTTACATGTCTTAAGTAATAAAGGACCGTTTACATGACTTAAGTAAGTAAGTAAAGGACCAGTTCACATGTCTTAAGTAAATAAGAAAAGGACCAGTTTACATGTCCTAAGTAAGTAAGCAAATGACCAGTTTTCATATCTTTAGTAAGTAATTAAGTAAAGGGCAAGTTTACATGTCTTTAGTAAATAAGTAAAGGATCAGTTTACATGTCTTAGGTAAGTAAGTAAAAGGCCAGTTTACATTCTTTTGTAAGTAAATAAGGGAACCAGTTTACATGTCTTAAGTAAGTTATTAAATGACCAGCTTAAATGTCTTAAGGAAGTAAGTAAAGGACCAAATTGCATGTCCTAAATAAGTCAGTAAAGGACCACTTTACTTGTCTTAAGTAAGTAAGTGAAGGCCTAGTTTACATGTTTTAATAGAGTAAGTGAAGGCCCAGTCTACATGTCTTAATTACGTAAGTAATAGCCCTTTTTACATGTCTTAAGAAAGTAAGTGAAGGCCTAGTTTACATGATTTATGAAAGTAAGTGAAGGCCCAGTTTACATGTCTTAATTAAGTAAGTAATAGCCCATTTTACATCTCTTATGTGAGTAAGTGAAGGCCCAGTTTACGTGTCTTAAGTAAGTAAGTAAAGGACCAGTTTACATGTCTTAAGTAAGTAAGTAAGTGAAGTCCCAGTTTACATGTTTTAAGTAAGCAAGTAAGTGAAGTACCAGTTTACATGTGTTAAAGCGCCTTGGGGTTATGATGCTAGATCTAGAATTGTATAGACCAATCTTCACTTGCTTTGAGATGCGATCAGTGTCACACCTGTTTTGGAATTAATGGGCGACGCAATATCCCAATACTGTGTGTAAGATTGTTGAAAACATTGTGCACAGAGAAGAAATTAAGAGCAGAGTATTGGCAGATGTTGGTGGTTAAAGATCGCTCTTTTAGAACATAAGACAAACATAAAATACGCGTAGAATGGATTATATCAACAGAAGAATTTGATAAACGAATTAGCCTGTGAAAGAATGTACTTGGCAACAGGAGTTACAGAAAAAGAAAACACACACACACGCCCTCACACATGGATGAAAGAACGAACGAACGAACGAACGAACAATCTTTATTTTCATAGGGTTAAGAATTGGGCATGCAGGCCCGTCTGACATTCTGCCCGTCTGACATTCTGCCCGACTTCTTTATTTCCTCTCATACAATCATTCATTCACGTCACTTATGAAGCTAATCTTTGACAACAAAAGAATAATAAGCATTAAAAAGCATGAAAGATTATCATTAACACATGACTCACTGAGGCAATGTTTAACATGGTCATTATAAATACCTAAGGACGGTGTAAAGTGCCATATATATGGGAATGTTATTGGCTTGTTGTCGTTTGAGATAATTTACCATTATTATTATTTTTTTTAAATTATTTATGGGGAAATGAGAGTGTGAGAAAGAGGGAGAGAGGGAGGGAGAGGGAGAGAGGGAGGGAGAGGGAGAGAGAGAGAGAGAGAGAGAGAGAGAGAGAGAGAGAGAGAGAGAGAGAGAGAGAGAGAGAGAGAGAGAGAGTGGGGAGAGATTGAGATTGTGGAGTACCTCCTGGATGTGTGTTGTAAGGAAACTTAAATTCCAGGCGGACCGCTTAGCACTGATAAAGACCGTACAATAGTGACGTCGACATATGACGCGACTTGGGTTGGCTAGCAACAGCAACAACAAAATCCGAAATTTCACGAAAAGAGAATGACTGCAGTACTGTCCTGGCACTGGATAAACGTCGGCAATGAAATAGAGAAGATTGATTGATTGATTTATTGATTGATTTAGGAACCGACATCACAGCATTCGGGACATTCCCATAAGAAATAGAGAAGAGATCTTGTGAAAGGCCAAGGGCTAGACTGCATTGTCCACAGGCCAGACCACAGTTACTGCATTGAGCAGGATACAATTAACTGCTGATTTTGCAATAGAATGTCGAAATAGTGGGAAAAACAACAACATCGAAACAACAGAGTGATATCTATTGGTAGGGTGACTAATCTGCACTTCTTTATTCTATTCTACTTATATAAGTGTCGATCAGTACCCTTGAATCCCTGTAAATATACATCGTTGTCTAGAATGAGAGACATGAGTCGGAATTGGCACACGCCTCGCACATCAAGAGAATGAGGAGTCTCGTCACCCAACACAGAACTGGTACTATTAGTCGCCGGACGCTGATGCATATGTGTGGGAGATCCCAGCACCCAAAGACATGTCCAGAGTGCAAGGACGATACCTCAACAGATAACTCACTTACTAATTAATTAAACAATCCGTGAATTCATTGTATATGACTATATATCTACAACTTAACACATGTGAAAGCAATATTATTGAGGACATGCTGAGCTGAAGAGACACAATATCGCTTCTCGGCCTTTCACCTAAGATCAAAATGTAGATGTGTCTGCGCATAGTCTGGCTAGAATGCAGTGAATGTCAATCAATCTGCAAGCTCGAATCGCCAAATCACTATACACTAACACTGGCCATGGGCCTTGGTGGACCACAATGGGACGTTGGACTAAAGGGTCCATAAACAAAAAGCAAACCATGATCGGAAGATGACAACAACTGATGTCATACTGACTAAGTATGAATGATGATGATGGTCAAGATCTTTCTTTTATTAAAATCGCTGTACTAGTATGTTCTAGCAGTACCATAATTACAACTGGCCGACCACAGTAGATGTTTGTTTTCTAACTGCAAAGTTGTATATTGTATCACCCTACGCCCCATTCTCTCTTCACTCTAAACTTAGTACAATCCCACACAATGCGCCATATTTATTCCTGACCGCTGCTTCCCACTCTCCACCCACGCCCACTCAAAGACCCATAAATTCCCACCCCTGGGTCCCTTATTTTCACTAAGATCTTCTCCTCGTTCTAGTTCATGTATTTTATTACTTTTAACTTCACACCAAGACGATTAATTACCTAGCATTTCCTTACATTTATTTGTTACATTTGCATAATATTTCCGTGCACAGCTTTCCCGCCTTCCTGTGTCCCACTGTTGGCAGGACTCGATCGTTATTTAAGCGCGGGAGTGTTCGCACCTCTTCAGCGTTGTGAAAAGGCTTTACGTACGGTGCTAGGAAATACAAAGCTCCAACAATTTCGACTCCGGGGATAAAGTTCCTAGCGCCAGTGTTATATAAACAGCTTGGGACAGGTACTAGCTTGTTTTAATGTGATTGTTCGACGTGTTGGCAAGTATGTGAATGTTGATTGTGAGTTATATTTTAGGAGCTTTTTAATGTAAAGTGGTTTCAATTGTTTGTTTTACCATGCAGCTGTTGTTATTTCTAGTTTTGTTCCCCTTACATTTAGTCTTCTTTTCTTCTTCTTCTTCTTCTTCTTCTTCTTCTTCTTCTTCTTCTTCTTCTTCTTCTTCTTCTTCTTCTTCTTCTTCTTCTTCTTCTTCTTCTTCTTCCTGTTTTCATTTTCGTTTTCTGTTTCCTACTTCTCCTCATTCCCATCTTCTTCTTCTACTTCGTCTACTTTTTCTTCTTTTTCTCCCCCTCCTCATTCTTCTTCTCCAACGCCACTTGGCATTCGCCGGTCTCCGTGGCTAAGGTATTGCTGGCGCGATTCGTGGGGCCGCTTACCTGCATTCGAAACACAGCTGCGACCGATTTTGCAGCAGACCGTGTCACGCTGGTTTTAACGTGATGATATGGGAGCCGATCGTTCAGAAAGTAATGGCAAACTACTGAACGTAAACTTGCCAAGACATCAACAACAGCAGTGCTGGTGTTGAAAGTGATGTCCTGTAAATAGGATACACCACAAACAAACAACCAAACAAACAGACAATGGGCATTAGATGTGTGACGTGGTCAACATCTTCCCTTTCTGAAGCATTACCGTGGATCCACTTATGCCGGGGTCGACCGTGGTTCCCAGGTAGATGTCACCATGGGGATTCAAACACACGCCCACTTGGCGGCAGGTAAGTGTACTAATCACTGCGCTTCGGGGTTCTACCCTTTCGCAAATCACGTGTATTGTTTCTAATAATGGAAGTTTAAACTGTCGTGTAACCAAAAAAAGTGGTGGACCAAGTAAACGATGGATAGAGGGACTAACAGTCTAACGGAATTTCGATACACGGGCAACCCGTCGATATTAATGCTTTATCTTGACAGTGCAGGGTATCGGAGGCACACGATGAGAGGATGATGATGGTTGCCGTGCGTCTTATCTGAAAGATTGCAAAACAACAGCAGTTCCATACCATGTTTGCACATAAGTGCATCAGCATTTTCCAAAGTATTGTCAGTATTTGGAACATCTTTCTGTTTCATCTAAAAAATGGCGTAGGTGGAAACAACGAATATAAACATATAATATATAATATAAATTACATATGTAACAAATGGTGTAGGTAGTAATCAACGAATACATAATATCTCACTGACAAATTATGGTATGTAACAAATGTATATAGAAATATACGAATGTATCATATCTCACGAACAAGATATGGTATGTAACAAATGTTGTGTATAGAAATATACGAATGCACAATATCTAACGAATGAGATATGGTATGTAACAAATGTTGTGTATAGAAATATACGAATGCACAATATCTAACGAATGAGATATGGTATGTAACAAATGTTGTATATAGAAATATACGAATGCATAATATCTAACGGATGAGATATGGTATGTAACAAATGTTGTATATAGAAATATACGAATGCATAATATCTCACGAATGAGATATGGTATGTAACAAATGTTGCATATAGAAATATACGAATGCATAATATCTAACGAATGAGATATGGTATGTAACAAATGATGTAGATAGAAATCAACAAATACAAAATATCTCACGAATGAGATATAGTATATAACACATGATGAGGGTGGAAATAACGAATACACAGTATCTCACGAATGGGATAAGTTATGTAACAAATGATGTGTGTAGAAATAAACAAATGCACAATACCTCACGAATGAGATAAATTATGTAACAAATGATGTGTGTAGAAATCAACGAAAACACAATTTCTTTCAATGAGGTATCGTATGTAACAAATTATGTAAGTAGAAATCAACGAATACACAGTATCTCACGAATGAGATAAAGTCTGTAACAAATTATGTAAGTAGAAATCAACGAATACACAATATTTCACGAATGAGATAAAGTTTGTAACAAATGATGCAGGTAGAAATCAACGAAGACCAATACCCACAGGTCTTGAGAGGTAACTGCGGCCAGCGTGACACTAACCACAGCACCCACTGAGCCTCAATTGATCTATACAAACTGCGGCTAGCAACATATGCCCAATGAGCCTAGGGCATGAAAAACGGCCTTGACTTACACAACCTAACTACCGAGTGTTTGTAAAGTCTCACTACACTTTGTATTTAGAACACATTGGAAAATGAAGTACTTGATGTCATCAAAAAATGTGTTGCACAGTCCATCGTGAAGCAATATGCAGCGAATGGTTGTCGTCTGTTGGAGTAATTCTTTGCACTTCAAACAGAATGGTGTTATCAACGGAAGAAAGAATTATTTGGTTGAACAAATGTTTCGAAATAGCCGTCGATACACACGGGTTGTTGAGCAAAGATTTATAGCTAGATTTCCTGATAAACAATCTAATCATAGCATTACGGTTAGGCATTTATTGAATAAGTTTCTTGCTATGGGACATGTGGAAGATACTCCGTGATATGGTAGGGCTGCTGTGCCGGAAGAAAACTGCTTAGGTATCCAAACATTTATTGACTACACAAAGGCTTTCGATAAAGTGAGACATGTTGACATGATAAGGATGCTTGAAGATCTACAAATTGATGGAAAAGACCTTAGACTTGTAAAAAACATATATTGGAAACAACAAGCTGCCATAAGAGTTGATAATGAAGTAAGCCAATATCAGCCTATTAAGAGAGGTGTGAGACAGGGATGTGTAATGTCTCCAGATCTGTTTTCCCTGTACAATGAAAGTATTTTCAGATATATTGAAGATATGGAAGGAATCAACATCGGGGGACGATGGATCAATAACATTAGATATGCAGATGATACAGTCTTGATTGCAGACAATGAACAGGACCTGCAAAATTTAGTAGATGCGGTTGTTACACACAGTGAACAACTAGGGTTAGAATTAAATTGTAAAAAGACACAGATTATGGTCGTCACTAGGAAGAACGAAATACCACAATGTAATATACAAGTAAATGGGAATATTCTTCAACAAGTGAATAGGTACAGTTATCTCGGAACAGTAATAACATCTGATGGGAGATGCCTTGAAGAGATTAGAACAAGAATCGCCATGGCAAAAGTAGCCTTTAGCAAGATGAAAAACATACTGACCAATAAAAAGATGTCAATATTGAAACGGGAAAAAGAGTGTTGAGATGCTACATAGAACCTGTACTTTTATATGGATGTGAAGCTTGGACAATGAGCAGTCAGGCTGAAAAACATCTGATGGCTGTAGAAATGTAGTTTCTGAGGAAAATGCAAAGAATACCATGGACAGCCAGAAAGACCAATGAACAAGTCCTTCAAGAAACAAATGAAGATCGTAAACTGATTAGAGACATTAGACGTAGACAGTCACAATTTTTTGGGCATGTTATGAGAAGAAATGATTTGGAGAACTTGGTGACAACTGGTAAGATCGAGGGGAATAGACCAAGGGGAAGACCTAGAAGCAAGTACCTGGATGGCTTGGCTTTGTGGCATGGTCGAGACAGAAACACGGAGCTGATCCACGACTCTGGTGATCGAGTGAGATGGCAGAACATGACCGCCCACGCTTACCGGCATGGCGCATGATGGATGGATGGGATCCAAAACAGAATCATAAAAAGTCCAAGCAAGTCCTTAAAGAAAAGTGAACGTATCAGTAAGTACAGCGCACAACATTCTTACACAAAGATTACTATTTTCATCCCTACATGCTATCTGTTGTGTCTGAACTAAAAGAGTGTGATAATCAATCCAGAGTCAAATATTCCACGTGGTTTCAAGCATCTTTAGCATTCTTAAGAAGACAAGTGAATTCTCCATGTAATATTCTTCTCTAATGAGGCATGATTTCATCTATCTGGATACGTTATTAGACAAAATAATCGTATTCGGAGAACTTTTAATCCCAATGAATTTCATGAAGCGCCTCTGCACTATTAGAGAATTGGGATGTGTTGTGCTGTCAGTAGAAAACGTTTTACTGGACGAATTTTCTTCCACACCACAATAAATGCCAATCGGATCCGTACTGATATTCTGGCACCTGTCTTAGAACAGCTAAATGAACGTGAAATTGAAGAAGCGTGGCTCCAGCAAGATGGTACAACTGCACACACAGCTAGAGCATCACTGCGTGTTGTTGTTGTTGTTATTTTGTTTTGGTTTTGAATAAGTTTTCACAAATAATAAAATATCACGTGGAATTTGGCCTGCTCGTTCTCCAGATCTAACTCCATTAGATCATTATGGGTTTTCTTGAAAGGAAATGTTTCCAAAAATACTGTACACACAATTGAGGATCCGACAGAAGCAATCAGAATTACCATTCAAGAAATAACAATAGACACGTTGCAGAAGTTATTTGGCAATATGAAAAGACGTGTACAGCCTTGTCTTGAAGCCCGTGGTGGACATTTCCAACACGAGTTATAATAAATATTTTATTGGTACCTTCAAGCTTCCCCTAAAAACATCGTTAGACCATAGCAGTGATTATTATAACTAATTTAATTAATTGTTTAATACATTGTTTGAGAACATCATGTACTTTTTTAAAAATTTGTTTTACATACACAGTTTAGTGAGACTTTACAAACACCCGGTACTTTAGCACCATAATTACCAGCAACCGAGACTTTTCAAATTCAGCAAAAATGATGTTACGCAGACAGTAAGCAATGTCACTATTCTATGACGTAACTTCAGGACACACATTACAGCAGAGCCCTGCTGTAGATTTTCTCAGGATGATGCAAGTCTTCGAAATGCCGTCCCTTAAATGTCACCCAAATGCCGGCCCTTAAACGATGCACCTGTAACTAGAAACTGAAATCAAACGGTACCGAAAGCGCATAGGCAGAGGCATGCGATAAATCATAGATCGTATACCTCAATATCAGAATAAAATAGACCAATATGGAAAACAGACTGCGTTGCGCTGGATTTTAATGTGTTGGTATGGGAGCCAGTCGTTCAGAAACAATGGCAAACTACTGAACGTAAACTTGCCAAGACATCAACAACATCAGTAAAATGCTGGTGTTCACAGGAGGGGGGGGGGGGGGGGTTATAGGGAGGAAATACGACAGGGAGGAGTGACACTTTGAACATCTGGTGAAGGGGTAAAAAAGGTTGAGAATCACTGATCTATGTGATTTGAACAGCGAAGAGAACTCTCAGACACGGCATCATGTCTCAGACACGGCAACATGTCTCGGAAACTGAAATACTTTGGCTATATTAAACTAGACAGTGGCTTAGAAAGAAGAGCAACGAAAGGCACAGTTACTGGAAAGGACGCGGCATGCACTAGTGAACCGGCACATTAGTTCCAGTTTTACACCCCTGTAGGCACAGAATTGCATTTGTTTCGACAGTAAAGCTCTGCTAGAAATTTACAGATTGATTATTACTGACCATATTAGCTCAAGTGTTAAGTACACTCGTGGAAACTGTTGCTCAAACGACACATCCATATATTGTTTGCACACAACGGTAAGGTCCCTTTGCACGCTCGAGGCGTATTAGGCCTAAAGAAATAGGCCATATGTTTTTTTGTTTTTGTTTGCGCTCGCTCGCTCGCTTTGAACTCAAGCGTAGTCCATACGCACTACTTCTAGTAGTTATTTTTTTTTAAAAGCTACATATCCCTTGCAAGACGTGCAGTCAACACCAGCATTTTCAGCTGTTGTTGATGTTCTTGGCAAGATTACGCTCAGTAGTTTGCCATTGCTTTCTGAGCGACCGGCTTACATACCCCGTAAATAACCGACGCGATGTGATCCGCTGCCGAATCTCGCTGTATTCCTCACGTGGATATACATGATTACGGAGACAGTCGTTAGCATCTTCACCAGTGAGACGGCTACTTCTAGTAGTGCTGTACTGAATTTTGCGTGAGGTGTAGCTTTCCCTATTACAGAGTCCCACGTCATCAGGCGAATAAACTCCGACTTCAAAGGTAATTGTAATTTACGTCCGAAAGTCAAGGACTACAAGTCAACATTTTAGGAGCAGCTGTCCGGTGTAGGGATTGAGCCGCTTACCTCGGCATCAGCACACCGGATGTTTAAGAACACGCGTTCTGATCTATTCGGCCATGTTGACCTACTGCTCATAGACCAAATCTCACTTACTGGTGACGTGGTAAGTATCACACCCGACCCCAACACTTCTCAAGTCATTTCCTGGGACCAGTTATACACTGGGTCGGTCGGGAACCTAGAGAGATAAAGGCAAAGACCACGAGAAAGTGAGAGAGGGAAAGAGAATTACAGGTACAAAGAGAAAGTAGGACACAAAGAGAGAGAGAGAGAGAGAGAGAGAGAGAGAGAGAGAGAGAGAGAGAGAGAGAGAGAGAGTGAGAACGAGACAGAGAGAGAGAGAGAGAACGAGACAGACAGAGAGAGAGAGAGAGAGAGTCAGAAATAGAGAGATAAAGTGAGATATGGAGATCAGGAGTGTGAGAGACAGCGAGATACACACACACACACACACACACACACACATACATATATATATATATATATATATATATATATATATATATATATATATATATATATAGAGAGAGAGAGAGAGAGAGAGAGAGAGGGTGGGGGGGGGGGGGGGGGGGACGGGTTGTCAGGCAAGGCATTGGTAGCACCTTTTGTAAGGATGACTATCACGCCCTTTTCAGGGCCATCCCCCACTGGTCCAAGCCTGACATCCAGCTCACGCCTGTGGCTCCTAGTAGTTGTCAGCATGCGGCAGCGGCCACACCCCCCCCCCCCCCCCCCCCCCCCAACTCCCCGGTCAACAGCTGTGACAGGCTGGCTAAATAAGGCGTGGGTAGCGATTTGGTGTCAAACCAATCGGTGAACTAGGGTATGCCTACCCAGCATGTGAAAACAGGACCCGGCAGACAGTGTGGAAGAAATCATTGTTGATTCAACGGGCAAGACGGCGTTTACCTGCAAAGCGTTTTGGAACGTAATGAGCACGGCAAGGCACGTACAGCGCCCTGGTCATCGACTGCTCCTGTATTAGTTTCCAGTCGTCTTGACTTGTCTTGCCACTGGACTCAGATGGACTCAGGCGAGAGACTGAGGTCGACGAATTGCGCAACTCTTCCTCACTTTAATCCAGTTCATCACAAGTGATTCTTCATACAATTTCATATATAACCTTTAAGCACCGTGGCGATGGGCGAGGGCGAAGCGGCAGTCGTGGGTACGCTGGCAGCCCTAGTTGCAGACCTGCACATAGGCGGCTCAGGCTATATGGTCGTCTTCTACTGACCGGAGTAGCAGTGCGATTCGGCAGCCCCCTGAGTGACTGAGCAGCCCTCTACAGGAAAGCACTGCTCACCTCCATAGCATGAGGAAGGGGCTAGAAAAGGTGCCTAACCATTGTCTTCTCCACCATTACCTAAGCAGCTAGCCTCGTTTAGTGGGTACCCTATACTGCCGACGACATACAAACAAAGAAAAAACAGGTAAAGCTAAAAGAGTAAACCATATTCCCTTGACAATCGGAACTTGGAATGGCGCACCCTACTGACAGAGACTGCGCGTCTGCCCCAGAGAGACCAACAGCACTGATAGGGAGAGAGCTGGGCAGGTACAATACAGCATCGTCATTGCATCCTTATGCGAGGAACGACTTGCAGAAGGCCAAATCGGCGAAGCACATGCCGGCAACATATTCTTCTGGAGTGGAAGAAAAAGCGAAGAAAGACGCCAATTCGGTATGTGACTTGCCATTAAGTCGGTCCTGGTTCGCAGACTAGCTGAATTTCCGGAGGCTATAAAGGGCAGGTTTATGACCATTAAGTTACCCCTGCTGAAAGGAAAGAAGCATGCAGTCCATCGAGAGTGTCTACACACCAACTATGACCAATGAAGATGACTTCAAAGATAAGATTCTATGATGACCTGCACAACGTATTAACATCTGTTCCCAAAGAAGACAGACTTATACTCCTTGTCGACTTCAATGCCAAAGTAGGCAAAGGGCACCGCCTCTTCGAGTAGCATCAATGTAAAGTACGGTGTCGGAAATTATAACAGCAATGGACTTCTCCTCCTTCAGACCTGTGCTGAACACGATCTCCTGATCACTAACACAATTTTCCGTCTTCCCACTAGAAATAGAACATCGTGGACGCGCCCTCGCTAGAATCACTGGTACCTCATAAACAATGTCATCGTCAGGAGATGTGACAGACAAGATCGGGTGACAAAATTCATGTCTGGTGCCGAATGTTGGACAGACGACCGTCTCATTATCTTTAAAATAAACACACACATCAAACCATCACGGCGTCCTCAAGGGATAAAAATGCAAGAAAAACCCTAAATGTCACCCGCCTAAACAGCACCCAACAAAATGCAGCTGGCGTTTGACAATATGCTGGAAGACTGCCTCAAGCCCAATGCTGCAGCTAAACAGGATGCGGAAGCAGAGTGGAGAGCCCTAATGGACATAATTTACAACACTGCTATGAAAATCCTGGGTCCAGCGCCCTCCCCCCCCCCCCCCCCCCCCACCCCAAAGAAAGCATAAATACTGGTTTGATGAACATTCCGGAGACATCAACCAATTGCTGGCCGAGAAACATCTTCTCCTCAAGGCATATTTGAATGACCCGAAGTCAACAAAGATGCCTTCAATAACATTCGGAGAGTAATGCAGCAGAAACTTCGGCACATGCGGGACTCCTGGCTGAGCAACAAAGCTGATGAAATTCAAGGCCTTGCTGACAGACATGATATGAGAAAATTCTACGACTCAGTGAAAGCAGTTTACGGTTCTAAATCACCAGGCATAGATCCCCTCCTCGGTGCAGATGGGGAACATTGGTCACCGAAAAGAAATAAATCCTTCAACTCTGGGCAGAGCATTTCGGCAACATCTTAAATGCAACTTCCTTCTTCGATGAAGAAACCATCAATTGCCTTCCTCAAGTTCCCACTAATGATACACTTGATGGCCTGTCAACCATAGTGAAAGTAAACAAAGCCATCCAGTTACTTTTCAGCGGTAAGGCGCCTGGTCCTGACTCCATCCCAGCAGAGATATACAAGGCATGTGGGCCGGTTCTAATAGAGCAGATTTATCAAGCCTTTATAAACATATGGGTGAACGAGACCATGCCACAAGATTTCAAGGAAGCGTCAATAGTCCACCTTTATAAAGGTAAAGGAAACCGCCAATCCTGTGACACCCACCGAGGCATCACATTGCTCTCAATAGCAGGGAAGATACTCGCCAGAATTCTTCTCAGTCGCTTCACGGCCCATCTCGACCAAGGTCTTCCTCCTGAGAATCAATGTGGCTTCATAAAAGAACGAAGAACTATTGACATCATTTTTGCTCCAAGGCAGCTGCAAGAGAAATGTTAGAAACAGAACTCCAAATTGTTCTCCACTTTCAATGACCTTACCAAGGCTTTTGATACAGTCAGCAGAGAAGGACTGTGGAAGATTTTGGCGAAATATGGCTCTCCAAGAAAGTTTGTCCAATTAGTGCAGGCTGTTTCATGAAGGTTTGCAGGTAAGAGTATAGGAAAATGGTGAACTGTCTGAGCTCTTTCATGTTATCAATGGGGTGAAGCAAGGATGTGTCCTGGCACCAACACTGTTCAGCCTCATGTTTTCAGCTATGCTGACGAATGCCATTTGAGAACAACGACATTGGAATAGACATCAACTACCGCATGGATGGAAAGTTGTTCAATCTCAGACAGCTGAAAGCTAAAGCCAAAACTAAAAGCGACACCGTCAGAGAGCAGCTGTTTGCTGATAATTGCGCTCTATATGCCAACTCAGAGGCAGACATGCAACACAATATTTCAGCTTTCTCAAATGCCTGTGCCATCTTTGGGCTCAATATCAACTCGGAAAAGGCTGTAGTTATGTACCAGCCAGCTCCAGGGAATAATCACACCATGTCGAATATCAAGGTGAATTTTCATAGGCTAAGTATTGTGGACAAATTCACCTATCTTGGCAGCACTGTGTCACAAGCTGCCACTATTGATTACGAAGTGAATGCAAGAATCTCCAAGGCCAGCGTGGCCTTTGGCAGACTATACAAGAATGTTTGGAAAAGAAATGGAATAAGCCTACAAACAAAGCTGAAAGTCTACAAAGCAGTTGTATTATTCACACTGCTACATGCTTGTCAAATCTGGACTGTTTATCAGCGACACGCTAGGAAATTAAACCACTTCCACACAGTCTGCTCTTAGGAAGCTATTGAAGATTAAATAGCAAGACGAGATCCCAGACACTGAAGTTCTAGAAAGAGCGCCAGTGCCCTGTATCCACACTCTAATAATGAAGAATCAAATTCGCTGGGCTGATCACTTAACTCACATGCCAGATCACAGACTCCCTAAACACTCCCAAGGCGGCCAGAGGAAACGCATTAAAGACTCTGAAAATCTCATTGAAAGCTTTTGTAACTCATCTTGACACCTGGGAGATTGCTGACAAAGACAGAAATTAGTGGCGTACACCATACGCAAGGGTGCAGTCACTTGAGAAGCAACCAGGACTGCAAGAGCTGTGAAGAAAAGGCTGGACAGAAAAACTACTGCAGGAGATCCTCCTCCTGGAACGTCAAGCATTCTTTGCCCACATTGTCAAAGAAAATTTCGAGCCAAAATAGGCCTTATCAGCCATCTTGGAACTCATGGCTCCATACTTTCAACCCAACTGGATAAAATGAATGGTCATCATCATTCTTGATAGACAAACAACACAGACACACACACACACACACACACACACACACACACACATATATATATATATATATATATATATATATATATATATATATATATATGTGTTGTGTAGAGAGAGAGAGAGAGAGAGAGAGAGAGGAGAGAGAGAGAGAGAGAGAGAGAGAGAGAGTGTGTACTGCACTCTAAATACGTGTACAATGAGCGTCGTAATATTCAGTGTCGTTTTAGTATTTAGACTGGCTCCGTGACGAAGAGGTTACGAACGCAGTTTGCAATCCCACATACTGAGTTCGAAACACAGCTGCGGGCGATGTGGCAGCAGACTGCGTTGCCTTGTGTTTGTTATGAATAGGTATGGGTGCCGGTCGTTTTGAAAGAAATTTCAAACTAAAGACAACAGACTTGCCCAGGAACCACGAACAGCCACCAAATGTCAGGGCTTTACTGCTACATCTTGTAAAGGATATGCAACGAACTTTTTTTTCCCCAGTGTGTACTGTATGTAGTGCTCGTGTCGCTGCTGTGTCAAGTTTTAGCTCTTCACATATTCTAGGCCACTGAGATGGGGTATCCAGTTTCCTTCTTCGTCGCCGTTCTTCCCCAGACAATTTTATGGTACCTACCCATTTACGATCCTGGTTTGTATCCAGCTCTGTAATGACTGGGCAAACAAATTATGCCACTGGTCAGACTGAAAACTGACCACTAACTTCGTACACGGGTACACTACCACCCGTGCATACGTATGTAAACATCTCAAAATACTAGATACTCAGTGATACGTGTACTTGTTAGTTACACATGTAGAATGTGTTCCCCACAACATAAATGTGGTAATTCATATGAATTTTGCCAGCCCATTACAAACCTTAGAGAACAAAGTCTTAAGACGCATCTTTAAGCTCATTAGGGAAACACAAAGTGGAGAGTGGAAAAGAAGAAACAACAGAGACATTTATGATCTGTTTAAGTCCCCGCTAATCACTGGTATCATGAAGGCTAATAGACTGGGCATATAGAAAGAATGCAGATAATAGGGAAACAAAACTCGCTTACACTCAGGAAATAAATGACCGTAGACCCCGAGGTAGACCAAGAAGACGGTGAAGAGATAATATACATACAGACCTACAAACACTTTGAATCAGTGACTGGCAAGAGAAGTTCAACCAGAGAGACGATGGAGACGGCTTGTATATGCAGCAAAGAACCTCAATGGCTGGGAATGCTGAAGAAGAAGACGATTATAATGGATGTGTACTGTTAAGTAACTGAACGTAAACTTGCCAAGAAATCACAAACAGCAACAACAACAAAATTCTGTGGTTGACTGCGACATCCAGTAAAGGATATGCAACTACTCTTTATTTTAACTTTAACTATTTAATAAAGTGTGTCATTATACATTATTGAGTTTACGCTTGCCTGCGCTTGTGTGCGTAAGAAGTAAGTAAAGTAATTAAGTAATTAAGTAAGTAAGTAAGTAAGTAAGTAAGTAAGTAAACAAGCAAGTAAAAATACGCAAGTAAACAATCATACGTGATTAGATGCGTGTGTGACGTGATATGTATTAATGTGCGTGCATGCGTGTGTGCATGTATGCATGGATGGATGTGTGTACGTATTACGCACACACATACACAGACAAGAAGGAAGTCAGATATAGAGGTTGGTGTGTATGTCTGTATGTGTCTGTGTTTGTGTGTCTGTAGGTAGGTAGGTATGTTTGTATGTATGTTTGCTGAACAACCTATATTGAAACGCACAGACTGTTGACATACTTTGCGTTGCCTGAAGATATATTTGAGAATCAAACCTCACACATTCACAAAAGTAGGCAGAAAAGCTACCACAAACAATCACAGACGACTGGCAACATTCTTTGGTCCAGATTAACAACAAATCAAATGCGTATCTCTGGCTAACAAACAAGAACCTCATTGCGAAAACAAAGCTAGTTAACTAACTCCGTAATCCATGCAGAAAATTAGTCAATTCTAGAGGCAGAAACAGTACGAGGAAACAATGTAAAAATAAGGAAAGCATGCACGAAATGCAGGTAATCAAGATAAATTTTGTAGAAAACAGGCTCCCAAGATAAGTCAACGGAAAAAAGAGTATAATGAAGGAAGCCAAGCAAGCTCGACGCTAAGGTGGGGTTGATCATTATGCTACCAAACCATGTGGGTGTGTGGAGTTCTGAAAGCTGGAACTATGCCGGTAATAATACATGTCTGCAAAACCGCAGACTGTGGGGAATTATCATGTTCATCATCATGTGCCAGTTGAGTGGCGTGGAGTTAGTAGATCGTAATCATTCACATGTGATGGCTGGTGTCTTGCATCTGATCTCTATAGTGCCCCCTATAGTGTCATTACAGTGTCCCTATAGTGTCTTAACAGAACCGGAGAGTCACTATAGACAGGGATCAATATAGGTACAACTATCTCGGAGCAGTCACATAACCTGATGAGAGGGGCCTTGAATAGATTAGAACAAGAATCATTATGGCAAAGGTAGCCTTATGTAAAATGGAAAATATACTAATTTTATAAAGAAAAAGAGTATCAACTGCAACGAGAAAAACTGTTATACAGAAAATGCATTTTTGTATGGTTGTTAAAGGTGAACAATAAGCAGACAAACTGAGAAAGATCTAATAATACTGGGAATGTGGTTTCTGAGGGAAATGCAAAGAATGCCATGGACAGACAGCAAAACCATTGAGCGAGTTCTACATGAGGCAAATGAAAGCCGTAAACTGAATATAGAAACAATCGCAGACAGTCAAATTTATGTTATCACATTATTAGAAAAGATCAACTTTAGAGAACTTGTGACAATTGGCAAGATTAAGGAGAGAAGATACATCGATACATGAAGCCCATACGCGGGCACTCTCCCGCTGTTTATACTTCCCCTCGACACCGCAAGGTGCAAGAAGAACATGATGAAATGATATGAGATGAGAAGGAGAGAAGAGCAAGGGGAAGGCAGAGATGTAACTATATGGATGACATGGCCACATGGCATGGTCGGAACAGGAACACTGGGGTGATCCACGACTCTGGTGATTGAGTGAAATGGCGAGTCATGACCGCCCACGCTTTCGGGAATGGCAAATGATGGATGTATATATATATATATATATATATATATATATATATATATATATATATATATATATATATATATATATATATAAGCCAGGTTTGTGAAATAGAGATCATCAGTCGTAAAAAAGAGTGAGTATAAATACAGGAAAACATGTCGGGCTAGCACAAGGTAATAGTCACATTAGTCACACTGGGTTGTGAGTGCAGAAAATGGGCAGAGGCCCGCGCAGAGTATGAGGTGCAACAACAAATTCCGGGCAATACCCATCATGGTGATATAGTGATATACACAGATGGGTCAGTGGTGAAAAACAGACGTAGTGGTTGGGGTTGATTGCGAAGGCTAACGTGCGATGCTTGAAAATGGAGATGGAAGCAGTAACAGCAACCTTACGATGGTTGGGGGAGACCGCTGCAACAACATTGTTTTCATTACGGACTCACGGAGTATGCTTAGTAAAGTGCAGAATGCTTTGTGTACTCGTAGAATGGTTTGCCTCGCTTCAGAGGTCACAGATTGTGAGAATTGTATGGGGTTTCCTCACTGGCTATGAGGGAGAGCGTGGGAATGAACATGAAGATAGGCTGGCAGGGAATGAACTTCTCGGTTGCAGATTATCTATAAAAATAATTGAGAGGTTAAGGAGAGCGTGTGGGATCAGGTGGAGAAAGTGGTGGAACAGACTGAGCACCCGAATGTGGAGAGAATGATATGGTTGGGGTTTCGGCAGGGGCTCTGAGAACCATCAATCAGATGGCAGTTGGAACCAACAGAGGGGGCGGAGCGCGTGTGGGAATGTCCTGAGTGCAGTGATATCGTTTCTTAACTCAACTCAACTCAACTACTCCTCTTAAAATGAGTGCCAAGTAATCTCCAGACTTATTTGAAAATTGCCTGGGACGGGAAGGCGGTTATGAAGGAAAGTGGACACCCCATCTATTATGCTACGTATAAAATCAGGGCACGACGAAGCCAACAGTAACAGTATGAAATTGGTAAAGACTGGATCTGAGCCAGGCCGAACGTGGTCATAGAGAAAGTGGACCATAATCGAATTGGTCCCGTCACCATGTGTAAGTGGACAACATACATTTCTACATGTCTGCTCTTTTTGTTTTTGTTGTTTCTTCTTCGTACATTTCATGCCGTAGTGACATTGGTGATCATGTATGTCCACATACTTCTGTCTCTTGCGCTCCGAATCACGTCTTCTTCTTCTGCATTTGTCCGGAATGTTGTTTTAGACGTAACTGCGTTGTGCCTATTCAGCCGAGCTTCGATATTTGCACCTTTAGGCCGACACATCCGACTTCTTCAGGTATTTATTGTCCGGGTTATTCCCTGGAAATCACATCTGATACTAACGATATTCTGACATGATATTAAACTGCCCAGCATCTTCACTCCTGGTCTCCCTTTGCCTCTTCTCCTCTCCAGCCTTCCCTGTGTGATTACATGATCCAGCTTTCCTCTTCACATGAATGCCCAAAGACTGTGGACTGTCCTCTTCTGATGTGAGTAACCAGTTTTCCTAGGGAGATAACGTCTTTCAAAATTAGTCTTTCTATCCCTCCATAGAGTTCTTATCGTTTTTCTATAAAACCTCATATTCACAGCTTCCACATAATTCATCACTTGTCTGCTAACTGTCCACGATTCGCTACCGTATATCAGGATTGGCTCACTATAGCTTTCAAGAACTATATTCCTTACATCGATTGATAAAGGTAAATTGTGTTGACAGCGACACTTTACAACGGACCTGCTAAATACATATTGTCAGTCGTTGATGTTTTCGGTTTAGGATCACTAATATTGCACACAATATAACCTATATCTGATTCAGTTTCCTCCCATCCTTTAAAGGAGTGTGGACATCGGTAGAATACCAAATAACATGTCTGTTTTTCTGAATTACGGATGGGTTAAAGATCTCACTGTCGGCCTCTATTAGTGTACAAAGATGTGTATAAGCGGGACATGATTAATACATGCATTGGTATTCCACCACGTGAACAAGTCACCGGTGATTGTGTTGCAAGGATGGCAATGATCAGAAATAGAAAAAAAAGAAGAAAAAAAAAGAGAGAGAGAAAATTATTGCAGATATATGCGGAAGACGTAAGATGGTGCGTAATGGTGGAAATGACCACGTGATTACATACATCAATTGTGGGCGCAAATCGGTCTGATCAGTCACATTCGCTACCGCCATGGGTTGTAGTTATTATGCATTTTTCTGAAGCACAATGTAACAAATGTCCCCAGTCAATGCAAGGTGCAGTCATTCAGTCTCCTGGCATAGGTCACACAAGGGAACAGTGAACGAAATCTGTAGCACGGGCGAGGCACAGAATTTCTTCTAGAATTACACACGTTTTATACATATTGATATGTGTTGTTTTCCTAATTATGAAATTTAGCAGGGCAGCGTTCTACTCGACCTGCAAGTTTCAACTACCAGCAGATTTCTAACTCGAGCTAAAGCTGCTTGTGTTTGCCTAGGGTATCCTATATATATGCAGCCGCCACAACGTAGTGGCTCTTAAATGTACTTATACGTACGCCTTTTTGGAGAAGAGAGTATGTCCTAGTTGGTGAACTGGCTTGCAGCTGTCTTTTATTCTCGTAGAGTGGCTCTCTGGCTGGGTACATGGACCTCTGAGCCAAATATCATACCCTCCCCACCCGGTGGGAAATTGTATATGTGCTATTAAATGTATATACAAGCAAGAGTATAAGCACTAGGGCCTGGAAGCACTAGGGGCTGGAATGATACTAACATTTGCAGATGATGTTCTCGCATCCAGGCAGGGGAAGCCATAAATCAAATAGTTCAGGAGCTGCAGGCGACACATTGACACAGAAAAGGTGTCTTTCTTGTGGTGCTCTCTCTGGACAATAGGATTGTTAAAGCTGACTTCCTAAACCTTACAATAAATCATAGAACTGTGAATAGAGAAAGCAGACTGAAGTACCTGGAAATCACTTTTAATAGAAGCCTGTCTTTTGGGGATCATGTTGAGGTCGTGGTTACAAAGTATCTGAACGGGCTAAATGCACTGAAGAGTATAACAGCTTGGGACATGGAGCAGAAAATGATATTCGGACTATTTAAGCACTTGATCATTTCAGTGGTAAAGTATAGACTAGGAATGCTCACTGTCTCAAAAAGTCAACTAATGAAACTAGAGCGCATAGAGAATGAAGCCATGAAGGTGAGTCTGGGATGTATAAGGGACACCAAAATAGTGTGTATGCGATACATCCTGGCGTTGTCGACCATTGCAGACAGACTCAAGATTTTGCATGGCAAGGCCATCCCTCACGGTAGATGCGGACAAGGAACACCTCCTGCATGATTCCCCAGATGCGGTCAAGGGCCACCAACTTTTAAGAGGAATAACATGGATAGCTCAGGCAGAAGATATCATCAGAGAAGTGTGCACACTTGAGAATATTGGTAGCTTTCTGCTAGTGGTCTAAAGAGAATGCAGTAGCAAGGGTTATTCGGATGATCTCGTCGACAGTCGTCTCTAAAGATAAAGCAGACCGGACATGAAATCAGATTGCAATAAGCACCATTAGTATTTGAACTCTTCGCTAGCTGTTGAAGATGAGGACTGAGCGCTTATGGGAATAACCAAAGTGCAATAATGTCGTTTCTTGGCTCAATTCAACTCAATGTAGTGGCTAGACGCTTTATTGCCGGTCCGGCAGTCATGGCTTGTATCAGTATGGGAGCGGATTGTAAAATGTATCAGGGTGCACATGTCGACTGTGTCTTAAAATTGGTACACGGAAATGTCCTGAGAAGTACATGCGGCCGACGTAATATTGAATACATCAGCACCAAATGTCGATTGTTTTGTAGAAATGTGGATCTAGCACTAAATGATCAATGGGCTCAAGCTTCTGAAAGGGTACTTTACTGTGTTTGTTTGCTTTTTTTTTTTACTCTAAACATAATCTATTCGTGTCTTCCTCTATCTCTAGAGCTCGTTATCGTCTGTTCACACATTTGGTCTTCGGAAGATGTTCCTTTACTGTTCTCGAAATGTGCAATCTGTTAGAGAGAATTTCTTTCTAAGCGAGTTGACCAAACTTTTGAAGAGTGTATTGTCTGACTCTCTTTAAAAAAAAAAAATGTTGCGTATCCATTACGGGACGTTGCAGTCAACATCAGCATTTTTCAGCTGCTCCTGATTTACTAGGCAAGTGTTACGTTCAGTAGTTTGCCATTGCTTTCTAAACGACCGGTTCCCATACCAGCACGTTATAACACAACGCGACACGATCTGCTGCACAAATCGATCGCAGCTGAGCTTCGAATGCCTGGTACCCGGCTCACAAACCGCGTTCGCAAGCCTTTAGCCACGGAGCGAGTAACGTATGGCTAATTAGGTCGCAGTTGCTTATATATAAATATATCGTATTAAGTGGACATATCACTTATAATTATTTAAATGAAATACTTAAAACACGTAATTAGTTATACTGTTGGGATGCTAAGCACGTGTTACCCCCAATGTAAATGAAAAGACACAAAGTCTTTCTACTGCAAAACCAGGGTTACATATAACTAATTGCTGATAACTCGGCGTATTTGAGTAATTGTTTATTGTTCGCCAAAATACAATGCACGAAACGTCTTTGATTTGTTCACTTTATGGCCGCAATTTAACAGTTGTTGAGATGTTGGACCTTCATAGACTGCCGACTGCACTGGGGTTCCTGAAGGCTAATTAACTCTCTTTTCCACCTATATTGGTGACTGGTCGGTTGCTCGATTTGCTAGTTGACGCTCTGTTCTATCTACGCAAGTTACTTGTTACTCACATTGGTATTTATCAATTTATTTGATTTCGTGTACGAGGCAATAATTCTTTCGCTCACGGAAAGCCTATCGGTGTGTTTTACAACCGGTAGTAGTAGAGGTAGTAGTAGTAGCAGTAGTAGTAGTAGTAGTAGTAGTAGTAGTAGTAGTAGTAGTAGTAGTAGTAGTAGTAGTGGTGGTGGTGGTGGTGGTGGTGGTGGTGATGGTGGTGGTGGTGGTGGTGGTAGTAGTAGTAGTAGTAGTAGTAGTAGTAGTAGTAGTAGTAGTAGTAGTAGTAGTAGTAGTAGTAGTAGTAGTAGTAGTAGTAGTAGTAGTAGTAGTAGTAGTAGTAAAAGTACATTCTGACCAATAAAAAGATGTCAATTGAAACGGGAAAAAGAGTGTTGAGATGCTACCTAGAACCTGTACTTTTAATTTTATATGGATGTGAAGCCTGGATAATGAGCAGTCAGGCTGAAAAACATATGATGGCTGTAGAAATGTAGTTTCTGAGGAAAATGCAAAGAATATCATGGACAGAAAGAAAGACCAATGAACAAGTTCTTCAAGAAACAAATGAAGATCGTAAACTGATTAGAGACATTAGACGTAGACATTCAAAATTTTTTGGGCATGTTATGAGAAGAAATGAATTGGAGAACTTGGTGACAACTGGTAAGATCGAAGGGAACAGACCAAGGGGAAGACCTAGAAACAAGTACCTGGATGGCATGGCCTTGTGGCATTGTCGAGACAGAAACACAGAGCTGATCCACGACTCTGGTGATCGAGTGAGATGGCAGAACATGACCGCCCACGCTTACCGGCATGGCACATGATAGAAAGAGTAATAGTACTAGTAGTCGTAGTAGTAGTAAACTTTGTAGTAGTAATAGTAACAGTAGTTATAATAACAGTAATTCTATTAGTAATAGTAGTACTAGATTAGTAGTATTAGTAGTTTTTGTTTTTGTTTTGCATATCCTTTACAGGACATCGCTGTCAACACCAGCATCTTTCAGCTGTATGTTGATTTCTTGGCAAGATTACGCTCACTAGTTTGCCATTGCTTTCTGAGCGGCCGACTCACATACCCCGTAAGTTACCGATGCGATTCGAACCACTGCTGATTCTCACCGTCATCGCGTCACCGACGAGAGTATACGAGATTACGGAGAAAAGTCATAACCTCTAAGCCACGAAGCCGGCAGCATTAGTAGTAGTAGTAGTAGTAGTAGAAATAGTAGTTGTAGTCGCTGTTGTTATTATTGATCTTGGTTGTTGTTTTGTATGATCAAGAAAACAGTAAGAAATGTATGGGTCCTGCCAAAGACGTGGCGACTTTATATCTCAGCTGAACAATCTCTATTGTTCCACCATGTATTTTGTTTATTCCTGTTTATACATCTGCATACAACTTTATCGCAATAATGCCCATCTACTTTCAAAAGATCCAATTTTTCCCGCCTACTAACTCCGCTAATTTGGAGAAAACTGATCAAGCTAGTCGGCTACAAACCTAGAATGAGCCTCCAGATTTGTAGTATTGGGGAAATTGAGGTCTCAGGTTCGCGCCGTGGTCGAAGACAATCAATGAGACTTCGCTTACTGAAATCGTTTATCTAGGAGAATGATTCTCTTGCGCTACAATCCCGACATTGTGATTGTGACTGCAAATGTCATTAGAACACCAAAGTAAATTCACGTCGCTGGAGAAGTTTCCGAAAAAAAATATATATTGGTCGTTCTTCTTGGGGATTTACCGTTTCAGTTCTCAGTGGAAAACTGACCTACTGATTGTCATGTCAGGGTGTACTGTCTTAGTGTTCGTTGGCCATTTATTTGAACACGTCAGTCCAGGATAAGAATAGATGTGGTACTGTCCGCAAGATTATTAATTATTCTTCCTAAGACTCTCGCGACTCTTGTTACCTTTGGAAACCCTCCCTGTTTTGATATGCCGTGTCACATTCATATAATAGTTCATCATTAACTTCTTCATCGGTCTTATATTGCCCATGATTAGTTATGTTATTCCCTATTTCACACTTACACTTCTCCGCATTATCACTATCCAAGGAAGTCCCGCTCTCGTTCTTCTCTTTCCCCTTTGTACATATTTATATTGAATTTTAATGTATATTTATTACGTTGTAATTTCACATTAACTTTATGACATTTTTGTTCGTTTTGTTCTTGACAAATGTAGTGGATATCGACACTCGGACAGTGGTTTAGTGTTTTATCCATGCTTACTGTGTTGTTACTTTTCGTTTTTACCATATTATTACATTAATTTGATCTATTTCTTCCATGCGTTAATTATTCTCGTTTTACCATATTATTACATTAATTTGATCTGTTTCTTCCATGCGTTAATTATTATGTTTATGTTTTTACCATATTATTAAATTAAGTTGATCTATTTCTTTCATGCGTTAATTATACTGTTTACGCGGAAGCCGTCTTTGTGGCGAAAGGCATACGGACGCAATTCGTAATCCGAATACCGCGTTCGAAAGACAGCTGCGGGTGGTTTGGCAGCAGACCGCATTGCGTTGGTTTTAATTAATAAGCTATGAGTGCCGGTCGTTCAGACAGCAATGGTAAACTACTAAAAGTAACGTTGCCAAGACATCAAAAACAGCCAAGGATGCTGGGGTTGACTGCGAAGTCCTATAAAGGATATGAAACTAACTTATTTTAACGTAGACAAAGGCCCTAGCGAGGCATGTTAATTAAATCTTTGAATATCCTTTACAGGACATCGCTGTCAACATCAGCATCTTTCAGCTGATTGTTGATTTCTTGGCAAGATTACGCTCAGTAGTTTGCCATTGCTTTCTGAGCGGCCGGCTCACATACCCCGTAAGTTACCGACTCGATTCGAACCACTGCTGATTCTCACCGTCGTCACGTTACCTACGAGAGTATACGAGATTACGGAGAAAAGTTGCTAACCTCTAGGCCAGGAAGCCGGCAGCCAGGCATGTACATGTGTGTTTATAGTGTGTCCGCGTGATCTCAAAATACATAAATACATTTTTGTTTCATTATATTCTTCGTTAAGTTGTCTGGTTTGGAGCAGATATTTGGCGATCACACTTCTTCACTTCTCTCGATATCTGCTGTTCTAGGAAGAAGATAGCATCATACTCATCATGTGCCATGCCAGTAAGCGTCGGCGGTCATCTTTTGCCATCTTACCAGAGTCGCGAATCAGCTCTTTGTTCTTGTCCGGACCATGCCATGTCGTGAAGCCATCCAGATATTTACTTATTTCAGTCTTGCAAGTTGTCACTAAGTCATCAAATTTATTTCTTTTCATAACGTGCCGGAAAAAAAATAGACTAGATATAACGTATGTTATTTTGTGCTGCGCAGCTGTTATATGTTTTTGTGCTATCATCTTCATGTAACACGTCATTCGCACAATATTGCTCTCGTCACCGCGCGCCAAAAAGTACCTCGATCAGTTGTTGAGTTGAGTCAAGAACCGACATCACTGCATTCAGGACATTCCCATACGTGCTCAGTCCCCTCGTTCAACAGTCAGCGAAGAGTCATACTACTAATCGTTCCCACCGCTACCTGATTAAATGTTCTCCTGGTCTTCCCTCTCGGTTTTGAGATTCTTCCAGAACCCCTGCCGATCACCCGCAATCTCATTCTTTCCACATATGGGTTCTCAATCTGTTCCTCCGTCTTCTCCACCTGGTCCCACAAGTACCTCGAACATTGACAAGTCAATCAATCATGTGCCATGCCGGAAAGCGTGGGCGGTCATGACTCGCCATTTCACTCGATCACCAGAGCTATGGATCAGCTCAGTGTTCCTGTCTCGACCATACCATGTAGCCAACCCATACAGTTATTTAGTTTTCGGTCTTCCCCTTGGTCTGTTCCTTTCGATCTTGCCAGTTGTAAGTTCTCCAATCCATTTCTTCTCTCATAACATAGATCACCTGCTTAACGCATCTGTTTTTCCAGGTGTGGGATGTAGATTTTATATCTAAGAGAATATTGGCTAATTTATGTCTAGGGGATCCCAAAATGGGGGATTTAAGGTTGATTCTCTTTTATTTTAGCCACTTGAGGTGATCATGGAACTCTACCATAAACACATGAAGGAAAATACTTCACTCCTGTTCATAACTGTATTTATGTGTACTTCTCCATTCCCACTTATCACCTTATAAATTTACTATAGTGTTAGAGGATATTGATTGTTTACACATATAAACAACCACGGTTGAACAAACATCAACACTGGACTTGACTGTAAACATCAACAATTTTGGACAAACAGTTCAGGCATTAAATCAAGATCTGCAGTAACATATAGACAAATGTATTGACCACTGTGAGCTTCTTGAATATGTCTCACTTGACATATGTATACATTCACTTGAAATATGACATAGGTATACATTTACATGAAATATGACAGCAGTCTACAATCACAAACATATATTGACCATACTGAAATACTGGAACAGGCATGGGATGAAATATGACAGATCATAGACACATTAAAAGTGCAATCCCCTGTTCCTCCAAAATTCAACAATCTTCAAAAACCCACCAATACATATCAGTTGGTTCCCAACACCATTGACCCTTAATGATTTTAAAAAAAACATTGGCATGTGTTCAACAAAATTAAACACTACATTCATTACATAATATTAAACTAATTAATTAGTTGTTTACTGTCCTTTACTCTCTTGTTGTACGGTTCAGTGTTCATCTCCCATGTATATTAGATCATATTCCCATTATCTGGGTACCGAAATAAATGCACTCAGTTGTGTTCCTAATATGTATACCCACTGGTAATTGGCTGGTGCAAATCATACTCCATAATCCAAGAATAGAAATTACACACAATCACATATCCCCTCCGTGGGGCTAGAATTTTCGAATACTCTGTTGCAAGGAGGCTCGGTGCCTTTGTGAAATTGAGGCCTTAGGTTGGTCATACCTTCAGGAGATGCATCTTGAGGCTTGGCACAAGGTTCTTCCCTATATCACCATATCCTATGAAAAGGATGACAGCCTTTCAGCTTCTCGGCTTCTGATATCCGAATCCCAATTATGTTCACAAAGATGTTACACCCACCAAGTCGCGAGTCTATAACCCATGGCATTTAGGCTGACATTGGACCAGCAAAGAGGTAGTCGTTACTATCTAGTCCAGTGTAGAAACATATAAGGCTGAGTCATTATTGGTAGCATCTGTGACTATGTCCAGGTTTGATCTGCACATACATGTATCCGAAGATGAATAATTCCAGTACACAGAGTCGTAAACAGTCCAATGATTTTTCTGCTGCGTGTGTATACATAATTACTCCACTAGCTTCTTTCGGTGTCTTTGGGTTGGTATTCAGGTGTAGGACCTGTGTTGAACTTGTTGTTATGGTAGATTTCAGTTGGTAATCAGGTCTATAACCTGCTGTTGATGACTTGAGTCTTTCAGTTGGTGTTCAGATTTATGACCTGGTGTTGACATTGTTGTTATCTTGGTGTAGTTCAGTGTCTTCCCAATTTATTTGAGTTGGTGTTCGTATCTAGAACTTGGTGTTGAGTGTCTTGAACCTTATGTTTGACTTTTGCTGCTGTGAGACTTTCTTTCGAAGACTTATCCATTGTTGGATATCAACTTGGGAATCCAACCGACAGTTGAAGGGTTCTCACTGTTGTTAGTTTTATTAAACTGGTAGGATTGTCCCATAGTTTCACTGATTTTGCTGAGTGATGAGGCTTCAGGTGGTACTTCTCAGAAGTAAAGCAGACGATACACTGTTGTCAGTTACTCTGTAGATCTTTATCTTTGTCGATTTTTAGATACTGAAGTCCATCCTGGATATTCCTACTGAAGTAGGACTTCATCAATAACGCTGTCAGTCATCTTCGAAATTGTCTTTTGCTGGCTGTTGCAGCTAATGAGTGCAGCAGTAAACATTGATGTATTGGTCCAGACTATATGTGTAGGACATTTAGTTCTGACTCATCTTCATCAGGCTTTTAACCCAGGATCCTGATTGGTGATACATCCAACCAACCACCACTCGCTACTGTCTATAGAAATGGATGACAAAGAATACAACATGGGCAGTAACCTACTGTGGCATGGTAACATGTTTACAACACAATTACAAACAAAAAAAAGGAGAAGGTAAAAGGAGTGGGTTTTCCACGTTCCAATATCCCTCGTTGCTTGTTGTTTAGCTATTCTAGCTCTTATGGAGAGTAAGGTATTTTCTCACTCAATATTATATTCTATGTTGTTACTGGGACTATTAGATGAGTGAAACCATTCTTTCCATCCAAACATGTTGACTATTGCCTCTCTCGTACTTGAAGAGAATAACCCATACATAATCTCTGTTGTTTCTAATGCCTCGTCTTCTTTCCTTCGCTATAATCAGCATTAGGCCAAGGCTATTCAACATTGTATTCTTATGTACTGACATGCACAAGGATTCTTACATCAACATCATCATGTCCCCAGGGGTAACATTAAAATGTATATTCCTAACAGCAAAGTAACAATCATGACAGAATATATAAAAATAAATCTCCTAACAGAGAAACCAAACATGTACATTTTCTCATATATGAATTAACATGATAATCATACATAATAATTAATCATAATAATAATGCAGGAGCCTATGTTTTTGGAGAGCTTCCTTCGTCAATCCATAAAACTAGAATATAAATTATTTACCCCCACTGCTTACAGCAGCATGAGGTTAGTGAACGCTGTGATATAATTTGCCAATTGCTGCTAGCATTCGAAGTATTATTGATCATAAATAACTTATGCCGCATGGTCCAGTCTTCTGAATATTGCAAGCAATTTATGAACATCAACTCTTCGCTTCTGTTCCTACCACAGTGAGGTGATGCGGATTGAAGGTAAGTCCTCCAGAACATTCAAATATATATCATGCGTTATTTTTCCTTTATGGGATTATATTCTCCCACTTGGCAATTTCCTAGCATATTTAAGAAATTATTACATGTCTACCACACATGCAGTGTGGTTACTAATGTGTTAACAAGAAGGTTGTACCGAAATTCGGCACGATAGTTCAAGTTACAGATGAGCAATTAGCAAACAATTTATCCAAAACGAACTAGAGTCCATGATATGCGTGATCAATACTATGCTTCCGCATGGATAAAAGTTTCCTGAAATGTCCTTAACAGTGAATTTACACTACATAGGATATTTACAGATCAAAGGCGTTGATAGTGATATATAGGTTCACAATGCATATAAGAGATGTTAACTATAGGGATTTGAAATTGTAAGAGCATAGGAAAATTTTGACATCGTGGCACAAACAAGGCCCTTAATAGTAAAAATCAATCAGACTCTGGTTTACAAGAATTGTTGATTTATCATTTTAACCAATTCTTAATTAACACAATGTTATATTACCTTATCAAAATACACAAATACGTATTAATAATGTAGATTTAACTTACCAATTGCTGCAGAGAATGATGTTTTTAGGGCTAAAATCGCCCGCCCCAACCGGGGAGAGGCTTCACGCGTCTTCTCTTTGTGCTTCACTGGCCAAAAATGGCTACTCAAACCTTTGTTTAAAACTAGTCCCGGTCTTGGCCAGGTATTTTGCTCCATCGCCAGGCCTAAATTTAAACTAATGCCAAATAAATTTGGCTGCTCTACTCTTTTCTGTCCCCACAAAAGTAAGGTACTTGAACAGTAATTGTTAGGGATTGGTATTTTTAAAAGCGTCAATAAAAGGATGTTGGTAGAAACATTTTAGTATATCACACTAGGAATGCAAAATATGGTTGTCGCCCCCTGCTTTCCGCATCCACATGGATGTTGGCTACATTTTCAGTCTTTAGCAACTTTGGCCGGTCTCCCTGGCTTGGGTTTAACGTCTTTCTATGTTTTCCCGTATATTCTCGTGAGTAACATAACCTGTGCTAGAATCGGTAGCGGTTCTCGCCCCGTTGGTAACTTACGGGGTATGTGAGCCAGTCGCTCAGAAAGCAATGGCAAACTACTGAGCGTAATCTTGCCTAATACATCAACAGCAGCTGAAAAAATGCTGATGTTGACTGCAACGTCCTGTAAGAGATATAAAAAAAGCAACATTAGAAGCTGCCAAGGTAAGTGAGTACTCAATGAGCACCCAAGAGGTGTTTAGTTTTCCTGGTCTGACCTTGGGTCCACGAGATACTTATGTTACACTTTGGTGGGTTTCGCAACCAATGTCGGACAGAGGAGCAGTTGAAATTGTTATTGTCATTTCAATTAATTGCGTTTATTATACATGGCGTTGCATTCAACCTCATAAGTATTTTCTGTTTGTGATTTGGTAGTTAATTCTCCGTTCAGTAGTTCGCCATCGCTTTCTTATCGACCGACGCCTCATATCATCAATAACACCGCAAAATATATCCTTTTCGAAGTCACCTGTCACTAATTTCTAACCCTAGATTCGATATGTTGTGTACACGCTCAAAAATCGCATTTTCACGAACTTATTTTTGGTGAAAATGACAGATTGTTATTGATAAAATCAGTTTTATGCTCATTGTTGCAGATGGTTATAAATGGAAAACGTTCAATGCTTCATTAGGTATGGTCCCCACTGTGGTGTAATTGAAGATATAGGGCAGATGAAGGTCGGTGGTAGGCGATTGGAGGAAACGAACCTGGTATACTTTTTACGCTCGCTCGCTTTGAACTCAAGCATAGTCCATACACACATTTATAGTAGTGATGGATTGAATGTGCGTGTAGATTAGCTTTCTTTATTAACAGTGTCCCTCGCCATCAGGAGAACCCACTCCGACTTCACAGTTAATTGTAATTTACGTCTTCAAGTCAAGGACGACAAGTCAACATTTCAGTCCAGCTGTCCAGTGTAGGGGTTGAACCGCTTACCTCGGCATCAGTACAACGGATGTTTCATAAAATGCGTTCTT
Source organism: Cepaea nemoralis (assembly GCA_014155875.1). Taxonomy (NCBI): domain Eukaryota; kingdom Metazoa; phylum Mollusca; class Gastropoda; order Stylommatophora; family Helicidae; genus Cepaea; species Cepaea nemoralis. The sequence continues at coordinate 524,241 of JACEFZ010007503.1, forward strand.
ATCCATTCGGCCATGTGAACCTGGCATATGACACCTCTCAACATCTAGTCTCAGAATAGGAAATGCAGGCAATCCGCTGGCCGGAGGGCAAACAGCACACGCATGTCGTGATTGTAACGGACTCACAGAGTATTAAGAGCATGTGAAGACAGGCATGGTTCAAGCAGAGAGATGGGCTTGAATACAAGAATCAAATATAGGGTGCATCTGTAGGATTTTCCCCCTGGATATGCTGGTGTGGTTGGAAATGAGCAAAGATTGATCGGGTCTGTATCCTTTGGTGATTTATTGGTGCATGATAAGGCAAACGTGGTCGGGTCCCTTTGGGATCGGGTCTATAGTGCATAAGAACAGATAGATTATCAAGACTTAGATAGAATGATGCTGCAGGGAGCGACCAGAGGATCGGGCCGACATTTAGGACTCCCAGGAAAGACCAGACGGACACGTAATCAGACTGCTACTGATGCCATTGGCAGCAGGATTTTCCGCTGGCTGTTGAAGATAAGGATAAAGCACTTTTGGGAATGTTCCTAGTGCATTGTTATCAGTTCTTGAAATAACTCTTGTCATGAAAGGTGGAAGATATGAACAGGAAGAAAGCGAAATTACAACAGACTATGAGAAAAAGAACAACGGCGATATTATCCATTTTCTTGATCGGCGTTGACAGGTCATTATTTAAGGATTCGGGCAGGTCATCGTATTAAGTATTCCGACAGGTTAACATTTTAGGATTCAGACACGTCATCGCTTTAAGGATTTGGACAGATCCTCGTTTTAAGGATTCGGTCAGGTCATCGTTTTAAGGACTCGAAAAGGTCATCGTTTTAAGGATTCGGGCAGGTCATCGTTTTAAGGATTCGGACAGGTCATCGATTTAAGAATTTGGACAGGACATAACAGACTTAACAAGCATATGTACAGACGTGGTTTGCGTGATACCTGTATGCTGGTGCTAAATAAAACGACTTTAGTATTCAGCATTTGTCTTTCATGTAAATCCTCTGCCTATTTTTCTTAGCATTTCCCCCTCCACAAGACTCTAAAATTTATCTATTCCACTCCTTTAGTGAAAAATAGTAAACTATTTGACAACATATTTTCCTTGTATGACAACGTAAGAATGTGATATTGGACCATGTAGCAACCATCATAAACAGTGTAGCTTTCGAAGATAACTGTTGCAGAATAAACATCTTACAATGTCGTGGATCAAGAAGAAGAACAATATTGAAATTCTACAAGTCCTGAACATGGAAAAAAGAATTTCTCATAAAGAGAATCGTGTCTCGGACACTGAAACTCTTTGGCCATATTAAACATCACTGTGGTTTGTAAAGAACATTATGGAAGGCGGGTTACTCGAAGAAGAGTCCCGGTTAAACCATCACAATGACGGACAACGGTCATTGCCATTGCCAACAACTTGCACATACAAATACATGAAGGCAAGAAAAATCGCAAGTGGTTGGTAATGTTTTCGGCGGGTCTTGATGTCAGCCACGCCCCGCAGCAAGATCTGCGATATGGTAATACCATTCTGTGAAACATCTGCTGTGTACGTTCTTCAGTCTCAGCGTGTATTCTTCGCAGTAGATAGCGAAGCGAAGAAGTAAGTAAACACTGTGGAGAAATAAAAACTGTATGATTTTCTAGGAAGCTAACTATACAATTATAACTATATTTTTGAATCCAGAATGTGCTGGGAATTTCTAAATGTAACACCCTCACAAACATACACACACCTACACTCACCCACACACACAAATATATATATATATATATATATATATATATATATATATATATATATATATATATATATATATATATATATATATATATATATATATTATATGTATATGCATGTATAAGATTGACATGATGGTGTCCACTCCACCCTGAGAGTGGCGATATCCCTGTATAACTATGAGCCAAAAACCGTATGGCCAAGGCGCCTTATGGCGTGTAAAAGGATTCTTTATTTTACAGTGAGACAGATTCACGGAAGACATTAAGATGCACGGCAATTGAGAAAGAAAGAAAGAAAGAAAAAAAGAAAGAAAAGAAAGAAGAAAGAAAGAAAGAAAGAAGAAAGAAAGAAAGAAAGAAAGAAAGAAAGAAAGAAAGAAAGATAGAAAGAAAGAAAGAAAGAAAGAAAGAAAGAAAGAAAGAAAGAAAGAAAGATTCTTTATTTTACAGAGAGACAAATACTCGAAATAAAATTAAGATACACGGTAATCAAGAAAGGACAGACAGACAGACAGACAGACAGACAGACAGACAGACAGACAGACAGACAGACAGACAGACAGACAGACAGACAGACAGACAGACAGACAGAGATGTATACTTGCATTTTGCTGAATAAACAGACAGACATACATAAAAAACGAAACAAAAAGAAACAAACAAACAAAGAGAGACAATATACTCTGAAGACACACACTCACACATATTTTACAGAACTACAAACTCACGCTGGAATTATAGAAAATCAGTCTATAAGTTAAAAGATTTGTGAAATAGCGGGCAATGAAGCGTGCAGCTCCCTTTCATATGACTAACCCTGTCAGTTTTGCGCAGCCTGCAGCAAATGGATGTGCCTTTCCTGAGAACAAGTCCTAGTGCATTCCTTCCACAAGTCAATTAAGATTCGCGCCCTGATTATAGGGCTATTCTATTTACAGTGGGGAATCTTGGTGACGCCGTTACTGCTTCGGGGAAACCACGTAGAAGGTGCTTTTTGAATATGCTAGGTCTCAATTTTATATTAGTACTACGTTTCTTTCTGCCTGTCCGATTGTTCTTCTGTCTTTTCTTTGGACTGCCTGTCTGCCCGTTTGTTTGAGCGACCGTCTTTCCGCCTGTCCGTACGGAACACAAACACAGACACAGCTACCAAACTACCTACATTCCTGCAGGCTTTCATGCGCGCAGGTACCCGTGCATACGTATTTACATACGGACATACATTCGTACATTTAAGCATCCATCCACTCCACACATATATACATACGAGGGTAAGTAAATACATAAATCACAAATGGCTGTAGAAAAATAACTAAATATGATAACAACTTAAAACCAGTTTATTTTTATACATACATTGTCCCTTTATTTCTCAACATAATGTCCGCCAACATTGATGCACTTATCCCATCGTTTTATTAGTCCTCCCAAACCGGCCGCATAGAACATGGTGCTTTGTTTTCATTTACCTGCCATCCCAAAGAACTGTGTGACTTACTTATTGA